>CM068831.1:96526510-96929010 GCA_028554795.2 Sinohyriopsis cumingii
TGCAGTAATTAGTCCTAAAAAAACGAGTTAGTAATTTCCCATATAATTGCAGTAATCTTTTTAGTTTTTTACCCATTTTCCCCTACCTAATGCTTAAAAATAAAAGAATACACTGCACAGTAAAAGTATTAATGCGAACATAGCACCGCCAAGAGACTTTTGAACTTCGTCGCGCGCTCGTCATTAGTTTTAAAATAAAATCGTTTTGGTCTGCATAACATTGAAATTTAGAGTCATATTGATAATGAATACGCACTGAAACAAATTTTCCAGCTGGTCTGTAATGGATGGATTTTGTTTTTCTGTTGATCCAACTCAGTTCTGCTTTCCAGCTTGGGAGGGTCTGGATTTATTAGCTATGTCGATTCAGTATGATGTACATGTGATTTGAGCAGTAGAGGGACCCGTGAAGAAATCGCAACACTTTTTTTGTGCTGTCCTTGGTTGTTTGGAATCACATTGTGGGGAAAATATTAATTCTTTTAATTGAAATTGTCGGAACTGGTCAAAAAGACGCTATGAAATGTCACATTCGCTTTGTTTTGAATGTACTAAAGAGAATATGATTTCTGTTGGAAATGTAGTCATAATTGCAGTACAATTTTGCGGTGTGTATCAAGTTTTGAAAGCCATGACGGGGGTCATTTGATTTGGATTTGTAGAACTGAGAAAGTAAATTTTGAGGAAATTTAAGATGCAAAAATGTATGTATATTTATTGCCCTTCTTATTAACAGCTAAAGAAAACATTATTATTCCCTGTCACGTGCATGCTCTTCGTTGAAGAGATTCAAGCTACATTACCTGTATGGTTTCTATCGCTATCTATAGGCCTAAATCCAAAACATTGTATACAAAAGTGAAACGGGGAAAATTGCAAAGCAGCTGCTGTGTGGCAGTCCATTTAGCCAACTGAAATAAAACTTCTTCGTCGTCTATGTTTATTGGTTCTGAGGTTCTTAGTTTTCGAACAAAATCTTCAGTTGCATTTTTCTTCTTCAAATTTTGTGTTTTGACTGACTTGTAAAATGGTACGTTTCTTTACTATGCTTTTATTTATAGACCATATATAGCACTGGTCATAGTTTGAATCATTTTATTTGCGAAAAGTTATGAACATTTCTCCGAAATGACTGTATATATAATCAGAATGGTAATTTTAATAATGCGTGTCTCAGGGTTTTTTTTGTGTGTGCACATTGCGAATACCTCGTTCATTCGATTGCTTGGATGACAGTTTCATTTTTGACTCATTGAACTCATCCACATGATTAACTTTATCATCTCTGCTTTCAAATGGACGAAACAACTTGTTTAGTTCATCCACAAACGAATTTTATAAACATAACGCTAAACCTCTGCTACTTGAGGGTACATTGTTTAATGACAATCAGAAGTAGTTCCTAATAAAAGAATATATTTGCAATATGAAGCCGTGTAATATCAAAAAATACTGCCAGATTCTGACCATGTAAAGTTAATGGAGAGAACAAAAGATTATATATAAATAATATTAATAATAATAGTAATAATAATAATAATGACAAAGACACGTTCGCCTCGGATGCGGGAGGTCGCAGGTTCGAACCCTGGTCAAGTCACATCAAAGACTTATAAAAATGGTACTAACAGCTGCCTAGCTTGGCGCTCAGCATTTAGAGGTTAGTGTTAGGACTGGTCGGCCTGGTGTCAGGATAATGTGACTGGGTGGGACATGATGGTACATATCTGTGGCATGATGTTAAAGCTACGTTAAAAATCCAAATCACACACACACACACACACTTACGAAGACGACCATGTTACGAGTTCTCAAATTCCTTAGTCAGTTGGCTTCCTCGGTTTATTTTCAATTACCTATGGTCATGTAGCTATTTTTACCATCAAATCGCTGATTTGCTTAAGAAGCGTGGTAATGACCTTTTTGGAATTTATGTAACAATATAGGTCACGGCTTTCTAACCTCTATGACATGATAATCACTAATGCCACCGTCATACGCAGGTGTATGGACCATAAAGTAATAAACAAAAACTCAGAACTAGTTGCCAGACAGCAAAATAAAATATAAAAAACAAGGGCCAATTATAGTCGTTTAATTTGATTTTTACGAAGTACAAATCTGCCTATAGCTAGTTGATCACTGGTTCTTTAAGTTGGTGATAACTTGGATTATTTTTACTCGTGTAACTGATGAAACCGTTATTACAACATTGCTTAATTTGCATGGCAAAGTTTTCAATCAGGCCTATATTATTTATTGTGACTATACAACAAGATTCTGTACTGATGTAGAAATGCAGATAATAAGATCAGTGAACAGCCGCTACACTGTGTGGCTTAGAATTATTTTGTATTGGTAGAGATATATTTTGTACTGGCAAAGGATCTTGCATGCCAACTGCGACAGTAAATGTTTCGTATTTAAGATATACCGTGGTTTATATAAATGTCGAAGAATTCACAGGGGGGCCCCGAGTGGCCGAGTGGTCTAAAGCGCTCACCGTTATGGATCACTGCCATCTCACCTCTGTCTGCGTGGGTTCGAGTCTAGGATTCGGCCAATGTGGGCATGTGAGAAAGCATGCCAGTAACTTCTCGTTGGTCGGTGGTTCTTTCCGAGGTTTATATTGACCGCCATGTATAGCCTATAATGTGCTGAAAATAGCATTAAACCCTACAACAACAACAAAACAACAACAACAACAAAACAACAACAACAAGAATTCACTGATAAATGCGTATATTATTTGGAAAGAAATTTTTGAAGATATTTCAAAGTGCCATTATTCTGCCAAATGATTTGATTGTAAGAATTGTTTCAGAAACATTAAATCACTGTTTCGTTTGAATGGATCATACAGATTTAACAAAGAGGCCCAAAAGATGTTATATTCTTTTTCAAATACAATGAAGGGGCATACTGACAAATCAATTAACGTAGGAATTATCTTGGAACAGAAACGATGAAAATATTTTATGGAGAAAACGACAAATCAATATTCGATGTTATGCAAGAAAAAAAAAAGGCTCTAACTTCAAATATAGGTAATGAAATGAATGATGGTGATGGCGACGACAATGGAATTTTAAGGGAATATAGTGGCAGTAGACAAGGTCACCAAAGGTAAAAATCAGTTAGAGAAATGTTCTTTGGTATCATTATAAGGAATTACTAAAGACATTTGTGAGTATTTATGAGAAAGTAGCAGAAGATGAAACTTGTGTAGAAATGAGTAAGCTAATGACACTTGTTTTTTCTGAGTTTATAGGAAAAATATTTTCGAACAAAAAATCAAACTATATATGAAGTCAATACATAATAAGTGAATGTTCTTTGATGTTATTGTATTTCGTTGCACAAGTAGTGAATATTTACACATCGGTACAAGAATTCTGAATGATTAGTATGCAGTGATTTAGCCAAATAGTTAATTTTAAAAAATATATAAACAAAAAATATATTTGTTGCGTATCTTTAATCAATGATGCAAAGTGAAGCAGTTGTGATGGGCAGTATTTGCAAATTAATTTCAAAGGCGAAAATTCGTTCACAGCAAATGGTCGTAAAATCAAACACTAACCATTACAAGAAGTTGTAAGACTCTTTATATCTGCTGAGGAACTCATACGGCAGATGCCATATACACAATTAATCTAAAATTGATATGATTTTCATAAAAAACATGGTTGATTACTTTTTATTAGAGAAATATAAGTTGTAAATATATATACAAGAAGTTCAATTGCACTGGGATAAAAAATTTGTAAAATTGTATGAATGACAAAATATGAACTAATTTGCATAACTTGTCATTATGAATACTGTAAATCACCTTGTTTGGAATTATGTGTTGGCACAGGTGCTCCCCTATGTCTTAAATACAGCATCGGAGTCAAACTACGTAAATCAACTGTGCCGACCATGTAGATCTGTTCGCGAGTAGTATCGTGCGAACAAGAACACAGTCGTCGTATTGCACCGCCATTGCTACTGAGATCTTTGAGAAAGTGCAGCAATTACAAGCGCCTGAATATAAGTTTCATAAAAGCACGCTTAATGATTTCGATAATCACGCGGCAATTATTCCGAAAACATGCAAGCCGGGTAAAGACGCTAGACAACATTTAGCAAATATGATTCATAAAACCATTTCGGTGTTGCAACGCGCTGGTACTACAGGGACTGAAATGGATATTGTTCTCAAAACCGTAACGATATCAAAATCATTAATGATGAAATCAGCCAATGAAATCATTCCTAACACGTTGGTAAAAGTCACCAAATGCGGGGACAGGACAGACTCTTGATAGACGTGAACAAGTTGAAGTGCATATTACCCAATATCAACCAACATCAATCGTTTCTCGGATCGAGCTATATTTCAACGCCAAATTGTATTCCACCGCGGTCAGCGATACATGTACAAAAAATGAAGAAATATGTTTTAAATGGGCGATTTTGTGAGCGAAACATTCAGCTAGCCAGCGAGTGATAATAAAGGTCAGCTTCGAAAATGCCATCAATACTAGGGTGAAGTCGATTTTAATAAAATTGAATGTCATGTTACTGATATTTACAAGTTTGAACGACTCAGTCCTGATATAGCTGCTAATGTATTTGTTTGGGATAATGGCCTGCAACCATTTCGATTATAAGTACACACAAGATGTATTGACTTGTTATTATTACAGGATTCTAAGTCGATGTGCCATTATGTGTGGATAAAAAATTTACTACGAAAGGTGCACCAAAATAATAAGCACAAGGGTAAAGATTTCCATGCAAACGTTGCGTGCATTTATTTAGCATCCAACAACTGTTTGACAACCATTTCTTTTACTGCGGTGGAGTTCTTCAGAAAACAACAACTTACTATTATGCCTGAAACTGGTTAAACATTTTCAAATTTACAGCGGTGCAACGAACAAGTAAATACTCTATACTATGTATGCGGACTTAGAATGTCTTAGCATTAGCAGCAGGGAGGGCGAATCTCACAAGTTTTTTCCGCCTGAAATCATCTCTATCAATAGTATTATAAATACTAAGACTTATTTTGGAAAACAAACCCTTTATTTTGGCAAGAATGACAATAAAGGTGTCTATTTACCAAAATACAGGTTTAATCATATAATCTAGTCTTGGAAACGTTATTGCTGCACCGGTTACATAATAAAACCAACTTGGGTTAGCGCCCTCCCTGCTGCTCTTAACAAAATAACGTATCAAGTCCGACTCGATACCGTGTCCGAGGATCGTGTAAATTTATTGTCACAAACCCGTGTGGGGTTCGCTGTGCACGACTAAAGAAATTTTTGAATTTATTTATATCCATGTCTCCACTGCATCAAGTTTGGTGAATATTTCGGAGTGTGTGTACGTCGACTCCGTTGAACACCGCGAGTAGGTTACAATTATCTCTGATCACTTTTGGAATTTGTGTATAACGTTGAGTTACATAAATGGCATCAGTGTTTTTATGACGACCACGAGAAAATATTCTCGCAGGGTTTGCTTGCTTATCCAGCATAACATCGTCGTATACAACTAGATTGTTAATTGATCCATCGATGTCGTCGATGCCGGGGGCATCATTGATATCAGTTATGAACTCAACTATGTCGTCGTTGCTTCCTATGGCTGCTTTTGCGCTCTCGTTGAAATCTTTTATCACGTCGTAGCATCGCTGATCGTCCACAGACGGGGCTATCAAATATAGTTTATCCCATTTCATCCACTTCATTATCAGATTCAACAACAGCTGTGTTTTACCTGATCCGGACGGTCCTATGATGATCATACGTATAGAGTTTGGTAGCACACTATTATGTTTCACCGGTTCTTTTTTCTTCGTCGCGGAAAAATCAGTGACTTCCATTTGTATACAAATGAATAGTATTATGGATTTATATTGTGTGAAGTGCCGGGCACGAACCCCAACAAACGACTTAACAACAATTACGACAAAAAACAATCGCCAGGCGCTCACAGGAATATGTGCTTGATGTGGCACAAAAAAATTTAGATTTCAAAAAAAGTTTAGCGGAGGCGACATCGCAGCCCAACATGGAAAACTCCCTGGAGCTCCCTGGGCAAAGTATCCCGGAGAAAAACATCTTCCCGGATACAACTACTGCGGCCCCGGAACCAGACTTGACATCAGACTTGACAGCGAAAATCAACCAAAAACTGGCGAGTATCCGATAAACGCTATCGATGCAGCTTGTCATGTTCATGATGTAGCTTATAAAAATCCTGATTTGCAGCAACGACATATCGCAGATGTGAAATTAATTCATTCACTAAACGCCATCAAAAATAAATCCCTCAGAGAATCACTCGCTAACTGGTTAATAAAATCCGCAATGAAAGCTAAACTAGTATTAGGCGCTAGTAATTAATAACAATACAAACATTTCCAATGGAGGCGATTTATTATTCCCCGATCGGATACTGGAGAGGTAACGCGGCAATCAGTAAACTCGCTAGCGCAGCAAGAGTTACGGCGGTTACTGCCAAAAATTGGCTATCGAAACAGGCAATATGGCAAATTTATTTACCACCGCCCAGCCAAATCAACTTTGCACATTTTGATGTTAGTGTGCCCAACGAAGTTCATCAGGCCGACATACTATTCCTGCCTCACGATGTTGTTCGTCGGAAAACTCAACAAATACGCGTTAACAGTAGTTGATGTTGCAAGCAGATACAAGGAAGCAACGCCGTTGACAACAAAGACAGCATCTGAAGTTGCTTCTGCGTTTAAACGAATTTATCAGCGAGGACCTCTACGATGGCCACATCTGCTACAAGTTGATCCTGGCAAAGAATTTCAAGGTGCAGTATCATCGCTGATGAAGCAACATAACGTTACCATACGACGAGGACACACTGAAATTCATCGTGATCAGGCAATCGTTGAGAGATTTAATCGAACACTCGCCGAAAGATTATTTGGATATCAATACGCGAAAGAATTCATTCAAGATGCGAGATCGCGCGAATGGGTTGCAAGATTACCAAGTGTGATAACTGCGCTAAATAATGAAATAACTCGAACAACCAACATGAAACCTTCCATCGCGATCACGAAAAAAAATATACCCGTACGACGTGATTCTTCAGCACAGCCAGTGTTGGGTAATGTTACTGTAAGATATTTATACGAACCAGGCGAACTTGAAGGTGGTAAACGAAGAGCGACTGATCCCATTTGGAGTGTTACCACACATAAGATATCCACCGTGACAAGATCCACTGGAAGACCAGCAATCTATAGATTAGATTCAACTGCTCCTCAACGCGGATTCACCCGTGAGCAACTTCAGGTGATTCCCGATGATACACAATTACCGCCCAAATCACTGAGGTGATTCGATCACTAAAGTGATTCACTAGCTGCAGCGGCTCCCCTGCGTCTATTACACTCAAGACAGGTCAACATGATATTTTCACGTGTGTGGCCAAGTTTGCTATTTTTTCTGTCTAACGTAAACTGTCTTGGGTCATTTTTCGGATATCTCCATAAGATTACACAATTGCAATTTACGCAGTGATTACGTTGTTGTCGTCGCAACTCGACGATGAATTCAACGTCCAAACTAAACTCCCGGTTATTTTTTTTGTCGCTGTGTTTGCAATCAGTTAGTTTTTTTCTTATCGTGTCGATCAGCACTGACTTATCGGCGGCCGATGCCGTTGTCGTATCTAACACAATTCTCCCTAGCTGTGATATTCTTCGCACTCTTGACACTACCAGGTAAACTAAATTTGACCACTCGATGCGATCATCAACGATCCAGACTTTTGTGTCTTCGATGGTTAATCCCTGCGCGGAATGAATTGTCATAGCGTATCCTAACATCCACGGGGATTTATTCGCGGCAAGTGCAGCGTCGACAACATCGATATCAACTAACACAATATCATTTAACACTAACTGTTGCTTCTCTGATTTCCCGGGGATATCAACATCGCTATTTTGTAGTTGTGTGTCTGTTGGTCTATAACATAACGGTACCGGCAGCGTTGGGAATTTTTCTTTGTGCAGCTGAAGTAATCGCTGTTGAAGTGCGTCTCTGACCATTTTTCTACTTGCCACTATGAGATCACTTGGGGTCCACGTTTCCAGGAAGTCTTTCATTGATGTCCTCGGAATCACCTTGCGCATAACCACGCACTGAGTTTTATTATTCTGCAACCTAATCAGCTTTTTAAACTTCTTTAGTCGGTCATAAAGTGCTCTGATGTCGTCATCGATTTCTTCGTAATAATCAACAAAACTCTTCAGCCACTCATGCGGAGATTCGCCTGTAAACGGCGGTGGTTGACCTTGATCACCGCACAGAATAACCGCAGTATTTTTTGTCAACAACCATTCAAGGAACCTTTTTATTGTATCTAGTGGCACGGTATCTGCTTCATCCCACATAATTATTCCAGGAATATATTTTGTGCCCATACGCTCAGGAGTCCACGTGCCGCCACTGTATTTGAAAAAGCTGTGATAAGTACAAGAATTAACTCCGCGCTGTTTCATTTCCCTGGCAAGTCTGTGTGTGGGTGTTAACACTATCATGTCAGAATTTCGAAACAGATTAATCACTCGAGTCGTCTTACCACAACCTCCTGGCCCATTCAGATAAACAGTTCTGTGTCTTGCAACAGGATCGTGCACAGACGGTAACGTTGACGTCGTCGAAGGTATTTCAGTCATATCACGATAAGTGTCTTTAATTTCGACATCAGCTGATTCACAGTATTCGTGTAATCGCTCATTCTTCACTCTCCAGCACCCCCAAGATGTCGACTCCCCAACGACGCTTTTCACCGAGGTCAGGTATTTTTTTGATATATAAAATGAGTCCGTGGCAACTCTCACTGCGGTGATGGGAAATCTGTTTACCATCGACAGCAAATTTACAGAAACATAAGACAGCATCGAAGATCTCAGGTGTGTGAACTGTCGTGACTCTCCGTCGAGGTAACTAACAATCGTGCCCAGTTTTTTTTCCTTTTGACAACATCGCATCCTCGCGGTGACAAAATATATCTCTCGCGGCGGCGTCAGCTATCACAAAGTCTAGTTCGACCTCATCAAGCATTAATCTGCTATGATGTATTTTATGATCAAATGCTGCGCCCTGAGTAAACTTTCCTATTAACCTTCGTCCGAGATCTTTCGCGGCGCTCTCTCTGCAGCTAATGTAATCCTTAATCATCTTAGGAGTCCATCCCGCCATGAGCTTCTCATCGATAATTGTCGTTGGTAACCAAACTGTAGTTTGCCGGTGATAGCATATGATTGCTTCGCCGACAGTTAACGATGTTAGTATGCCACTGTCAAGCATATACCGTAACAACACAATAGGCGCCCAACCTTTCTCTGCGAGGTGTCTGCCAAACCACGCGTAGTTGATCGGGTGCAAATCCGCAGCGAATCCAAATGAGGTTATCCGGGCGAACCCGGTGAGATCAAAATCGGGCAGCGGACCATCGATGGATACTCTAGTCATCAAACTGGTTGGGTGACCAAATCTAGCAAAATATTTACTACACTCTCCGTACCCGAGAAAGCTTCCTGGATAGCACGCGGTCATATCTACGGATATCATTTCGCGGTAATCATAAGGAATATTCCACTGCCCGCCATGGCTGTATTCGACACAACTCAGTTTGATATCCTCGAGGAATCTGTCCCTGGTTGGTTTCCATGAGTTTCTATCTCTGGCGATGTGCGCGGCAACACTAGGAACGGTGAAACAGCGCGTGAGCAGCTGATCTAGCGAGTCATCAGGAACTGAGTAGTTTTTCGCGAGTTTTCTCATATCACACTGCAACGACTCAGTTCTGTATACCTCTCCGTTTGGTCTTACAAACTGGTCATACTCGGATTCTTCATCGCTTTTAAATAGCCACACAGACACAGGATCTGTTTTGCTTGCCTCATAAATACAGTCGAATATGTTTCCGTCGTAAAACCTTACAACACGATCTCGCGGAAATATTCTGACTGATTCAGTCCAGGCGTGACTGTTATGATCAATAATTGTTATCGGTGATCCGCGACGATTGTATTTTGGTTTGTATAATTCCTCTCCGGTCAGTGATTTCACAGCTATAGGAAATCCTAGTGAGCGTTCTAGCATGGCAACATCTGCTATTGTTGCTCCGTTGTCGTTGACTCTGCTGGCCCACGCTGTTATCTTGGATTTTCTTGAAGGTGTTAAACCGTTGCCTCGCACGGCGTTACTGAAATGTTCCATTACTCGCTTGGCCTCGCAGTTTAATGATCCAGCCATTCGCATCGGAGCGAGTTTATCGATTTCTGGTTTCTTCAGCGGATATATTCCGTAAACAACCGCAGTTACAGGATATGCTCTGACATAATATGGACTATCAATTCCAACTAGCATTCCTGGTCTGCTATGACGATTTAACAAAACTGTTTTACCGTTAGCAAGAACAGGATCGCGTTTATCGCAGGTAATCCACTTCTCGTCGCCGTTCTCAACGATGACTCCGGTTATAAATTTTATTAACACGCTGTGATTGGTATCATCGAGATATTCAATGATGCTACTGGCGCGTGCATCAGTCATTGTGCCGTCAATGATATCGTCGCCGAATAATTCTTCAAAGATATCATCGGAGCTCTCGCTGATAACTTTATAGGTCGAAAATACGTGACTCGCACCATCGGCACGAAATTCTTGTTTCGCCTGTCCGATGATACTATTTAATGTTGTCAATTTTTTTCGTTTCGTGTCGCCGGTTAATCTGTCAAGATCAAACCGGCCGCTGGTTGGTCTTATCGATGACAATCTGTCAAATTCTTCCATGCTATAACAATAGGACAAATATTGTCTAATTAAAAAAAACTTATATATATATGCCTAAAAACTATTGCAATTGGAAAATTGCCGGGACCAAAAATCGTTGTCAACGAAAATGTGACGGAGAATACTGTGCTTCTCATAACCAAAATTTCAAAAGAGGTTCTAACGGCGGCGTTAACTGTGTAGTCTGTGACGTTGCAGTTCGTGGGAAAACAAAATTGTGCTCAAGGTGCGGCGGTAAAAGATTTCGTGAGCTCGCCAGATATTATCGGCGCAAGTACAATCGCGAATTCACGGAACAGGAATACATCAACAACCATCCGATCTATTATTTAGACAAACAAATGCCATCTAGTATAGACAAATGGAATTCAGAAGACATCCCATCTACGACCACTACGAAGCTTCTGCATACGGAACAGTTAGAAATTGCCGATTAAAAATTCCACTTGGGAATGTTGGTAATAGTGGTTATAAAATATTTATGGCCTGTAAATCCAGCGAAAAGAAAAACTATCTTATTCACAGGTTTGTTTTCGAGTGTCATCACGGTCCGATTCCCACTGGATTAGTTGTTGACCATATCAACAGAGATAAACTAGATAACCGTATCGAAAATCTAAGGGTTATTACTCAAAGCGAAAACTCTCGTAACAAAACAATGGCTGTTCAAAGGCTTCCACAGAGACCGGTCGTTGCCGTCATGGACTCAGATGAAATCGAATTCCCCTCAATGAGTTCTGCTACTAAATATTTTGAGATAAACTCAGGATCTATTTATCGAAATATTAATCTCGTGACAAAATTTGTCTACTCAAAAAAGTATGATGCGCTCTTATCTTTCTATGAGCCTGCTTAAGTTTGACAGCATATTAAAGAGACAAACCCGCTATAGATATAATGGACGAGACAACAGTTGCAACGCTTACCGATGAAATCAATGCTGTAAAGAAATTCGCGACCTCGAGTGAAATTTTTAACTCCACGTGGCTGCAGGATCAGTACGATTCTATCTCAGAATCTCGTGTGCAAGGCTACAAAACTCACAAGCGTGAATACAGAACCATAAAGATGCTTAATAACGAGCTCAGATATAAAATCAATCCTCAGTATAAAGATCAAATTAAGACCTTTGTGCCGGTGGCTCTGACTATAAAAAGGATCCTTGACGACATCGGACAGATCTTTGAGCAAGAAAAACTCTCAAAGGTTCTTTCTGATAAACTCGATAAATTACTCATCGACGAGTAATAATAATTATTATTTCGATAATTTTCACAGTAAAATTTTTTTTACCGTCCGTCGAAACCCACGGTAAAAAAAAAGATTGCCCGGAAACACCAGGGATTAACTAACGAATTATCATAATTCGTTCAATAAATTTAAGCGCTTCAATGCCGTGTATCGGTTGTCCGCGGGTGTTGTATTCATGGTAGTCTTCATGGGATCTATGGCGGCTATTGTACCCGTACATGATTTTGAAGAAGAAAAATTTTTTACGATCTTTATACTCTTCTAGAAGACCATCGCGGGAAAACTTCAGCGGCAACGACAGCGGAGATACACGAAGGTGTGGAAAAATATCCCAAATGGGGTGATGAAGAGGGGAATATTTAATATTTTCAAACACCGACAAGTATTTGGTTCCAATATCAAATATCGTTTTGTTGCTGCGATATCGGGTCGGACAGCGATCGTCTATGAAACGTGAAAATCTCATCACGCTATATTTGCCTGAATATATGTGTTTAAATGTGATATCAAGGAATATTTCCGCCCGCGAGAACGTCAACTAACTGCTCCCTGGTCAAACAAGAATGTGCATAGTTCAAAATTTCGTCATCGCTGAAGAACACATAAATGTAATCGCTGTCACGCAGTCGCTCGATGTCGTCACTGCTCAGCAATATTTCATCGGTACCAGCATTTCCCACCCGTATCCGGGTATCTTTCAGCTGGTATCGATCATTTTCATTTCGCGTAAATGCGGCTCTGATCGCATCGGCAAGTTCTTTTCGGTCAAGTATGTGCACGCGAACATGCTGGTAAAATCCTTTAGGATTTTCAAATCTTTCAGTCATTATATTTATTGTGTTTATTTAACATAATTTATCACGACGTTGCTGTTGTTGATTGAAATGTTAGCGTTTCCGACCGGGCTATCATCGGAATCGCTGAAATCACTGGAATCACTGAAATCACTGAAATCGCTGAAATCACGGGAAACACTTTGTGTTTCAGATTCAGATTCGGATTCAGATTCGAATTCAGATTCAGTTTCACTAACAATAAAATCACTGTCGCTGAAATCACTGCACGATGACATGTTATTATGTTATGGATATCGCTAATTGAAAAAATCGAAGATTTTTCACGATTTCACTAGCAAGTTCACACTAATTGTTTCCCCACGCAGGTCCAACAGTCGCTGGTGTTGGTCAGTGACTTTAAAATTTATTCTTGTCAGCGTCGGATTCAAACACCGCAACGATATTGGATTAATTGGCTCTTGC
This sequence comes from Sinohyriopsis cumingii, assembly GCA_028554795.2. Classification (NCBI taxonomy): domain Eukaryota; kingdom Metazoa; phylum Mollusca; class Bivalvia; order Unionida; family Unionidae; genus Sinohyriopsis; species Sinohyriopsis cumingii. The sequence continues at coordinate 96,539,865 of CM068831.1, forward strand.
ACAATCAAAAATCCAGGCGGTTGTGTAGGAGTAAACAAATACAATAAAAACCCTTGCTGGGCCTGATCCGATGTTGTCGTGGTTACGCTGTAACTGCCATCAATGACATCACATACAAGATTGACCGCGACGACATCGGTTATATTTACTATTCCCGGAGAGATGTGCCGGCCATCGCTCGCTGTGGAATTATTGTGTGCCAAGATAACGGGTTCTGGTAGTATTCGTTTGTGTTGTGCAAGTATGTCATCGAAGTATTCATCGACGATATCAGTGACGAATTTTCGCAAGATGACCAGGGAAACATATCCTGGTAATTTAAAATTCGGCAGTTCAGCTTCGGTCAGCGAGTACTTATCCAAAAACCGTTGTTTAATGATGGAGCTACTGTTAGTTACTACCTGAATCACTCGCTGGTTAATATATTCCATATCTGCGGCAATCTGATTTAATATTTCGATTTGCTTAATAATTTCTCCACGTGAACCTGTTACATCAGAAAGATGTTCTTGGAAGCGTTGCCGTAGATGCGCTAGTTGCCTGCGGTGCGCCATATTAATAGTTTTAAAAAATTCAGTAATTTCGCTCAGATGAACACGAAATCCTAATCCTCCCACCCCCGTTGAATATGTTGCACGAGTAAAAATCAACACAATATCGCCGCCGTCACTAAGAGGCGGGATCCACCTATCCACCGTTGCACCTTTTATATCATCCAGACGCGGCCTATAGTCGGGTGTAATTCCGTGATATGACTTCGCGTCAGTGATATAATCGGATTTTTCTGGTGCAGGTGGATTTCGAGGCCATCCTAATACTGTTCTGATTGAACTGTTATAGATATCAACGGCGTAACCCGGTGTTGAGATTTCGATGATCGTGGACAGCGTTGGCTCGTGTGCAGTGATTGATATTTTTGCTTCTTTTCCGGTGATACGTTTTATTTGACGCTGTATTTCTTTGTTGATTTCTTCGATCTGATAACTCCCAGTGGGTAACGCAATGACGTTCCAACCTGGGGTTCCATCAGCGTTATTCTGATATGAAAATACAAATGAGTTATTCGGCGATTGTCCGTGAAATGATGTCGACCTGATATTGGGCCAACTGTGATATACTCGTAATTGTGCCAACGCGATTTCGGTAACTGGAATTGCAGTTGGAAAATTAATGCTGAACTCTGGTTACGTCGACGATATTGATATCATTGTGGTCCATACCGGAGTTGTATTCGCGGCTATGTCGAGCAACGCTTGGCGCTGAATTATCTCCATCGTTATTGTTATTGTTGGTTTTCAAATGAAAACCGTTTACCGTTTCAGTATTCACCGCGCGCTCATAGTCGTTATATATACCGGACATCAGCGTGAATTCAGAATCTGATATGTTGTGGTCGTCTACGCTGGATGATATCAACGAGGACAATTTCGAGTAGGCGCTGTTGGCTGCGTTGGCTAGTTGTTGATACTCGTGTAATTTTGTTGTCGCGCACGAGGATATTTTTTTTGCGACGATGTTGGCGACTCCCGCAATCGTCGTTGAGGCAGAAATTGTGATTGTGATAGCGATTGCGGTCGTTACCGGAGTTAACGCAGACAATAGCACACCCGTGGATGCAACCACCGCGGATACCGAATACACTGTTATGTCCAGCGCGGTCACACGGCGTTTGTATTTTTTTTATTTTTGTTGCGCATCTGTCAATGGTGTTTTTCAACGTTGATTGCCATTCTCGTACCTGATCATATCGGTATTGCTGGGCATCTGGAAATCCTTCGGATTTCAATGTTGTCGTTGACATTATTTAAAATCACTGGCGATTTTCAATTACGCGGTAATCAACTGAGGCGTTTCTGCGACGAATTCCAAACACCACCAGTAAGATGTTGCGGTTAATTTCTTGTCTGCGGCTTCAAGTATAAATATTTCTTCGGTTCCGCTGTTTAGTATTACGGTTACAACCCCGGAATACTTATCGGTGGAATGTCGCCAGGGATATGTTGTAAAGATTTCAAATTTATCGGCTGAAAACACAGACAACCTATACACGCCAGTGGCTGTTGCTGTGTATTTAATAGTATTATTTTGTCGGGACCATGTTGCGAATCCAGATGATACCGTGTATACGATGTTGGTGATATGCCCGGGAGTAACTCCAGTGGGGACTTTAATCAGACTGGTTTTGTTAACGATCTCAGGAATTCCCGATACGATATCCTGCTGTGTTTGTTTGATTGTGTCAATGTCGGTCTTTACATCAACGAGTTTCACATCGACGACTGGAGGATCCCCAAAGAACTTATCAATGGACTCATCAGTTTTTTTTTGAAAGTTTCTTCTAAATCTTGTAAACGAGCCCACGTGAACATCATACTCTGCCCGCAACGTGGCTAGTTTACCGTCAATGGTGTCTACGTATTGTTTGTTTGCGGCATCTTCGGGACCTTCCGGCGTCGCTAGCACAGTTATTTTGTTGCCATTCATGCTGAGTTCACCTGTCATTGTATCACCGGTCTTCGCTACACGTTCCCGGGCGACTTTTCGTGCATCATCTCGCAGCATCGCAATTGATATCGACGAATCTCTGATTCTGCCGCTGTCAGTGAATACAACGATGTTGTCCGTGACAGCTCCAATAACCCTGCGAATTATGTCATTCCACTTAATGTTACTGGTTCTTAGCTTGCCGTGCCTGTCCTGAAAAATAACAACCCCATCTGGGTCTATCCCGGTCAGATTTAAAAGATCATCAATTTCATCTTTGGTCGCATACTTCGATAAATCGATATCTTTTTTTTCTTCCTTGGTTCTGCTTGATCTTCCATAAATGTCAACCATTATCTGTTATGGGGTTGTTTAAATTTGGAAATCATTGATGATTTTTCAGCGTGTATTCATGCACGACTTTATGTGGAGGACTCGATGATTTCGAGATCGCATCAAGAACATTTAATACTTCACGACCGCATATCGGAGGATCGGTTAGTGTTTGTGTTGGCAACGTTGACTGCCAAACTGGAATTGGAAATCCTTGGACGTACCTGAGAAACTCAACTGGCGGTGCTAACCCGTACGAATCGAAATAGATAATTCCGCGTGGATCGATCGCGTAAGCAACCCAGTGAGTCCCAGGGCCTTCGCGGTTGTCGAGATTAATAATTTCTGTTTCTGGATTATTCGGTGTTGCTGGTAATTCATTTCGCATAAATACACCTCTAAAGGATTTTATGCATAATTGTTTAGCAGCATTAAGTAAATCAAAATTAGAAGCTGGAAGCTTCAATGCTGGAAGTGTTTTCAAAACCTTTTTGGGTACCATGACGCCGGAGTTCCCGGTAGTCTTAGACCGGATCCCTTTTTTTTGTATCCTTTCCCGGTGGCTTTCTTTAGTGCCATTCCAGCAGCGGTTCCTACTGCTCCTAACGCGGCTGCCTTTGCCGCGGCGGCTGCTGCTGGTGCTAACGCGGCGGCAATTATTGGAAGAAATGGAAGTATTCCGCCGGTCTTTTTGACCATATCTTTGACCGCGGCCGGAGAGAGATCAATTCGAACTCCAGTCGTGCCCTGCTTCGCGCTGTTGAAATGTTTTAGCTGAGTTTTAGTCAGCGACAGCTTGTTTGGACCACCCGCTAGCTGATCGTGCTTTAACGTTATTGATGTCCCACATGTGCTCGCGTTTTTCGATTGTAATTTCTTCACCTGACCAGGAGTCAGTGACACATTAACGTAACTGTATGACATTTTATTTAATACGATATTGATCTAATTGTTTACAAGGTTTTGGAGCACCTACAGGTTTTCGGAAAACTACAAGTTTTCCACGGGTGCATCAATGACTCTCATTCGTCCACCAATACCCTCAAGCAACATTGCTTTATCGGAGAGTATGACAGCGATTGCTCTAAAACCAGCAGGAACTACAGCTGGACCTGCAGCACCAGCGGGAAACTCGCCAACGTTAGCCTTGAAGTGTATATCAACGACAGATTGTTTGGTTAGATCAAGATGTTCCAGTGAAAAGTAATAAATCGGATACAACGTTGTGAAATCCAACTGTGATATCTGCAAGCCGGTATCAATATTTTGATCACGTCCCATAAATGTCATCAGACGATGATATGCACGTGCAACTTGATTATTTCCAAAATCTATCACTATATCCTCGGATGGTTCTTGATGTCCGTTTATTCGCAGCGAAACTTCAGAGACAGCAAGTTTGTCAAATATCATATGCGACTTTATTTGTCTATGTACTCTTTCGTTAGCCTGGAGTGCCACGAAAATATGTCGTGGTGCTGACACCCCCTGCTGTGATGCTATGTGCCCCGTGAATTGCCCAGCACCGGCACCCTGAATGGAATCTGTAGATGTTGTCAACCATGATATCAATGATTTACCACCTGTGTCCATGAAAGAGAGCAACCGTTGCTCTTCAGTGATTGATGGGGACATTACTGGCATCCACAACGCAAGCTTGAATAATATTACTTTACCGTCAGCAACACCAGCAGTATCTTCTCGCCAGATAGCGTCGTTGTCGTCACCTTTTCTAACAAGTACAACTGAATGCTTAGCTCCAAAAATAACCTTTCGGACGCCTCTACAAAATCCAAAGATGTGAGACAGCGGAATTGCACACGAAAATTTTCTACGTTCACCTGATAACATCGATTTACGCACAGCAAAACCAAGATTGTAATTAGGAATGGTAAATGATAAATCTTCTATGGCAGCAGGAGCAGGAGGAGCAGCACGGTCGTTTGGTCGTCTTATTTCATAAGGTCTGTTTTCAGGATGATCATTATTATCCTTAGCGAACATCATAGTTGGACCAGCTGATCTAGTGTAATCATCTGAGTATCGTGCTAATCCCACGATTGTTGTGGCAACGTCAACGTTATCCTGAGTCGTTTCAATTTCTTTTCCATCGATGCTAATGAGGCACTTCTGAATAGTGCCATGATGCCGTTGTTGACAAGACCAACTCGGACATTAGCTCCGTATGGCGTATTAGCGACAACATCTGTTACAACTTCACCCGTGACTTCAAGGAATGCTTCTGCGGGTAAGAAATATCTACTTGTATCGTGTACTTGTAACTCAATTCGACCCCGCTGATTGGGTGATCTTGCCTCATAAGAATAATACTGATAATCGCGCACAGACTCATCTTTAAGTATTGGCGCATCCATATCGAACGCTGGATCTGATACTCGTTTGAACATTTATATAAATTATCGACGTCTAAAACGAAAACCACTTCCTGATATCAGACTCGTATTTATTTGTTCGGGTTGTTGAGTCACAAGAGATATGAGTTTTTGATTTGCGGCCTGATTTATTACTTTACTGACATCCGCGGGCATAAGTTCAGTGCTCGGTAATTTTACTGGTGGTGGTTTAACCGCGCTAGGTTTACGTGCTAACCGTGACAATCTACCCTTGACTGACGCGAATGCCTTTCCGGCAAGATTACCAACAGCTCCAAGGGCTTTATTCTTAACAACATCAATAACCTTCATCGACAGTTGTTTCGCAATCGGTAACACCTTGGGGGCCATTCTTGTAAACAAACCAGTAACAACATCACCGAGACCATCTCCGTAGGTTGCTCTGTAGACCGGTAATCGTGAATTTACTACTCTGACTGGAATGGGTTGAGCGTTGTGTATAATCATGTTATTCAATTGCTGTTTCTCTAACTAAAATTACTAGTCGCTGTAGTAACCGTCTACGAGTTCATCAATGAGCCTCCGATAGATACGAACATCCATGATGCCGCCACGAAATAGTCGCTGGCAGATATCAGCAGCTTCATTAATTATTTCCGGAGAGTTATTTCCGGCACGTTTTCCTCCGATGAGAACTTCCAACCCAGATACGTCGTTGATAACGCTATCAGGGCAGGGAATGTGACCACCAAGACCACTACCTGTAGTCTCAAAGCCAAGATCTTCGAGAACATCAGAACCTTCTGGACGTTTCTCTGGTGGCGGTGAATAGGGAGGAGGAGACCCTTGTTGCATACTTTTGTCAAGTTTATTTATTTCGTCTATAAGTTTTGAGTATTTCGGATCGTTAGATTTAACCGTTTTCTTGTCGTAGTACAGACGATAAGCCCATTTAACAAAATTGTCATTAGTCGTGGTCTTATACTTCTTGTTTAAACATTTTTTTTTGTTGCGTAAACCTTCTAACATCACTTCAGGCAATTCTTCTTCTGGTATGTTTTTAAGGATTTTAATAAAGACCGGATCAAATCTTGCAGTTAGTTCAGCAATTTCCTTTGCTTGTTTGGGTGTAGCAGCTTCGGCGACGGGCGGGGGCTGAGCTGCAGCGACGGGCGGAAGGGGTGCTGCAGCGACGGGCGGAGGTTGAGCTGCAACGATATCAGCTGGAAGCGTTCGTAAAAGCTCTCTTGTTTCCGTTAGCGTTGGAAGAATACCTTTTCTTCGTTGTTCTTGTTGTTCCTTCATTCTCCGCTGTCGCTCTTCCACATCCACCACCTCTTCAAAAGTCTTAGGCTCTCCCAGTAAAGCTCGCTCAGTAACCATCGCAGCCTTTTTAGCAGCTTTTTTAGTAGTTGTTGTAACGGGTTTAAATAATTGTTCTGCACCTTCCATGAATCCAAATTGTGCTTGCTGCCGTGCCTGTAATTTTTCTCTGACACTATCTCGCACAGGAAGAAAATTTTTTATTGCTTCTAGTCGCTCTCGAGCTAGTCTAGCAGAACGAGCTTCTCCGATGTTGGCCATTATTGTTAACCCGAATTTTTAATTCCACTGATACGTTATTTTGTTAAGAGCAGCAGGGAGGGCGCTAACCCAAGTTGGTTTTATTATGTAACCGGTGCAGCAATAACGTTTCCAAGACTAGATTATATGATTAAACCTGTTATTTTGGTAAATAGACACCTTTATTGTCATTGTTGCCAAAATAAAGGGTTTGTTTTCCAAAATAAGTCTTAGTATTTATAATACTATTGATAGAGATGATTTCAGGCGGAAAAAACTTGTGAGATTCGCCCTCCCTGCTGCTGCATTCCTACGGTAAGCACTTCTTTCGCAACCGATGGTTCCAACGACCAAAGACCAAACACATAAAAAAACAGGTTTCTGATCAAAAGTCCCACACGGATTGTGTTACACTGTTATCAGATGTGATGGACAAACTGAGTCACTAATATTATATTATATTGTGGTAAGGACTCATTTGAGGTGGCTCTTAAATTGATTGAAGTTACAGCGAAATGGATTAGGCAGCATGTCGTTTTGCCCACCGACATGAATATGACCAATGACAATATTTTTGAATTTTGTTAGGGCATTCATTGTTGAATTTATAAGAGTCTTTTAAATGAAACTGAGAGTGGTAGCAACTTTCCAGATCACTGTCACATCACTGGCGAGTATAGAGGAGACCTACAAAGCTCATGTAATTTACAATTACGAATTAAACCAAGTCAAACAAAACTTCATGTAGTGTTTGCATTGGAAAGATAGCAGTCGCATCAGAGTCAAAGGCGTTTATAAGTCTTATTCCAAACTGTACGGAAAGTATTGCCGATTAAACTAGAACGATTAAAGTTGATCAATTCGTGACATTTTCTGAATTTATCATTTGACAATTTAGGTAGCAATTTAGCGGCATAAATCATTAAAATCACTGGTCGATATTGTACCACTAATACCGACTTGTTAACTAGAAAAGGCGTACATCCATCTGAATATATGAGAGATAGGGACGAATTTTCCTAAACCCATTTAGCACCAATTTAAGCATTTTATTCGTCACTGTCTCTTGAAGGTATTTCAGAAAAAGATTATCAACATGAGAAGAAAACTTGGTCCTCATTTGATTGCAAAGCTAGGCGTAATTATCATGATTTGTATTTGCTTACCGATGTGTTCTTACTCGCTGATGTATTTGAAGTATTTCGTGAGACTGCAATGAATGTATGTAAATTAGACCCTGTACATTATTTACCTCACCAGGAGTGGATTGGTATTCACTTTTATCAAAACAAACGTCGAGTTGGAATTGCTGACTTATATGATATACTTTTGTTGATCTAACTCACATTTCTTGGTGCCATATCAATGGCAAGTAATGGATATGTGCGTGCAAACAACCAATGTATACATGGGTATGACCTCTCTGCCCCTAACAGTTACATAATTTATCTTTACACAAAAACTACGTATGAATGTTCAATGATACAGCTGCTACCTGTTGATGGGTTCAGTGGATGGATCCCTCACATACTGGTATAAAATAACACGTACACGATTACAACAGCAATAGCGATTATGGATATTTCTCTGCAGTTAATTTGGAATACCCTGAAGAAATTCACCAATGTACAATCAGGACTTATATTCAATGAATGCAGCAAGCTTGGTCCAAATATCAGGACCAAAAACAATTACGTACTGCACGTGCGAAATATGCAGTTGTATTTGCGCTTGGGAATGCGTGTCAGTAGAGTGCATTGAGTGCATGGATTTTGCCAACAGTCTTGGATGGCACCACATATACAAATGAATACTGATCTTCGAACAAAGGTCAACAAAGACTTTGAAGATTTCTTACAAACTCATGAATAATTTCGCATTTGGCAAAACTTTGGAAAATTTCTGAAAGCGAATTGGAGTCGACCTCGCTCGTGATAATATACAAGATAATCTTGGAAGACTTACCGCCGATTGGGCATTTGATTCCCAATAGAGATTTGATATTGGACTTATTGCCGTTCATAGCTAAAAAGCAAGTCTCAAGTTGAAGAAAAAAAAAAACAACAAATTTTCTGTTGGCTCCTCAGCCCACGACTTGTTGAAGCTGCTCATGTAACGCTTACAGTTGTGATAGTTGGTTGAACAAAACACTTTCGTTAAATAAATGTCACTTAGATTATTAAAAAATAAAAACAAGAAATGAATAGTAAAGTCTGAACTGCAATTTCTTGAGTTTCATATCTTGCGTTGTCATAAAATCTATCGAAGGGGCCATATACTAGAAACCTAGTTTTCACTCGTCACGTAATGTTTTCATTACGTTGACCCATGTCAGAATCTTATATTGTCTCTGGAGCTGGGGAGTCTCATGGTGAGTGTCTAATTCACGACCAGAATGATGTAGGTTCCATTTCTGTACAGTGAGGAACTCAGGACCAGAATGGTGTAGGTCTGATTTCTATACAGTGAGGAACTCAGGACCAGAAGAGTATAGGTTTGATTTATGTCGGGTGTCAAACTCAGGACCAGACGGAAGTAGGTTCGATTCCTGTACAGTGTGGAATTCACAACCAGAAGGGTGCAGGTTCGCTATCTGCAATCGGATCAGCCTGAGACGGCTTCCCCTCTGAATACTCCTTTATCTCGTCGTTTTTTCTATTTACCACTGTGCAACATATATATATATATATATATATATATATATATATATATATATATATATATATATATATATATATATATATATATATATATATATATATATCGAAAAGGCAATGCAGTAGGATGGTATACAATCAGCCGTCTATCATTATACAAGCATGCCGTTAACCAATTTCGTGTCAAATTAGCTTCCGGTGTATGTGGATTATCACGTAACTGCTCCTAACATCCGCATGTGCCCTGTTAATAATTGTTTCAGTTTAAGTACATCGTAGCACGCGCCAAGAACAGTGCATCCCATTAGCTCACATACATGCTAATTTATTAGCAAATCGGGTAAAAATACACCCATCCATACACCTCAAATTGCCATTTTCTCTATCCAATGGCTTTTTTGTCTGACTCAATTGTATATTTTTGGCCAAAATTTATTTGTCATTATTTTCATTTAAATAGTCACAAAATGATATCATGCTATTATTTAAATTTGCTCTTATTTGCGAAGTATTACAGCTTGAAAGGTGATTCATGGATTAAGCCAAAAATAGTTTTGTCAGGTGTCAGATTTCCAAGTACGTTTGATTCAATAATTTTGATAATTAGATGCAGCAAACACAAAACAAATGAAGCAGCCATGTATATTTATTTTATATTTGATCATCATTCTAATGCATTGCAACAACCGATTTCTGTTCACCCACCGTTAAGTGTTATAATTCCTAATAATGGCAAAATATGCATCTGCAAATGTATATGATCAGAAAACCTTGTTTCCCAATGACTAATACTGACTACATATACATGTGTTGGTGACCAACCTTAATGACTAATATTGATTATATATGCATTTGGTAATGTTAATCCCGACCAAAAGTTTCGCCGCAATAAAAAAATAATTACATATGCAGCCGTTATTATTCACCCAACTTTCACTTTCACAATAAACAATAAAAGTAACTGTAGACACTGCTCATTCAGCCTTGGAGTAATTACGAAAACTAATGGCTGCATACTAAACCGTTCAGATTTACATAACTGTTTAGTGTTCACAGTGAATAATACTAAATGCATTCTCAATCGTTATATTTCACTCAATCTTCACTGTCATAAACATAAAATAAATATTGCCTTTGGAACCATTAGCATCCAATATGACTTGCAATCGCTACTGTTTGCCTTGTAAGGAGCAACACAAACGATTGCTTCTGCAAAAGCTAGTGTTCAAATGTGATTTGTAAGGTTGCTTGCATATCGATAGTACATTTGCATGCTTTGCTGTATGCACAAAAGAGGCGACCACGATATTTTTGAAATGATATTCATAAACACATGCAACATCGGATTTGAATGAGGTGATCTGAAAAACTAAACTTTATCAAACTAAAATAAATAATAATCACCGAGGCCGCATACAGACGTGCATAATTTTCATTGGTTGATATTTACTTGCTTCAACAGAAACCGAATTCCCAGCTGTTGTTTAATCATGCAGCATATAGTTTTATTGTGTACTTTTGCTTCGTTATTATTTAGACAATGCGTTGAACAAAATATTGTTTCTCTGCATTCAAAATATATGGTAGAGTTTTACTTATCATATGAAATATTATGTGAATTAAATAAATTATTTGATTTAATTACATGAAACATTTCTGTGAATTTAATTTTCAGTAGAGTCAAAATATTCTTTTTGACAAACTGTCACTTGTTAAGAATAACACTTGACTGAATTATTTTCCTATCCTATGCGTTTGATAATTTTGTAATGTAAAGTCGGATTAATTGAAAATGTCATTTCTTTCTTCTGGTACTGCACAATGAAAACAATCCATCACTACACTATCTCACTACTTTGCAATTTTGAACGTAATTCATGGTTAAGGTCAGGTTTGAGTATTTTAAGCGCATTAAGGTTTTTGAAGGGATAGGAAATCAGCTCTTTGAATGATCAAATATGTGAAACTCAGATGAATTTTCATTTATCAAACCACAGGGGCTAGTATAAATCATACCTGTATAATAATAATAATAATAATAATAATAATAATAGTTGTATGTAGTACATGTATGATTTATAGGTAAATTATAAGCAACTATTGAGAACCATGTGATTAAAAAGGATGTGATAAACCTGAAGACATTAATTGTACCCACGAACACACGAGCTCTCTCGCTCTCTCTCTCTCTCTCAAATATCCCATCCACCTATGTTTTTCTCATTTGATATATATGCAGCTGATTAGAGATCGTTGCTACGCATGCCAAGCTTCCCGTTAAGATGGCGGAATCATCAATGCATACGGGCACCAAGTCTGATCCTCTCGCGCGCATTTCCGATATTATTTAAATTATATACTTACCTGATCAAGATAAACTTTCAAGTAAAGTTTTACACAACTCTTTAGGTAAGGATATATACATGAGTTTTAAACTTTGAAATTTGAAAACAAAATTCACTTGGAAGTGAGTTGGCCAGTTGTGAAGAAGGACTATCCTCCTCACCGCCTGAATATAGATATCACCAAGGAAAAATTGAAAGACTCATACTGTTCATGTAAGATCATTATTCGTATGATTTTTATTTAATTCTTGAACAATTTAATATAATAAGAAAAGTAATGGCAACTATTACTAGACAACAAAGCGCGTAGATGTCATCTGGCAAATTCAACACATGAACCTCAGGTAGCGCCACTAAAGTCAACCAAGAACACGGCATGTGGAATATTTTATTTTGATTTACGTCACTGGGAGGATTGACAGACCGCAGTTATCAAATCTGCAATTTTTACAATCTTATTTTAGACCGAACCTTTAGTTAAATGTGTATTATTTCCAGATTCACACAAACACAACAAAGAATATCATGCTCATGGAACATACTTGAATTGATATGTAATAGCAGTATTCGTGTCCATTAAAATACAAGGTCTTCAAAGAGAACAGGTGTTAAAGTGTACATGTGAAAAAGAACAGATGCACTCTGATAAAACATCAAGGGGAATGGTATAGAATACATGTATGTTGATAATTTAAGCATAAATACAAAATCAACCAACCTTACCAACCTTATTTCCCAATAATTACACTTGTTTAAGGCACACATTTTGCTTTTATACAAGTACCTTGGCAGCTAGTCCATTTCTCCAAGTTTGATTATCTCAAGAAATATATGTTAAAATTATATTCTGCAATTTGTTACAAACAAGAGACTTTCATGAAATAAATTCGTCTTTTTACAAAGGGGAATAACTCAGTTAATCTCTGTTGTATTCAAAGAGGGTACATTGAGTAGCTTTTTTCAGTCTCCAGTATCCAAGATGGTTTGATGAGCTACTTTAGAACCTAAGGGATGGAAACTGTCCATTAAAGATTCACGACTCAAGAGTATTTGAAATTATTTTATATGTTAATTGATAATCCCATGAAGATGTTTATTGAGTTGAATGTGATTGAACATGGAAAAACAAATATATGGTCTAAAGAAGAAACAATTGATTTGTTCATTCGGAAATAACATGATCCCATTACTGGAAATTTAATTCATTTTCTATGACACTAACATATGTGCATTCTGAGTGTTCAAAGGTCATCAGCAATAAATCTGTATATTATTGGAAATGTTGACACCTGTGATGCCATGCCATGAAAATTACATTTGCTGGTATTTTGACAAACCTTTCTAAAGTGTGGGATGATCGAGCCCAGACAAGAACACAATACTCCGCTGTCGAATAACTGAGGGCCAGTGGTGATGTCTTGAGTGTCTGAGCACTAGTACCCCAAGTTGAGTCACCCAGTTTGTAGAGTAGTTTGTTTCGAATACCAAGTTTTGCTACAGTTTTCTTCAGGTGTTTGTAGAATGTCAGCGATCTGTCCATAGTCACACCAAGGTATGTTGTTATCGGGTTGTGTTTTATTTGCTGCCCATTGAGGAGGATGCAAAGCTCACGATTAGCATTTGTATTGTTGAGGTGGGAGACGCTGGAGACTGTTTTTGTTGTGCTTGGCCTATAGATGCCATTTTTTGAAGTCCGTCATATCCTCCTAAATGAGCGAATTTGGGTCATGAGAGCAATGTCATTTGCACACATGAACTTGCGAGAATGTGTTACAGGTAAGTTATTAATATAGACATGTAACAAACTTGTCCCGAAGGAACAGCTCAATAGTCTCATCTATCTAGCGCGGAAATACTCTAGAAACTTTCAACAGCAGTCCTGCATGCCAGACCGTGTCATATGCCGCTGTTAGATCCAGAAAAAACAACTCCAGTTTTAAGGTTCCTCTGAAACCCATTTTCAACAAACGTAGTCAGGGCAAGGGCTTGGCCGCAACTGCTACTGTCATGCCCGAATCCTGCCTGCTCAACAGTTACGATATTCTCCAAGTCTGGACCAATTCTTTGGAGAATCAGGTGCTATATTACCTTAAAACAGACTGAAAGCAAGGAGACCGGCCGATAACTCGCCGCATTGTGGGGATCTTTGCCAGGCTTTGGGATCGCAATAATCTTTGTCTGGCGCCACAAAGTCGGCAAGCACTTTTCCCTAACAACCCGTGTGTAAATAGCGGCATGCCATTCATTTACCGTCGGGTCAAGATGCTTCATGAACTCATGCACGATGTTGTCATATCCTGCTACTTTGCCTGATTTGAAAATGCAGAGTACCGTTTCAAGTACTGCTGTTGTAAATGCCTCTGGAGTATTTTGATCTTGTTCATCTGACTTCCTATGACAGTATTGTCGCCACTCATCTCGTACTTGACGTCGGTTCTGTTTCTCCAGGAGTACTTTTGCCACTTGTAATAAGTGGCTAGCTACAGTATTTGGTTTGACAACAGGGTGAGCTTGAACTTGTGACTGCTGAGCAGTGCCAAGGCCTTGAATCTAGCTCCAGCACTTCCGGCTGGAGTGCATAAAGTTGAGTCATCTCGTAGTTTCCTCCCAGTGAGGTGCGCATGGCAGTGTCGGGGGATTCGATCAGGTGCTGTGCTATGTCAGGGTCTCCAGATGGTTCGTACTTCTTGAGAAGAGCCTGACATTCTTCATCCAAACAGTGCCTCGCCGTTCATGTAGAAAGTGGACACTTACAGTGGCGTACTTGTGTTGGGCATACGGTGGCGACATGGCAAAGGGCAGGCTTCAGCACGATGAAATGAAGACCAGGGTGTTGTACAGGCTGATGTGGGAAATTGTTATGCGTGATATATACTCGAGTGCCTGTTATAGTCACATTACATAGCACATACCCCCAGAGTGGGCACTGTTAAAGTCATATGCACACGAAGGCACGTGTAGGGAAGTCTGGATTGCGATTGAGCGGCAGACCCACACCCAGTGTCTGCATGATAAACTTGACTCGATAGATGAGCTGCTTAAAGGACAGTTTTACCATTAATGAGATGACGCGACGGCCAGTTCTGGTTTCAAAGAATAGGGTTTAACCATTAGTTCCAGTTCCTAGATTTAGGGTTGAGCCTCCAGTTTTAACAGCTATATGTAGGGTCGAGCTTCCAGTTCCCCAAGACGTGAAGAATTTTAAAAATGTTCATAACGTGTATGGGGGCTTTCCTTTAAATTCGACACACCTGACTAATTACTTTTAATAAGATCCAAGTAGTTGCAGGCACAGATATGTATTTTATATTCAAACAGTGCCAAACACATATTATCGGTAGCATTAAAATGTTTGACTTTTGGATTGCTTTTAGAAATTTTGCTCAGTAGTGTGAACGTATGACCATCAGAGTGAGTTTTGAAGCTTGCAACAACAATATCATCATTATTATTACATATCGATCTATAATACTGAAAGGGCTTCTAAGTGTTAATTTAACATATGCCAAGGAAAATAAAATTTCTCACGAGGCTTTTAGGCTATTTTTTTTATTGTTAATTAAGCATCATCATTATTCAGAGTCCTTCATATATTTTCTTCCACATAACAGATGGAATAGGAAATCTACGAGACTTTACAGGTGTTATAGCTTCTCTTTTAAAGTCATAACATCCCCAGGTGACCTAATACCCCATGGATAGAATAATACCACCGCCACACCACTGTAACTTTAGTGGTAAAATGTCACTAGGAGAAAACCATATTCTTTTATAACAGTAACGCACTTTATATAGATTACAGCTGTTGCGATCATATTTATTATAATGGCTTTTGTTCAGAATGGAAATATACTTTGGAAGATAAGTCGGGAATTCTTTAATTGTACTGATGGAACACAGGGATGATGAAGGTACAAGGTGGCACACGTCTGACATCACAGAACATATGTGACACTAAAGTGAAGTACATCTGAGCTGCATATATAGTCTGTTTCTTTTCCTGTTGTTTCTAATTGGATTTCAACCTAATAAGAGACGTAGGGTAGGATCTAGTCAACATGCATGTGTACAAATTGACTGGGAAGATGGACCAACATTAGTAGTTAGAAAACACAAATGGCAGCGAAATATGATGAAAGAACAAGAGCTGTCTTCAACAAAATAATATGACTATCTGCCAGCCTTAATCTGCTAATTTCAGCAAATTATAATGGGATTGGGCCAGCTTTTGTATGTAGTAATGTTAAACAATACCTGTTCGCAATAATGGCTATGTGGTGCCAATTAAAAGTAAAGTCCTAACAATGTAAAGAAGACGAATATCATGAAATCTTTAGAAAGATAAACCCTCCTAAATAAAGTTTAGCATAAATTACAAAATAATATATAAAGGTAACATTTTAAAAAGTCTGTAAAATGTATGTGAATAAAAGATAAATGTAAAACGTATAACATCCAAAGTCATAAGGGTAAAACTGTTTAATGAATATACTTCCATCTAAAGCAAGTCCAATGGCAAATAACATAGACTCTGACCTACCGTCACTTAATGCGCAAGCTGATCAGGGTTTATGTTGTTCTTCCTGCTGATTACTCCTAGAAAACTGCGACGGGTCATTGTAGAGCAACTTTGGTTGTTTTATCTGCCCTTTCACACACCTTTATACCAATATAACTAAGTTCATCAACAGTACAGAATGCCTTTCCAAGTTTGAATGAGCAAATCACGTTTGTGTAAGATCTGGAATAATGACGTGTTATCAAATTTAAGGTTTTGCAAAGATTTCAATGTGGAAAGGAAATTTGAAAGATGGAGATATTTGTTTCTTGAAAGGTTTCAGTGTAATACAGAGACCTGAATAAGGTGAAAGGACGACTCTGTCCATTAACAAGCTTGAGACGGCAACATGTGCTGTTGAAATGGAAGTTCAAGCCTTTTCCGTCATATTAAATGAAGTATATATAGAGACATCTGACCACACTAGGTGGCTCTGATTTCATATTATTTGCTCTGAAAAAATTGGAAAATTTGTTGAGGTTTTGAACAGGCAAAGACCAAATTTTATTAGGGGGTGGGGGTAATTTATAAATATAGCGGTGATTTTTGAACATAAATTAAGCAGTATTTCCAACAACAGCTTCTGTTGTTTCTAAGTGAGGACGAATTGGTATGCCAAAGAGTGGAATGAAATTTTGTTTCTGAAAAGAATTGTTTTGGTATTTTATTCCTATATCGTATCAGGGATGAAATAGATGAGAAGATAATTTGGTAGTATACTAAATAGTCAGTGTTTTCGTCTGGGATAAAGTGATGGGTCATTTGCCTCAACATACATATTATCTGATGGGGAAGTCATCAAACTACGCAAGGTATAAGTTTATAACATCAAACATCTGCAAGTAAGATTAACAAGCTGGTCTACACTCAATAAAGGCAGTGAAATTTAGATCTTACTACGACTTCACGACCTGTTCCATAATCGGTGTTTGCCATACCCAATACTAAATAAAGGTCTGTTTTGTTTGTTTGCTGTTCCTTACGACCTGATCCATAATCGGTGTTTGCCATACCCAATACTAAATAAAGGTCTGTTTTGTTTGTTTGCTGTTCCTTACGACCTGTTCCATAATCGGTGTTTGCCATACCCAATACTAAATAAAAGTTTGTTTTGTTTGTTTGCTGTTTTGTTTCATTTGTCCCTGATATATCCAATATATGCAAGAAAAGTTAGTTTATGGTCGCAAAATCAATGAAAGTTTGATTTGGCCTCCTTCAAAATTGAAAAAGACAACATTCAAAATAGGGACTCTGATTATCATGAATTCGACATAATCAGCAAAAGTGCATGCCAACAGTTTTTGACTTAAAATATTTGAACCTGTTTTCATCTGCTCATATCTGAAATTTATTCAGCTTATCTGCAGTTGTATGCATACTTCTTGACCTCTAGTAGATTTAGAAGTCCTTGACATACAGTGAGTACATGTAGTCATTCCTTGGATTAAATCATTTCATTATGCTGTTCAGTTTCATGTTAATCAGGGTAAATGATATGTTTTGCTCAGAGATAAGAAGCTATCTTCAGAATCTATTCCTGAAAATAATACCTTTTTAACAATAACATTTATGTTTGTTAGTTGTAGTAGAGCAACAGGTTTTTAATTTACACATATTGTTTTACAAAAGTCAATAACAATTTGCAGATTGGGAATTCTGTATTAGATATTTGTAAAATTTCAGATGAAACAGTTGTTTTCTTTGTTGCAAATTAATAGAAAAACGAACATATTCTGAATACGTTCGGTCACTTAGTTTTGGGAACAAAGAAACTATGAATAAACATTTAAATGAATAAACATTATTTTCTATACCACTGTTTATACCATTTTATTATTGTGAAATCTAAATTATATTACCCTTGAGCAAACCGCCTTCAGTTGGTTTATTTTGGATAAATTTAGCTGTTCGTAAGGTCGTCAACACGCTTGATCTATCGTTTCTTTTCCAAA
This sequence comes from Sinohyriopsis cumingii, assembly GCA_028554795.2. Classification (NCBI taxonomy): domain Eukaryota; kingdom Metazoa; phylum Mollusca; class Bivalvia; order Unionida; family Unionidae; genus Sinohyriopsis; species Sinohyriopsis cumingii. The sequence continues at coordinate 96,558,111 of CM068831.1, forward strand.
CCGCTTTGTGGAGTAAAACCACGTATAAAACGGCCTCCTCCCAATCTTTCCTGATAGGCTATCTCTCATTTGCAGTACACGTTCCCCATGCACATGTTTGCATCATTTTGTCAGATTTATAAAAAAAGATTTACGAAAATTTGTTTTGCAGCAGTATTTTCACCACGTTTTTATGTGGTTAAGTCTGGAAAATCTTATCTGATTGGTCAGTGCGTGTTGAGTTGATATATCCGATCTATGCATCAAAGGACAGGAAGAATCGAAGTTAAGAATTTGTACTTAAAAAAATTATTTAAAAAAACACCCAACCTTTTCATCCTAAAAGATGATTATAGGCAGAAATGAGAATGTCAAAACCATCTTAGTACTCTGAAAATAATTCTTGAGTTAACTTTTTACCGCATTGCGTTTCCCAAACTGAAAATGATAAGCCATTTTAGGATGTGAAAGATAATCACTGAACACGCGGTATGCTTTGATCAAAACTAGAAGTTACTTATTTTGTCTGTTAATTGTTGTGCTTATGTGTAGCTTTCTTTCGTGCTTCTTTGTTGTTTGCAAAGAGAACTGTTGGTCCAGAAAGCGTTAAAGCTAGTTCGTATTATACTAACATGTTTGTCAATTAAACAGTATATAAGGTCCACTATTCCAGATGGTTAAATACTTAACTTTCTCCCCTATCGTATTTCCACGCATGTAAACAGTAAAGTACGTCAAAAAGTATTTTCTAACATGGGGTAATCACTTTTTGCTACGATGAATAAAAACAAAGGAAGGTCAGAAATTTGCATTCTATCAAGTATCTGAAGAGAGAGAGAGAGAGAGAGAGAGAGAGAGAGAGAGAGAGAGAGAGAGAGAGAGAGAGAGAGAAAATCTATTATCGAGAGCATGGGATTGTCATTTGATTGTGTCTTGATTGGACCATTTATAATTGTGTATTGATAACAAACGTAGACGATGACTACAAACAAGATAACATGTTCATGCATGTCATCTTACACTGACCTACTGGTTCCCATTATCGGAAGTAGTAAGCAGATGGTAAATACCAGACCAATATTTCTAAATATTTTTTTGCGTTTTAATATTCTCATGTAAGAATACGGGAATGTTAATAATCCGGTTTAAAAATATACTAGACAAGAAAGACCTTGTGAGCTTGTATAAAAGCACGTAATCGTTTAAAATACAAAAATATAAACGTAAACAATTAACGACTCACCTTTATTTGGGTTAGCATATTTTGTTGGGATATAACATCATTTCTAGACCTTTCATATTCGTGACAAGAACATTTCCGGACTTATGGAAAGCATTAAAAATATCTAGACTATTTTGGCTGAAAGTTCAGGCAAGTAGATTTGTTTTTGGCTTGTGGCCCTACTTGCTGGTAAAGATTTTCATTCACGAGTTGCACGAATGAAAAAATGTTTGCTTCGACCTGAAGAAAGGCTTTTTAAAATATTTGTTTTTAAAATTTAGACTATAGTCGGAACTATTATAAATAAAGCAAAACTGCTTAGATTCTAATGCAGTTGCAGCTTCAGTGCAAAATATTTATTTTGTGAAATTTATTTTAGAATAAAGTATGTTCATTAGCAAAACTGCAAAATTGCTTTATATCCTAAAGTAATTAACAGATAAAGTACTATAGCATAACGGATGAATGATTCTGTCTATGTAAGAAAGAGATAGTGCGGCAACTGATTAGAAATCTAATTTAAATAAATATTGCATGTTGTAATTGCGGTTTCAAAAATCAGTAACTCTGATTTATTTTTGATTATATGAACAGGGTTCTGTTATTGTGATATTTAAATAATCTTGTTTTATCTCCAGATAAAATCTTGTATTTTGCTAGTTTATAGGTAATTTTCACTTTGTTATTGGGCAATGTTTGTGTTTTGTATACATGTAATTTTTACAGTGTTACTTTGATCCATCTGTCTTGCAGATGCATTAGAGCTGTATTTCAAAGAAAGAAGTGTCTGTGAGTAGTTAATAGGGACGATTCAGCGTCAATGGGAATTAGCATTACAGACCCACCTGGGACTGTTTAGCGTCAATGGAAATTTAACATTAACCACCCTGGGACTGTTTAGCGTCTATGTAAATTTAACATGGACGAAAAACCCTGGGACTGTTTAGCGTCAAGGGAAATTAACATGGGAATATGGAAATTTAACATGGACGAAAAATCGTGGGACTGTTTAGCGTTAAGGGGAATTGAACAATGGAAATTGAACATGATGGGACTGTATAGCGTCAAAGGAATTTAAACAGGGTGGGACTGTATAGCCTCAAGGGAAATTGAACATGGGATTTTTTTTATAAAAAAAATAAAAAAAGGGGTAGGCAATGGAAAGTCAATCTCTTTTCGAGAAATGTGGGTGGCCCTGAAAAGGGCCTTTGGTTTCATCATCATCTTCTTCTTTTATTTCCTCCACTTCTTTAGCCATCTTCTAACTTTTGCCATTATTCCTGTCTTCTTCTTTATTTCTGATTCAGGCATCCAGTCAGGATGACCTATCGCTCGGAATTTCTCCTGCATTCGTATCCAGTTATTGTTGAGTTTCTCAAAGCTTTCTTTTCTCTTTCTATTTCCTTCTTCTTTTCTTTCCTTAGTCCATTTTTCTTTGATGTTCTTTACCTCTTCCGTCATCACTTTCCTCATTACTTCTTCCGTTTTTGTCAGCTGGTCCAACCCCCATTTTACGTATCGCCACTCCGTCCAATTCAATATCTTTTCTAAGCAGCACCTGACTTCGATGACATTTTCAAGTACTTCCTTTAAACTTCCCACTCTTACATAAGGCGGGTCAATCAATCCTCTCAGTCTCTTTTCCTCTTCTTCCATCATTCCTGTTACTATCTCCTTTGCTTCCTTCAAATTATTAAAACAGTCAAGAAGACACTTTTCTAATTTGAATTCTTTCTCTATCTTTTCCATGACAAACGTAACATCTACTATCCAGTAATAAATGCCTATCAAATGATTCAGTAACGCTGTTGCTACCACCATTTTCTTTGTCTTTATTCCGTGGAATGGGTTCTAATGGCTAACACTGTTAGCCTTATAGTTAAAGCGCGGACGTGATGGAAAACATCCCCCTAAAACAAAATTGATATTACCTAGATTATCACTTAAAACGCGCGGACGTGAAGGAAAACATCCCCTACTTTTCTCATTTCATATGATCTACTATCCACATACGTGAAGCATCAATAAACAAACCCCATATCTACTATTTACACACGCAAAGCATTAAAATGAAACCCAAAATCTACTATCCACACAAATCTACGTCAGCGCTTACAAACACAAACACTACAAAAAAAGAGTCAGTGTTTATATTCACACTACTCTACATACACACATTGGCAAATGGATTGTTATTTCTTTTCTAGAGTATTGGGTAGCCCTGAAAAGGGCTGTTTGTTTTTGAACTCCAGTGACACCTGGTTAATGATGGCACCTTCCAGGCCTGGCACCACACACACATCTTCTTCCCCAGTCTCCTTTTACCTTTTTTCTTGGGAGTGCAGAAGCGGGATAAGTGGCTTCAGAATCCCAATTTTCTGTTTCTGGGATTTTGAAATTTCTTTTCTCCTTTTCCTCCTCTTCTTTATTTCTTCTTTCCTCCTCCTCTTTCATCCTTCCCTCTTCGACAATGGCTTCCGCGGCCAGTTCATTTAGTATGCGCCTGGCATATTCCAGGTTCATCTGGAGTTCTAGCAGTTTCACAATTCTGGTATTCATTGTCTTGTCAACGAATGAACAGGGTAGCTAGACTGCCCAGTGATTTTCAATTTATAGTAAAAGCGAGGACGTGATTGAAAACATCCCTAAAACAAAATTTATCTTACCTAGATCATGACCAAACAACGCGCGGACCTAAAAGAAACACTCACTCACTTTTTTTACTATCCATTACTAATTTAAAAAATTTTCATTAATCACTTCAATATACTATTCACATACGCAAAGCAATCCAATCAAACCCCAAATCTACTCTCCACGCACGTCAAAAAAACATGATCATAATCTACTATTCACACAAACCTACTTGAGCACTTACAAACACACAATCATATACACTAACACATACACTCACACTATAAAAAGGAGTCACTGTTTATATTCACACTACTCTACCTACACACATTGGCAAATCGATTGTTATTTCTTTTCTAGAGTATTGGGTAGCCCTGAAAAGGGCTGTTTTTTTGTTTGCTATGGCAATCTTTTAGTTTCTAAGAATGCGACGTCCTCTGAGGATAGACTTTCTGACGATAGGTCTGCTTCTTCGGAAAGAGAAGAAGAACTCTTTGGTGTCGATACGACAATCGACAAAGCCTCTGTCAGGTTCAGGTTGCTGCTGCTGCTGCTGTTGTTGTTGCTGTTGCTGCTGTCTCTGAAGTCTGTACTTCTCTGTCCATTCTTCTTTCTCCCTGTTCACTTCTTCTCTGAAGAGCTCTTCTATCAGGTCTTCAGTGACTTTTAACATTCTCACATTCTCTATGTCTTCTGGCTTCGGTATCAGACTGTGTCTGACCCTATGCAAATTCACGTAGGCTTCGTTTAGCTTAGCTAGTTTGGAGCACATCTTCGTAGGAGGATGAGTCGACAATGGATATTGGACTGGAAACTACCAAAAAGTCAAAGCGCGGACGTGAAGGAAAACATCCCTCTACGGTTTTTGAGCCGGAACGTTCAACGAGTGTCATGAGAGAGATAGAGAGAAGTCAAAGAGCATGAATCAACATTCTTATAGCCAAACAAAAGACAAAGGCATTTTTTTCAAAACACAACATTTTTTATTCAAAATCACTTAACACTAACAAACAACTCTAACATTTTTTAACAATAATCCAACAATATAACATCAAACATTTTTTTCAAATCACAAACATTTTTTTTCAATTTACACTCTACTTTAAACAGGGTTGGCAACGTTGTGAATGAAATTGTGATTTCCACTGTTGGAAGTCATTAGGCCATTGATGGACACTACGTTTCCTAGCTTGAGACAAAAGATAAGCATAATGGTCACAAAACCATCGATCTACTTTCACATCGTTTCTTGAAGAAGAACGAGGATCAAAATGAGTCACTAAATGTTCTAAGGAATAGCCCAGGCTGCGATGATGCAGAAAATTCACACAATATTGGCCACACACCAAGGAATCTGTGTCTTGTAATTTCACATTATTGAATCGGGTGGTCTGAGCATTTCTTCTCATAAAGTCAATGATATCGTCTTCCAAAGGGGGCAATCCATACGAATCGAAATATTCCACACATCCTTCTTAAGGAAAGTAGACGGCTACCCAGTGGGTTCCTGAGAGATGACTGTCGTCCGTGTTGATCACGTAACTAGATGGTCTTGAGGTTTACGATGAGGGAGTTCATCTTTAGCACAGACGACAGGATTCCAAGAAGCCGTATACGAACTGTGGTTCAAAAGGTAATAAAGTTCCCAAGTATCCATTTTTTGTGTGTTTTTTTTTCTTCTTCACAGGTAATAATAAGTCATCAATTCGATCCTGACTTTTTGCTTGAAAATGTCTGACAAATAACCGTTTCTTCGTTTCGTTTCCTCACTCTGATTCAGGAGAGCTTCGATACGATGGATCTCTTGAGTGGTTAACGGTGGACAAGAATGTTCACGCAAGTCTTTATACCACTGATGCAACACGACTTCGTCCGAGATGAGACTCCAAGCTTAGTCCAGATATTCGTCCAATTTTTCTTCTTGACTCATCATCAGGCATTTATCGTGTTGAATTTGACTGGGATGATCGTTTTGGCATCCATAGCACTCTTTTCTGATCAATTCCGTCATTTTTTCCACCAAGTGTTTGGCAAAACAGGAGACTAAATGCGCTTCTTGTTCTGGCCATCTTGACTTCATCATAACTTCGTCGTCTTTGTCTTGAGATTCTTTTTCCACGGTCTCCTCACATTCCATCTCCAAAGTTTCTCCACTAGGTAAAGAGGGATAACAGTCTTCCATAGCTTCTAATAGTCTAGAATGTCTTCTCTCAAACTGTTGATTTCTATGGTATTATCGAATTCTGCATACAGGATGACGTTCACTGTCTCGTCCAGTGGTAAAAACTGTGGCAATCATATTCACCCCCAAACGAAATAACAACCTAGTCTATCCAAACTTCTATATACAAAATCAATTAATCAAATACGTAACAGTAGTAAAATTCCTAGGAATGTTCTTTGACAACCACCTCACATGGAAACAGCACATTGAACAACTCACCCAGAATTGTAACAAAGATCTCAATTTACTCAGGAACATCACAGGGACTGACTGGGAATCCAACCAGGAAACCCTCCTCACGATATATAAAAGCCTAATTAGATCAAAACAGGACTACGGTTGCCAAGCATATAACTCGGCTAAGCAGCCTGTACTACAAAAACTTGACACTATCCAGATAAAAGCCTTGCTATTATGCACAGGAACACTCCCCTCAACATCATTAGAAGAACTACAAACACCAACAGGAGAACAACCCTTAAAATTACGTAGGCAAGAACTGCTCCTCCGATACTCCATTCGATTAGATACCCACCCAGACAACCATCCCACCAAAATAGCTACAAATAAGTGTCAAGTTGTCTTCAAACCCAAAATCATACCTATCACACCAAGTGGCAAAGTAATCCTTGAACTAAGAGAAAAGATACCTCTACTAAAACAACAGGTAACAAACAATACAGACCAGAACAAATCACCATGGTTACAAAAACCACCAAGGATTAACACTGAAGCTACCAAATTAGGCAATAAAGAAGGACAAGAAAACTTACTAAAACCTGTACTGGTAAACGAAATCAACCAAAAATACCCGGACTATGTTAAAATATATACCGATGGATCAAAAACAAACAACCCACCAAGAACAGCAGCAGCAATAGTCATCCCTGAATTCAATATACAAACGGGATCCATATTACCTGACTATTGCTCCATTTACACCACTGAATTCTGGGCTATGCTTGAATCACTACAATGGATCAAAGACAACCAAATACCTAAAGCAGTCATTATAAGCGATTCCCTAGGCGTTATCAAATCGATCCAAAATCGCAACACACACTCTAGGGAACAATTCCTCGACAGAGCATGCCAATTAATCGACGATATCACAACAGCACATCAATTAGTCGAGCTCATGTGGATACCGTCGCACATTGGAATTTCTGGCAACGAAACAGCAGACAAAGTTGCAAAAACCAAACTCGGAGATCAAAACTCTATCAAGCTTAACTATAGCTCTACAGAAGCAATAAGCTTCGCACAAACATATATAGACCAAACATGGCAAGATTTTTGGAACTCCTCCACAAAAGGGAAAAATCACCATGAAACCCCAAAAAACGTAGATAGGAACATACAGCTACCTAAGGGTACCTATTTAGAACAGAAAACCATAAACAGGATAATAACTGGAAAAACTAAACTAGCAAGCAGTTTTGGAAGGTTTATAGGACCCAAACCAGCAACCATTAACTGCTTTAACTGCCACACCACCGAAGATCTACACCACGTATTCAATATATGCCCAAAATATCAACCGCTCGGAAAATATTTATCAAAAACCAAAAAGAGATTGGATTACCACACACATACCCAGAGTTACTTATGGACTCTAATAAAAATAAACAATCAGTATATAAAAATATAAATCAATTTATAGACTCAGCAGGACTTAGGAACAAAATATAATTACTATCCCCACAAAACCAAAAGACCCAGTAACTAGCTAAATAAATGTAGAAGCCACCACATAAAAAACCATAACATATCATTCAATTTTATAAAAGTATTAATAAATAATTCACTTACGAAGCACCTATAAAAAACTAAGGAAACCGCAAAATCGGATGTCCTAGATGTCCTTAACGAACCGAGTAATCAGCTAGGATTCCTGTCCTAGATGTCCTTAACGAACCGTGTAATCGGCTAGGACTCCGGTCTCTTGCTAAATAAAGTATAAATAACATTCAATCTCTAAAAACATCAATTAATAAATAACTTAAAGAGGCAATATCTAAAACCTTATAAATAACATAACGTAGGAAACACACCCTAAACACCTCGACTAGTAATACCATAATAACCTTGAAAATCTCTCTTCATACATGATATCTACTAAGAACCTCTATAAACAGCATAGAACATCCCCCCTCCATTTAGAACATTTTGAAGAAGAAAAAAAATCTCGAAAAAAAAATGGCAAATGCAACAAGAAACCAGCGATGTAAAGCAGGCAGGACCGTTCCCGAGCTCTCCTTCCCACTAATGACAGCCAACCATTCAACTGTAGGGACCTTTATGGACCCACAGAGTGAGGAAAACTATCAGGGTTCCTTGAATCCATAAAAGCCTGGGGGAGGTGGCACCATCCCCTTCCCCAGGAACAACTAGCAGGCTGCGGTGCAGTCAGAAAAAAGTGGCACATGCACAATTGTGCGAACGCTACTATAATTAAACTCAACAACAAATCGTGTTGGTCCCTAACTGTCCGGTGGCTTCGTACAGGGACAAGTACGATCTCAAGTAATTCATCTTTGTGTCACCAAAGTCAGGTTCGAAAGGACGGGTACACAAGGTCTTGCCATCGAGACTGACTTCGATTTTCTTCACGTCGAAGTGTTGAAAGTAGAAAGGATTTTCAGCGAAGGCTCCATTGAAGGCTGAATTCAAGACCATACCAAGGATTAAACGCTTGGGTAACTGTCATTGAAACAGATGATCTTCGATCATGGAATGATGGTTACGGGGAATGGTGAACGTTTTCACTTCCACGCGTCGGATGGGATACTTGGCGGTCGTTCTGCTCAACGTTTGACTGATGTCGTTTCCCACTTTAGGTAACACTTCCACGCGTCGTACGTAGAGTTTGGCCTACTCGATTTTGTTTTTGGCAGAACTATCCGCCAACAAATGAAAAGCGGTACTGCTACGATTCAGTCTCAAGCGAACATTTACCCCGTTCAGCAAATATTTCTCTTGCAACCACATGTCCAAATGCAAACGATCATTCAGTTCTAAACTCTTCTTATTTAAGATTTTGCTTCGTCTTTCCACAAAGCCGTCATTGCTTTTATCTAATGTGTTAAACTCCTTCGCTTCGTCAGGTTCCCATAGCACACAGACATTGAGATGAGTATTCTTGGCATCTATTCCGTACGTCAAGAGATTTTCGAGGTAGGCACGGTAAGGGTAAGTATCCATGCTGCTGCTGACCAGTTTGTGATTCAAGTACAAGTCCACTGAGCTGAACAAGGAATGCATGAAATTGTTGACAGGAGCCATATTCTCAGTGTCTTCTACTCCACCATCATCCTTATCTAGAACTTTGACTTTCAAGTACAAGTAACTGCTATTCAGATCGATGTAATCTTCGGGCTGTCCCTTGATTTCAAACTCGATGGGAGCGGAATCTGTCAATGAGGAGAAAGGGTGAAATTCCACCCATTGGGATTCTTGCATCGTCATCATCGTGGGGGGCATGGCAAACAGATCCAGTTCCGACTTGGAACAAGCGCATGACTCTCGGTGCATCATTTTTCTCTGTGTCTCAATAATCGAAAACGTCTAAGTCTCGAACGGTTCTTCTTTTCTTTGTCTTTCTAGCTTTAGAAGTGTGAAGTCTGGTGAAAGGGTGTTTTCTTCGTCGTCTCTTTCTGCCTTGTCCTTGCTGAATGCTTGACTCGGTAGCGTGCAGGGCATTTATAGGTGTGTCTCGTCGGCCCAAAAGGTCTCTGCCCGTTTGTAGCAAGACATTTTTGCCTGCCCTCATGAAGGCTTCTTTGGGGTTTTGTTTGTCGATGATGACATTTTGGAGAAATTCTTTGCCTTGTGTCAGTGCAGCATATTTCAAGGCGTGCAATCCGCGTGTCACCATCGGTTTCAACACCGGAGCCACCGATCGAAATGCCGATTTCAACATATCTCCTAAACCGTGTCCTCGCTGTCGAGCAACCCCTCGGTACACTGGATACATGACTTACGAGTCGCTAGAGAACCGTTTTCGAAAATGGAGTTTCACCGTGACTTTTCCTTTGGTGAATGGAATATTTTGTCCCAGATCTCCTTTTATAGCAATGTTGACCGTGTCCAAATACGACTTGCTGACAGGCAAATAGTGAGGATGTACAAATTCGCGGTGGACGTGATAAGTGTTTCCACCTTCCTCGTCAGTGTTCGTGGCAGAATTTACTTTGAAAGGAATGACACGCAGTAACGGCACAGAGGTGTGTCCCACCACGTTGTACTCCACCACATCGGAGTACACGAAGATTAAAATTCAGTCCCTGTTTCAGTTCTACCGGGAAACGAAAATACCTCGCAAAATGCCCGTTGTTGTCAATCTCTGCTTTCTCAATTTTTTTGGAGCGCTTATCCGTGACCATATTGAGGCCTCCACCCAAAATGTCATACAATTCAGGGCAAAATTTAGTACGTATACTTCTATCCTCACTTTCAAATTTGATGAGTAGACGGTGAGACAGTCTGTGTTACTCAATGGTGACACGTTTCTTTAGTCCGGTCAGAACTTTGTCAAATGCTGCATAGAATTTGTCAGCGATGGCCTCCACCAGATGTTGACCACTAAAATAATGGCCTGAGTTAATTTTAAAGTGATAAACGTAAAAAGGAGGAGAAGTGTCACTGCTGCTGCGGGGTATTGGGGTCTTGGGAAGTGATTTATGTTGAGAAGTTGTCATCATGGTTTGCTGCACTGTTGGGTCGAGAATTTCGACGTCAAAAGTGTTTTGAGTTTCAGTGATGTTTTTGATTTGTGTTGGGTAAATCATTTCTACCAAAGCCAGTTCCGAATGGGCTTCGTGATCTAATGGGATGGCCTGAGGTAATTTGGCTGTGTAACAGCACAACGTGTTGTGGGGAAACGCCTCCATGGAACTGCCACTGGGTAAGGTTAAGTAAAATTGGTTTTGGTGACTCATACTTCCAGAGTTCTTTGGCTGTCGGAGGGGTTACTGGACGTCAGAGGCGTGTCTCCGCTCAAAATGAGGTTCTCGTTGTGATTGTTGTTCGAGTGGTGACTGGCACTGGCACTGGACACAAGGTTTCCGTGGTTCCCGTTCGAGGAGAATTTCAGGGAGGGATTGGGAAGCAGGTAACCGATGCAACTACTCAATAAAATGGTGCACAATTGTTTGTCTCCTTGTTGCAAACTCAAATTGGCAATGGCTGCCCCGATGACACAATACACCACAAAGATTTGGCAGAAAAAGACGATTTGCGTTTTAGGCACACGTTCTCCACACCACACCCACAAGGGTTGTTTTTGCAAATCTTGCAGAGAAGAACTGGGTGAAGGAGTGGTCGACGTAGCTGCGTCTGTGTGAAAGGGCATGATGGTCACTTCTTTTTATAGTCGATGACTTGCGAAGCGTCGATCCAAGAATCAAAACTGGGTGGATATCCTTTCCAACGTACTTTGACTTCTTTGACACGTCGTTTGCCCACTTTACAGGTTCTGCGTTCGAGAATGCTTTCGATGTCGTACACGTCGTCTTATTTTTTGGTGACACGTTGTAACTCGGGCAAATAAAACGTTCCTTTGAGCACTTCTCCGTTCATGTCTTCCAATTTATAGACGGTAGGATGACGGCCATGCACTCATCCAGTGACACGAAACAATTCGGTCGTCCAGTTAGGTAAGTAACCTTTGTCGAAAGTGCGTTTGGTTTTGCCAATGCGCACCCAATCTCCTACGGTCAGCTCTCCACTTTTCTTGGGGACAGCCTTCGTCGGGGACGTACCAAACAGGCGCTCAAACACCAACACTTCGTTGTCGGGAGTCACTTCTTGCGGAGCACGTCCAATGCTTAGATGGTAAGATTGGTTGTACGCTTGCACCAGGTGCGGTAAGATGTCGATGTACTTCAGAGTGTGGTGATGCGTAAAATATTTCCACATGCGTTCTTTCAAAGTGCGTTGAAAACGTTCCACGATGCTGGCTTTGGTTTCGGGATTCTCGGTGGTAAAGAAATGAATGTCACGTTTCTTTAATTCGTTTTGGAAAGCTTGGTTCAGAAATTCGGTACCTTTGTCCGTTTGCCATCGAAGAGCGTGACGACCGCTTTGTTTGAACACTCGTTGCAGGGCTTGCACTAACTCGTTGCTGGATTTGGAAGTCAAGGGTACGACCCAGGCAAATTTGGAAAAGACGTCGATGACACAAAACAAATATTTGTAGCCGCGATTGTAGCTGGCCAAATGAGAGACATCGGTTAAATCGGCTTGCCATTGATCATCGATGCCTTCCACTCGGGTGCGACTTCTGGAAAACTTGCGTCGAATGGGTTTGTGTAATGTGTAGGTAGCTTGTTCTTGTAACCATCTTTGCACTTGAGGTAAACGGAGACTTTTCAGTCGCATTTTGGCAGCACGATACAGTTTTTGAACTCCTGCTTAACCTGCAGGATGGGAGGGATCGTAGTAAATGCTGGCTAACACTTTTTCCATTTTTTTGTGTTTGTGTGTTAATAAGACACCCACTCTTGGAGGATGCTACTCTTTTTATCTTGGGGTATTTTCTTGGATTGCAATGCTTTGCGTGTGCGACCGGTAATAGGTGTCGAGGAGGAGGATGTGTGAACAGGGGATATCGGTTCTTGTTTCACTTCTGTCTTCACTTCTGTCTTCACTTTCTTTTTCTCTTGTGATGAAGAAGGGGTGGCCATCATCTTTTTAATCCATCCAATTCTGGAGGTAGGTGGTGTTGTTAACTTGCATACTTTCTCTGGTGGAGTTTGAAACCCTTCTTCTTCTTCTTCTTCTTCTCCTTTTTCTGTCTTGGTCACTGGTGGTGGTACTGGTACTGGTGATGGTGCTGGACTTTTCATCAAGGTCTTAAACTCTTTCAGGGTGGGTAGAGCTGTTTCGTCTAAAGCTTTCTGGTAAAAGAGGTGCAGTCGTTGCAAGAGTTGACCGTACTTTTGCGATTTTTCTGTTTCGGACAAATCTTGGCGATCCATCAAGGACTGCAATTCGTGTTGTATCTGGGACATCTCGCTCAAATGGGGATTGGGAGGTAAATGCGGGGTGCGTTGTTCTTGCCAACGATGGTATTCCATCCATCGTTTGTAAGGCACTAAAGCTAGTTTTCGTCCTTCCATGGGGTTGTCAGGGGTCAATTCTGAGATCTTGGGACTTCCGAGGGCCTTTTTATCTTGCTCCCACCAGTCCTCCCAACATGGTTCCCAAGACTCCTTTCAGTAAGGGGCCTAACAAGAGGGGTAAAATGCCTCCACTAGGGACCAACATCTTCTTTTGACGAATGGGAATTTTCTTTTGAACCATTTGGCGAAGAACGTGACGATGTTTGCCTAAGCATTGTTTCTGGTGTTTGGACAAAGGGATCGTGCCTTTCAAGACGTTCAAACAGCATTCGCACACGGTATCGATGACCTCTTTGGAGGCTGATTGAATGAGTTTTTCTCGTAGAGGTGGAGAAGCTTTGGACAGGACAGATAACATGTGCCCATGCTTGACTAAACGAGGAGGCAGTCCTTTTCTTTTCTTTCCTTGGGGCTGTTTAGAAGAGGGATGTTTTCTGGAGGGCGACATCTTTGAGTCTTCAGCACCAAAAACACTGATACCCCGACTTGGTCACAGGCCTTTTTATACTGGAACGCGTCGCCACTGATTGTCTTTACGTCGTATCAACTTCAGGACAGGCATGACACGTCGTGCAGGGGTACGCAACGGACTAAATCGAGCCAGTTCTTGCTTGGACAAATCCAGTAAACTTTGTAACATGCCCGATCTTTCTTGGACTTTGATTTTGGGAGAAGGTACTTTGTGAGCAGCAGCCACTGCCACTAAATTGGAGGGTCCTGCCACTGGGGTAGTTCTTGGGGTCATCAACGGAGAAGTTCTTGGTGTGATCAACGTCTCCAAGTACTCTTCAGTTCTTGGTGTCATCAACGGAGAAGTGGATCAACCTGAGGCTGCCGGAGACGCGGTCACCGCCTTTGCAGGTCGTGGTTTGCGAGTGTAAGGTTGCGTCCTGGCCGAAGTGCCTCTCTTGCGACTAGTTTTCTTCTGTGGACTTTTCTTTTTCTGGGGACTTTTTCTCTGTTTCTTTTTCTGGGGGCTTCTTTTCTTTTTCCGGGGTGGTGTCGGTAAGAGGAGGGTCCCGCCACTGGAGAAGTTCTCCTTGGGGACCAGGTCTTTTTCTTCTTCTTGGAGCTTCGTTTGACTTTTTTCTTGGGGAGAAGTTTGGGTGCATTAGGATCCCATTTTAAGAGAGAGCGAATGATGACCCCTCGTACCGCTCCCTCCAGGTTTCAAAATGATTTGTTTTTTTGGTTTGAGTGTGGATGCGGGGATCGGCCAGTTGGGTCAAAGCGACTTTGTTTCGATCAAAAAAGCGTTTGGTTTGATGAGGAATCTGAATGATTCCTTGGAGTAATTGACGTGCCGTCACCGTGAACCATCGTAAGACTTCTTTGAGACTAGCTTCTAAGACACGAGCTCGTATTTGTGGATTTTTTCCTCGACTGATGCCATACAAGGCACGAATCAATTTGACGGGAAGATGCGACTGAAGGGACGTCATGTTCAAAAAGTGTGTGAGACAGACGAAAAGGGTCTGAGGTTTTTATAGATTTTTTTTGGAGTGAAATTAAGTCGAGGACGGAGACGTGTACAGGACAGGCCCTCCGTCTTGGCACCAGTGGTGAAACAAGTGGGTACTAAATCGCAAATCGTCGGGGGTCGTAGGTTTCAAATCGACGAGTAAATAGGCGTGTGGAGTTTGAGTGGCATCGTCGTACGCCTGAGTCAGCCAAGGCGTTCCTAACTGTTTGGCTAAGGCTTGCACTTGCGATTTATCTCGAGGGCTTTCAAACAAGACCACATAATGCGCATTGAGACTGATGGTGCGATGGGCTTTACTTTGTTGAAACAAATTTTGAGTGATGTAAATGACACTGGCATTACGGTGATGCCCTTTGCGCGTGAACCACAGTTTAATTTCTTCTTCGTCTTCTCCTAAAATGTCGTCAAAAATGACCAAATGGGTTTGACGGGAGTCAGAGACGATGCCATCGTGTTGTTTAGGAATGCCTTCCACAAACACGATGGAATCGCCTTGACTTTCTCGCAAGAGGCTGTACGCCGATTGCCACTCTTTGTAACACCACACGATGCGTTGAGGTGGTTGTTGTTGTTGTTCTAGGGTTTAACGCCATTTTTTAGCACATGATAGGCTATACATGGCGGCCAGTATAACTGGTGGAGGAAGAACCTTGGAAAACCCAGGGAAGAACCACCGACACACGAGAAGCTACTGGCAGGCTTTCCCCCATATCCACGCTATCTGTTCAATCACATGTGACATAATCCGTGGCATGGCAGCCTGATTTTATAGGCTCTTTGTTTCGGAAGCAATACGCGTACTTTCTAGCCAGACATCTTCGTTCTCCAGTAGGGAATCTAAATGTTGCATACTGTAACAGAAACTTCAAACTTTGTTTAGGAGTTTCCTCTTCCGCTAAGCAGATTCCACGTAAAATATGTTGGTAATCCTTTTACTCGTCTTCCTCAATACGTTGCAGGAGGTGAATCTCGAAGTAACCAAAATTACGAACGTTTAGTTCATTCACTAACTGAAAGTGTTCAACAAGGTCTGACCACTGAAACAATTTCTGACGAATAAGTCCTCTTATACCATTCAGGTACCAGTGGTTAAAGATCTGGTGACGTAACGGATACAACTGTTCTTTACGTTTGACTTGTATTTTGACCAGCTCTCGGTAAATGCGTTCTCTCAACTCCACAGGCAAGCCCAAAATGTTCTCTTGTAAAGTATCCATAAATATATACACTGTTTTTGGAATCCTTGGGTGGTGGCCAATAGCCTCGTTTACCTTTGTGTCTATTGTAATATCCACTCATAAGTCTTCCTATACTTTGGAACAGAGCATAATTTAAAAACGGATGAATAACTTTGCGTTTGCGTTTCACTTGTATTTTGATCAGTTCTCGGTAAATGCGTTCTCTCAACTCCACAGGCAAAGCACGAATGTTCTCTAGCAAAGTATCCATGAATAGGTCAGTCCGTACAATTCACAATCTTCTTCTAGAGCAAAAGTAATCCACATAGTAAGTAATTTCTGACCACTGCCATTCAGGGTAACGTCCAAGAATCTCACTGAACTCTTTTGATGTAAACGGTCTAGAGTGATACAATAGGACGAATGCACACTTGACCCAGAGAAATCTAACACATTGGTTGACTTTTTTCACTTTCCTCTTGTGAATTTCTCGGCACAAAAGTTCTACAGTGACCCATTGAGATTTCACTCTGGCAAACCACTGCCAAACTTCTTTGTAAATCTTCTCTTGCAGTTCTTTAGGTAATGATTCAATATCGTTTTTGAAATGAAGTTTAAATACTGGTCTCGGTGATGTCCAACATTTGACTCCTAACCAATCTGGTTTCTTCTTCAACGACATGGTAGGTTACTTTAATGTCTCGGTCCCACTAAGGGTAAGTAATGACAATTCGGTGACCAACAAGCATGTTCTAGCTAGTCCGAATCTTGTGGTTCCCAGTGGTGAAGTGACACACCGCAACTGAAGCACTTGACTTTATCTCCTTCGCCCAAGTAGAACAATCCGGCTCTGGCTAATTCTTCGGGGGTTTGGCCTCCCAGATACTTAGGCCATTTTCCTTTGAACGATTGAAGACGATTTTCAAAGTTGCAGTATTCCGACAACCAAACAGGAAACGAATATTCGTCTTTCACAGGTTCGTTTCGATGAGGGTTGGGTTTCATGGACAGGAGTTTGCTCAGAGCTGGATGACATCCGTAGGGGGGTAGACGTGAAGGTGGACATCCACCTTTAAAACGAAACCCAGTAAAGTGTCCAAGAGGACGAGCGGCATCGCTTTCGCATCCCTCAGGTTTGACACGCACAGCATCCCTTTCCATGATAAGGGTAGTGAGAACAAAGTTCCCATGATGCTTTACGGCATCGCTAAGGTCACAACGTACAGCATCGCACCCATCGCAAGGCTCACAATCGCATTCCACTTCCGAAGCCCCAAACTTGAATTGTGCCTGTCTAAACTTGTTTTGTGTTTCTCTGAAAGTATTCATCTTGTTCGCTTGGTCTTGGTAGTCACAATGAACTATCGATCTTGCCTAGGGTTCCTTTTTATATACAGACCAATAATGACGTGTCCATACGGTAAGGTGAAATGATTGGGAAGTCGCACTCGCTTCTGGTACACGATTTGATAGACTTTTCCAAGGGTCGACTGACGATGTCGTGAGTGGGTAAACGTACAATCTTGTTCGGTTGATAGGTGGTCACTTTAAAGTGTTGATTTTTTCCAGACTGCAAGGCTTCTTTCAGTACCCCAAAGTTGACCACTCGACTGGTACGATAATTCAGAGTCAATCCTTTCACTTTGCACTGCGTGTGCACTTCTTGTTTGTCCCGGTATTCGTAACCGTAATTTTTGGGACCACCACTGACGAAACTTAGAATCTTGTCGTCGGGATCCTCGTCTGTCCAGGCTCCTAAACGGTCTCCTTCGATGTCAGGGTGCTGTTGACTCGGGTGATGGATGTAAATGCAACTGTCCGTGTCAAAGTACAGGACGCATTCCCCTAACAGTTCTAAAGCTTCGTACAATTTTAAGCGAGCATGGGCTGTCACGTAAGCCGCAATGATGACATTTCCAAAGGGGTCGTCTTGTACAAAGTCCAGATCTTCTTCGTAATTGACCAAGATCAAATCCTCGAGAACCACCTCCACGTGTTTCATGTATTTGGTTTTGTCGTGAATCATCTGGAAGTAGCGGGAAGGTTCGGTCAAATATTCCGTCTTGGGTAAACACGGTCGTTGTGCCATTTTACCCCACAAGCAATTTAACATCACTTTGGCAAACGATCGCCTGCCTTCGTTTTTCTCGATGTGATCTAAAGTGATGCCTTCTTGTTCATAGTATTTCTCTTTGAATTTTATTTGGTCTTCGGGAGTGTGACACCAGGAAGGATAGCCGCTGGCTTCTTGCTTCAGTTTCAAAAAGGCATCCACGTAGTCGACAAAACTGCCTTTCTGACTGGGGTCACCCTTGTGGTATTGTTCTGTCTTGGGAAAGTGGCAAATTTCGTACACTTCTAACAGTTGGTATCCAATGTCCAGAGCTTTGAACAATTCTACGCTGACCCAGGTTCCCGTCAAGGCACGTTCTTCCTGGGTGTGCTGACAAGGCTGATCTTGGTTGCACGTTTCGGCACAAGTACGGCACAAAGGAAACATCAGTTTGCCTTGGCAATGGTGAGGTAACACGGGATGGTACAAGTCCTTTTGAGGCAAAACTTTACACTTGATCAGTCCTTCGTATTGTTGAAAGTTGTTCAGGTCGATGTGTTCCGTGAACAATTGTGGGTGCCCTACAGGAAAGCGACAATACTTGCACACGTAAGGAAACAGCGAACACACGTCCAAGTATTTGATTTCTTCTCCTTTCTCTTCGTCGGCTTGGTACAGCAAACAGGTGGCATTGGTTCTTCCTCCGTAGAAACTATCCCTCGGGTACAGCGGGTCCATGAACTGGTAACTTTCCACGAGGCGTTTAAACTCGGGATCGGTTTTCAAACGGTGATCGTACTCGTGTTCTCACATTTCCACCACTTGGTATCCTTCCTGTTCTAACTTTAGGCGTCGCTGACAAGTGTCCTGGTACAAGTCTTCCATGGTTCGTTGTAAAAACTGATTTTTAGTGTCGCGGTCAGGGTAACAGACGGGACATCCGTGAAATAAGCAACCGTTAAACTCGTACACAATCTTGGGGTTTTCTAAGTCCCAGCCATCGACCGAATGCGTTCCGATGGTCTTTTCACCTCCTCCGTTGCGGGCATGCTGAATCCATTTGTCTTCCTTGTCGCACAAGTAATGTAACCAGCGTAGGGCTTTGACCGAGTATTGACGGTTGACATAGTTGGTCGTTTGAGGACTGATGACAGCCACGGTGTTTTCAGGCATGAATCGTTGCCTGTACACTAAGGAACACGCTTTGGCAATGGTGCAAGCTTCTTTCAAAGGATCGACCCCTCCGTGTTCCATGAACAGTTCTCGAAATTTTCCACAGCAACGCCGTAAAATGTCCACGTCGGAACGACAATACTTTAGCATTTCTTCCTGAAAGTCGAAAGGGTCGGAGGCGTGAGCCTGGCACCAAGCGTAGAAAGCTTCTCGTTGTTCGGTACGCATGTTGTCGGGGTCGTAATAGTGAGCCTCAGGTAAATGGGGTAGAACGGCGTGTTGATTGGCTTCCGTATTGAAAAAGTGTGGAAAGTACCCTTTAGCCATTTCTGTCATTCCAAACGTTTTAGGTATTCGAATCAAAGGCATGGCCAAATAACTCATCGAATCTTTAAACTGTACTTGTCCCACTTGCATGAAAATGAGTTTGGCTCCGTTCAAAGTCACTCTAGGACGTTCGGTGCCATGTTCCGTATAGTATCTGAGAAGAAAGTGTCCATCGTATCCGGAGAAATTGTGAGCCATCACTGTGGCATGACGATGACAATCTCCGTAAAGTTCGATGTCCTCTTGGCTCCACGTCTGGTCGATGGGGTCTAAGACCTATCGGGCGAAATCGGCTAGCGTGTTCGGTCCCCGAAAGATTTTTTCACGTCCTCCAGGAATCTTGCTGCAGTGAGGGCAATGGCTGAAGATAGGTTCTTGAATGCACTTCTCGCACGCTCGATGAGCCACGCAGAAATTAGGAATGTGAATACCGGTCTCTTGCATGCATTCGGAATCAAAAAAGATGAAATTGCCTTTCTTCTTGTGTCCATCCTCTTTGTTTGGTGGGGGTTTGTATTTTTGCACGTAGAATTGGTGTTCCAAGTCCACGATGTGGTGACAAATGTGATATTTTTTCTTTCCTGAACATACGTGTGTCTTGGCAGTGTTGGTACATAGGCCTTGTCCACACGTAGGGCACAATCTCAGGAGTTGACAAGAACATTTCTGCTGTGAACCTTGCGTCTTCAGATGTTGTTGGTAACAGGCAGGGCTGACAAACGTGCGCAGACAAGCAGGACAATGTACTGGATTTTGTCCTTCACTCAGACAGGGTGGAGAGGCCAAACATCCTGAGCATTTCCATCCGCAATGTTTGTGTTGCTCTCGATTATTATAACCATGGTCACATTTCTCACAGTAATAACCGTATCCCTGGAATGCAGTGATACTGGTAATGGTATCGAAATGGTCATCGTGATAATAGACATGAATGTATTTTCCGTCCTTAAAGTCTTTCCCTCGAAACAACAGAGGTCCGCGCACTTCTTGAGGGTGCACTTTCAAGGTGTAGAATGGAGCTAGGACATCTTGCAATTTTTGCATCTCAGGAATGCCACAGGGTGTGTCTTTGGACAGTCCGGCTTGTTGTAACAGGAGTTCTGCTTCATTTCGTTGTTTGGCTCGGTCGGATTGTTGAAGAGTTTTCCAGGTTCTTTTCCATTCTACTGTGTCGTTCTTGTTGGCATAGGTTCGTCCCACCACGATGGCACGGGCTAAACACATCTGGTCTTGAGAATTGTGAATTTGGACGAGACTCTTTTTGGTGCTGCGAAGGTCGATCACCAGTAACACCTTATTGCGTTGTCCGGTCCCTTGAGGAGGAGAGATGTGGGTCATGTCGAGTGTGGCTTTTCCATCGGTGATGTCAAACTGGTCATTAGATTGTTGCACGTGTTGAATCTTGTCCATGACTTTGGAAGCAGTCAATTCTGCGGGTCTGCTAAACTCGATCCAAACAGGGGATTTCAAACCGTCGTGTTGTATGGAAAGTCTCAAGCGATCGTCTTCTTTGGGGTGACATTGTCGCATGAGTGCGGTAAGCAAAGAATCCCACACCCCAGTGATGAACCCTTCTGCTTTCTCTAACGGTACTTCAGCCTTGAAATCTTTAAACTTCACTGAGTATTTGTAAGCCGTGGTTCTAAATTTTCTAGAGGAGCGCTTTTCCGTCTCTCGAATGGAATAGTACTTTTCAGGGTTGACTAAGGGTGGTGAACTTTGTTTAGAGGGTTCGAATTCTGGTTCACTCATGTCCTCTTCAAAATCACTGGCATGAATTTGTGCCAAGACTTCAGCTCTGGTACGAGGCGATAGATCACGTTTCTGCCTCTTACTTTCTTCTTCTTTCTTCTCGAATGAATAGGATCGTTTCATCTTGAGTGAAAAACGTCAAATGACTCAAGTTTAAACACCATGGGCTAATTTATAGTCATGGCAGACCAGCGTATATAAAAGGGTGTGTGTCTTGTCCTTTCACTATTCATTTCACTCTCTAACCGAGCACAACGATGGAAGAGACTAGCCAAAGCGAACGTTTCATCAGAGCTTTGCGAGGGGTCGTTAAAAAAATTCTCTTCAGACCAGCCCACGGACTACTCTCCTTCCTTTCGAGATAAAAGTGAAGATACTTGCTATATCTGTCAGAAGAAAGGGCATTGGTCTTCAAAGTGTCCAGACCGTCAAACAAGAAAAACAGGGGCTAGAAAAGACAAAAGTCAAGATACCTGTTATTATTGTCAAGAAAAAGGACATTGGTCTCCAGATTGCCCAAAAAAGAAACAAGAGAAGTCAAAAGAAGAGAGGGATTCTTCAGAAGAAGAGAGGGATTCTTCAGAGGAAGAAAGCAGACAGGTGAAGAAAAAGAAACAGGAGAAGAAAAGAAGAAGGGAAGAAAGTGACTAGGAAGAAGAGGAAAAGACTGTGATGGTGAAGAAATTAAAAAACAGAGAGAGTAAACAATGAGATAGAAGAAGTCTATGAACTTTTTAAAGTGTTCTGTTGTGAATTGTGAATTGGATTGTAACTATTGAGAAAAGAATACATTAATTATATAAGCAAGTGTCTTTGAGTTTTGATTTTAAAATAACAAGCTACACTCACGCACTCATAGACACGTACTATAGGGGTAAAATGTTTTTTAGTTATTGGCAATTGAAAGTGTATCTCTTTTCGAGAGACGTGGGTGGCCCTGAAAAGTGCCTTTTTTGGTGTAGGGGTGAGTTTAAGCAATCAACTTTAACTGCCTTAAGCCTTTGCCACGGCCAAGGCCTACTTCTGGACTGCGTACTGTTGATGATGATGATGATTTGGTTGAAATCACTAAGGGTGGTACGGTAGGCTTAGTCACAGGGTTGACGTGTTTAGCTCGGGAAGGTCGTATTCTCTTCGGTCGTAATAAAGAAGTCTGATACATTTGTTTCAGACTTCTTAACTCCGCTAAAATGTCCAACAGTACCGTGACCGTTTGATTTTCACCCTCTTATTTCTTTGCTGCTACTTCTTGTTGTTTTTTTTTCTTAGCCCTTCTTGTTGCTGTTGCTGTTGCTGTAGGAGAAAAGCTTGTTCCGCTTCCTTTTGTCGTTGTATAAATTTCTCCAATTCTTCTTTCTGTCTCTGTCTAAAATTCTCCACGTGTTGTAATGAATAAGGAGACGAAGGTTCCGGAACAAATTCTTGCGAGGTAAGAAAATCCACAAAATCCCAATTTACCTCTTCTGAAAGTAAGTCCGGGTTCCCTTGGGCGGTCTCCACTGCTGGTGCACCCCAGTGGATCGTTTTCTGAGTTTCCGTCATGTTGAATCACTGTCGCATAGATTGACTGCACACAGGCGCTAGCGAATCTATATAGACCACGTGACGTCACAGACTGCTCTCTTAGGATTGGATGAGGGCTGACTGAATTTTGTAACGCGTGTTTGGATTGGTCAATGAACTCAATCCATTTCAATCCTTCCTACCCCTATAAATAAGCGCAGTTCACTTCATTGATTCACCTGTTCTCGGCGCCTCACGATGTGGACCACAGTCGAATCATCCACCCTTGTGTCTTCAATGATGTTTAGGACGGACATGCTAATGTATGTCCGATCCAAGTGGACCGTTGTCCACAAGTCAGACACCAGTCTGTGGATACGTAGGATCTACGTAGAAAGACAAGGATGCCTCAAAAGAGTCCTGATTTACGGTCCTACAGTGAGACGCAGCCTAAGGACAAGAAGAAGACCAATGCGGTGCCCCTTATGTTAATGGATACATTAACATAAACCCAAAGGCCCTTTTCAGGGCCGCCCACATTTCTCGAAAAGAGATTGACTTTCCATTGCCTACCCCTTTTTTTTTATTTTTTTTAAACAAAAAAAAATCCCATGTTCAATTTCCCTTGAGGCTATACAGTCCCACCCTGTTTAAATTCCTTTCACGCTATACAGTCCCATCATGTTCAATTTCCATTGTTCAATTCCCCTTGACACTAAACAGTCCCACGATATTTCGTCCATGTTAAATTTCCATATTCCCATGTTAATTTCCCTTGACGCTAAACAGTCCCAGGGTTTTTCGTCCATGTTAAATTTACATAGACGCTAAACAGTCCCAGGGTGGTTAATGTTAAATTTCCATTGACGCTAAACAGTCCCAGGTGGGTCTGTAATGCTAATTCCCATTGACGCTGAATCGTCCCTATTAACTACTTCTGTGTATTTAGAACCACATCACTTTCTAAAGCAAGCCCACAGTATGGAAGATAGATCAAATATACTCCGCGCTTGATATTAGTAACCGTGATTAGGAAACGATTTAAAACTCGGCCTGCTAGAAGATGTTACTTATTTGTATTATGCAGCCGACGCAATGTTACACAGTCATTTTAAAGTCACATGTAACAATGAAAACGGCCGGAACAAGCATAAACAGGAATAAGAACATGGATCGGGATTGGGTAGTAACCAGCGCACGTGCAATATAATTAATCCATGGGGAAGAAATATATAGACAGCAAAGTTGCCATTTAAAAAACGAAAATATTAAGAATAAATATTAAAATACAAAATAGTGAAATATATGCTGAAATGATTCTAAATAGATAATTAAATTAGATACATAATTAGATGAAAATTAAGATTTCCATAATTAATTAACCGGTAACAAAACAAGTTAGGACAAATTGCAAAACCATTTAACGCATTCTGCTGTTTAAATTAAAACTGAAACATATGAATAGGCATAGTTAAAACATAATTTTCACTAAATCAAGACACATTTAAATGAGCAGAGGTTTTACGGCAATAACAAGCAAAATGTACATGCGTACTTCAACCATCCTGAAATAAATCATCGTTCGCAAAGATTCTGCTTCGTGAAGCTCAGTTAGATTTAACGATCAGACTTAAAAACCAAGAAATCAAGGAGAACGAAAGTTTGAGCATGAATTTTCTTCCATAAGACAATGTTTCTAATTATACTGGATAAATGTGAGAGGGAGCATTTCATTGTACATATATTCAACATTGAACCGGCAAAATCACGTATTCAACTTGTATTAACAACTTTCTGACGTGCATTTTGTGGCACAGAAAAAGTTGAACAGAGAATGTCCATGTAGTTCAACACGTTATGTAATCTGTCTCCATCATACCTAATGCAAACATGTTCGTTCCATAGTTAGTCACTCCACATAATATTATATTGTGAAGTTCTTTCAAAATACATTTATATATGTCTGCAATATATATGTCGTTGATTCTCTTTCTTTCGCGTATTGTAATCGCAAAGAAGAAATTCCATTTCTATACTTAAGATTAGCATATTGCACAATTAATTAGGATGTAGTCGTGTCATACTACAGAAAGAATTCTTTCCTGTTCATAGTAATGATTACCACCTATAATTTTAGAGGCTTTTGCAAGTGTAATGTTATATCTGAAATTCACGGAAGAGCACACGTATAAAGTATACAATGATGTGTCAGTATCCTAAAGTCAAGAGGTATTTTAAACTTCTTTCAAGACACTAAAGATTTCTGAAATTTCTGTACCAATATTTTGAGCATTACCTGACTCTAGTTATAACATTTTCGATTTAATATTGATAATGTCTTGTTGAACCCTATTTGTCCCAAACGAAACAGTCAGCGACAAATCTTTGCATTCCATGAGAATGTTGTTATCATCCATCCTGAAAAAGCATCGCTTTCATTTGTTATAGTGATATCTTTCATATGTACTACCCAAATTGTTTCCCACTGCTTTGTTAGCTATTATTTCACCTTCCTATCAGACGATACCAGTTACATCAGTGTATTGGGGCTTAACATTTTAGTTGGAAACGAAAATTTACTGTCGCTTGGTATGCATCTTATGCATAGACAAAACTACATATATGTTGTGTTCCAAATGGGCGGAAAGAATGAGTTTGATACGGCGTAGTAATGTCGATGCCGTCTGGAATAGACATATGTTTTGCCCCGACTCGGAAGAAAACACATGTGTTTCTGTGTTTATTATTTATCTTCTGTGCAGTTGCTTCATCGGTCTATCTGTATTGCAGATATGGATTTATTCTTTAGTTTGGAACGTTAATAAGTGCTGTATGGAACATAAGAGTGGATTTAATATGCAGTCGCAGGCATGCGGACTTTCGCATTGCTCCTCAAATGGGGCATATGATTTGGATGAGTAAGTGGCCACTCTTCTTGCACTCCTCATCCAGAATTGATACTCTTCTTCCAAGCAAATTTCAGGGGAAATGTTACAGATGTTACAGACTAACAGTAATTAAATACATTCAAGTTATACAAAGGGTCATTAATTGACGGTACTTTCAAAACTTTGTTTTTCATTTAATACAAGAAAGTATTCATGTATTGAATTTAAAGTGACAATTTAAGTATATATTTTTTTAAGAAATCCAAGATTCGTTGTCTTTCTAATATGCGGACCAGACTTTTAATATTCATTTGGATATATGTTAACAGAAAATTCTAACCAATATCGCTGCATTGTTCTGTTGTGTTCTTTGTACTATTTATTCGAAAATCTCAAAAAATTAAAATGTAAACGTACAGTTCTCATCGTGTGCCAAATTGTTGAAAAAGTCTCATAAAATGTAATAAAATGCAATATTTCTAAATTTGCGGCAAAATCAAAACAGCTGCTGCTGTTTGTCGTACGTCTGCCTATATGTTGCAAATGTTTGCTAGTTTTGTCTCAGATGTACGAAGCGATTTCGCTTCCGCGGTAACTTTAATTGAAAAATTGTCTCTCCAATTAAAGTTGCTCATCAAAAAGTATAATTCCGCAGCTCATATTTTTGAGCCTGTGAAGCTGAAATGGATTTTAGCTAAGTCTGATTTTTAGATGATTTACAATCAGAATGTCTCTTAAGAATTAAACCGTAGTAAAGTTTTCTCCAAACGTGAGGCATTTCTCACAATGCCTTGACACGACTCCATGAGTTTGTTTTACTTTGTCAAAATTTTTAAATATTTTATAATAGAAGATTTCAGCGGCAAAGTATTCGTTCTCTCTCTCTCTCTCTCTCTCTCTCTCTCTCTCTCACGTCTGGTGTCATTTTCCACACCAGCTTCATCGGAGAACTCATTGTCAACTAATTTCTCGGCCTAAGTACCGTGACATGCACTTAAACTGCTAGTCGCTACTTACGATACTATCCTATTATCCCCAGTGATAAAAGCGGCCATTTTCATTCAATATGTCTATATTTCTTAAAATTACAAAAGTGACAGTATTAATAATTAAAATTGTTTGGCAATAAATCATTCCCGAATTTTTTTATCAGTGGACTGTCATTGAATAATTTAAGTTTGTAGAAGTAGTTCTAAGCTGCTTGTGCGATATGGAAATTTTAGGTGTGCGGTATGGAATATGCGATACGGAATCATCGATATGGAATCTGTATCGAATGCCAGATGAGTCATGCAAGATTAAATAGGCATTAATGAAATTATCTTTTGGACTAGGATATCTTAAGATACCTATCTCCTTGCGTTATTTTTCTGTGTTTTAGTACATTTATTGAGATGTGCTGAAAAGCACGACTACCGTGTTCGTAAGGAACATACACACTAATACCCATCATAAGTGAAATAACTTTCTACCTGTATTTTAATTGATCCGTTATAAGATTGTAGGAAATAATACATTTTCAGCTGCCTAATCTTGTCAGTTTGTACTTTATTTCCTGCGTGCTCATTCAGAGCAAAGAATCACACATGTTGTTGAAAGTGTGAGTTACCAGACTTTCTTTTGTCACTCTTTCGCAGAAGTATTTTCTGTTTTCATTTAAATCTGTAGTTGTTCTTCATCATTATTCTAATTTGATCACGTACAAATCCTTTTTCTATTAGAATCCAATAGTTTGAACCCATAGGTGTTTTAATTTCTGTACTAGAGCCTTACCAAATGATCCTCCAAAATGTATTCAAGTTGCAGCAATTGTACAACAACTTTTGATACGCGTGCTAGTATTTTTTACCGTATAAGGATTATCGTTAGTTTATAATTCAATTATCTATAAGCAGTTTTCTTTTCTAGACAGCATTAAGTGTGTAGTTTAATCTCTAAATATTAGGTACACGAGCTCATTTAAGGTCTAACGAGTAAGAGTCCCTTTTTATTTCTACAAATAATTCGATATAAAAGTTGATACTAAAGATCAGAATGATATACAAGGTGTATTCTTTATATAATTCTTTTCAATGGCATATTCCTGTATATCATCTACAGTGTGTATCTTGTATTCAGCATTTTGTAATAGACATATTTGTTGACTTATGTTCTGAGTGCTGTTTCAGGCAATCCGTTTTCATTTCAATCATTGTTGATACTAACTGGTCCATTTGTATTTCTTTAACAGTTGTAATTATATCCCTTGTTTTTACCCGCAACATAATGCCATCTGGTACAAATCGACAATCGATAATTAATATTCGCCCAGATATTAGGCTGGTTTTCTCATCAAAATATTTTCATTTTTTGATTTCTATACATTTTCCATGTTAAATTCAGTTTTAGATGTATTTGCTTTCTTTTATTTCGTTTCGATCCCCTTTGATTGAACCGCCTAATGTGATCCTTGTTGTATTTACTTCAGTTTTGACTGCATCTGTTACAACCTCTAATTTCAAATCAGTTGAATCTCCTTCCTATCCATTTCACTATTTCATCAAAACGGTCTTGTAGCACTGATATTTGTAATCACCTATCGTAAACAATATGTTGTCGAATCCGTTTTTGAATATTTAACCTCGTTGTGTAATGTATTGCAAACTTCAGCAATGTACGCCTTTTAAATCTTTTTATAT
This sequence comes from Sinohyriopsis cumingii, assembly GCA_028554795.2. Classification (NCBI taxonomy): domain Eukaryota; kingdom Metazoa; phylum Mollusca; class Bivalvia; order Unionida; family Unionidae; genus Sinohyriopsis; species Sinohyriopsis cumingii. The sequence goes on from CM068831.1 coordinate 96,586,329, forward strand.
TTTGACTCAAATCCGTAATCTGTCAATTGTAATTTGTTCTTATAGATCTCATCGCGCTGTCTTTAAGATTTCTGTTGTTATTGGCATCATCTATCTTCATAGCTACCTCTGTTCAATAATTATTCTTCTACGACAATGACAGATGATTAGTGTTGTCATAATTTTCCTCTACTTTTTAATATCTATCAAATTAATGCCTTCTAACGTTTTACGTATATGAGTATCAGCTCCCTTTCTCACAAAATGTGTACATAAATCTAACACCTAGTGAGGCAAACACCGTTTCGGTTTTTGTCTCAATGTTTAAAGTAAGCCTAAGTAACTAAGACATTTTAAAGAGATCTGTATAATGTATTTTACATAAAAATCCTATGTTACAGGCATTCCATGAAAATTAATAGGGTGTAAGGTGTAAACAGTCTTGTTTAATTTGATTCGTGCAATTAGAGTAGCAAATGCAATTATGTTCATGTTCTTAAAGTTAGTGTAATGCATTAACAACAAAACCTATTCTACTCAATGCCTACATACATACATACATACATACCTACCTACCTACCTACCTGCCTGCCGGCCTGCCTACCTACCTGCCTACCTACCTACATACATATAAACATACATACATACATAAATACATACATACATACATACATACATGCATACATACATGCATACATACATACATACATACATGCATGCATGCATACATACATACAACTTTGTTTCAAATAATGTTTATATAATTTTTGATTGAAGCGTTGTAGATTGAACTTGTATATTTTCGGAAATCTTCACGTTGTCTTTGAATTTAAACAAATAAGCTAAATAGGTCATTTATTACTCACTTATACCGTACTAGTTTAATCATCTTGCTACCAGTTTGATTAGCATTAAATGTAATATCTAAATCAACCGTTTTGCTAATTAATGTAGTAGAACATTAGTTTATGTTTGAATTAACAAATGTACATTTTCATTCTGTTATATACTACGTTGTAATATAACTAATCACACTTTTATCCCTTGCAAACATGTAAACCAATACGTATCATATCTTGATTACGATAGTTTTGATTTCCTGATAAATCCATTAAATAGATACAGAACTCTCATATAACTGTTGAACTGAACACAAAGTGGCTTTGTGACATTATTCTGTCCTGTATAAATAATCTGTATTATGATTTGTACAGTTTGTTTAGTTGCACATTGTCTTCATAATGTGATTCTAGTGATTTAAATGATTTTCAAAATAATGACAAGTAGAGCTAGTCCAGTGATTTTCAAATTTGAATTCTATATTCTTTTTCCCAGTATGGGATCATTAAAACACAAAACAGACCGGTCAAGTATTGTCCATATATATGGTGCTATTTCATGCACTCGATATGCACACAGTCCATTTCTTTTCATTTTGATTTCTAATATTTTTAGTACACCACAAGTGAACACTAACGAAAAAAAATATTCGTCAAGTATCGTTCATGTACATACCGTTATTTCATTCGATCAGTAAGCACATCGACCGATCAGTTTAGAAATATCATAGTTTTTGTGAGAAACTATTGTTTCACATACAAATTGTGTCCTCTTTGCAGCTGATTGTATCGGCATTTTATTTACTTCCTTGGCTTCCATGCCAAGTTGCTTCATGCGGGGCACAATTTCCTTCTATTTTGCAATAGAATATGTCTATTTATATCTTTGACATATTTATCAAATACCATATTGAAATAAACCGGTACTTACCGCCTTCATATCTACAACATGTAGACATGACTTATATATTTACTTGAAAGTACGTCATTATTGTCTACAGAGAGTGGAGATTACTGATAAGACTTCAACATGACTGCCATGATTTGGTCGCTTTTACTTGGTAAGCATGAAAGTTATAACATTTATTTGTTTCTGTTTTCGTTTTGTTTATTTTTTTCAAAGCTTTTATGGCACATTTTATTGTAGTACATGTGTCTAGAATGGACTTGGAAGATGTACAATATGGCTAGCAATATGGTTTACATATTTTGGCCATATGGTTGATATAACTGACAAAGGCAACGCTCATAAGAACAAATTCACGTACGAGTGCATGTTAGTTCATGTATGCATATAAACATGCATAAAACGATACTTATGTGTATGTGCTTTTTTCTGATCTGATATTGGATATTGAAAAAATGACATACGTTTCTTACCCATCTGTAAGGGAAAACATGCAAACTAGAAAAAAAATGGCTCTGATGTGCATGCTGCACTGTTGTACCTCTATTTCTCTCCAACTACAGACACAATTTCCAGCAACTTATCATAAAATGATATCAAGTTTGATTACACGCATCGGTCACTGGTAGTTCTTTTGTTAATTCTCCTGTTGATTATAAACTTATTGTGACGTGTTAAAGGCACAACAGTGCCGAGTGTCTGTAAGTTTATGAATTTTAAAGATCATGAACATACTGAAATGTGTCAACTTATAAGCTGCAATAAATCACAAAAACCTAGAATTTCTGACTATTCAATTCGATAATTGATAACTAAACGAGAGAAAATGAATATTTGTGGGGCCCGCTTTAATTGAAACTTGTAGGTCACGAACTGTTACGGAAACCCCATGTGACCAGAAAAACGGACACGTCATCTTCGTCCAGTGGGCGTGTTATGAGTCACGTGGTTCTAATTTGAATATATACTATAAACAAAAATGGCGGACGCACTAGAGAGTCAACAACGTAAAGGTCACCCGCGCTTGTCGCTTTCCGAGAAGAAACGTCGAAAAGCTGTCAGACAATCCGAACAGGACCTAACAAGGATTCGTCTTTGGGACCAGTTTATTCGATGGAGAGCGTTGATGGAGGAGTTAAAACTGGCATCATACACTACAATGGTGAAGTTATTGTTGGACAGGTAGGTCATTAGATACGTATAAAATGTTCTCCAACTGCAATTGTCAATATTTTGTTCCTATGTTTGAAAGCACACTGTTTTATTATTACTATCTTTGCACAAGGACTTGATTGGCTTTTGTAAGATTCCCAAAATGCATATGATCGGCTGATCGATGTTTCACTCGGTGATTGCATTGTGTGTATTATATATGTTGGGATGTACTTTATTGTTTTATAACAGCGAGCTCATAAAGGTCATTTGTATACATGTCCATTAGGCTGTCTTCGTGAGACAGGTTCTTTAAGTTACGTTAGGGAACATAGAGACATACAGAAGCTTTATCAATATGTATAACCTCTCTCCCCGGCACACACACTTTGGGTAAATGTGACAAGCACATTACTTGTACAAAATCTGAATAACCTTTTCATGTAGACGTGTAGATATAGTTGTAGTTGTTGTAGGGTTTAACGCCATTTTTCAGCACACGATAGGCTATACATGGCGGCCAGTATTAATGGTGTAGACGTGTAGAACAAATAATATATGTTTAATGCTGAACTGTTCATAGAGTTTTCTGTATCTGAATGTAGAACTGATCCAGTACAATTTTGATCTCATGTTTACAATAGGCTGGATGCTAAGATTTTTTATTGCACGTCTTTCAACCACTAGTAAATGTATTATAAAGCATTGTATTGTCTACAATTACAAAAGGATCTCTAGTCATGATAGGAAAGGATTTTGTAGTGCTACCAAAACATAGGGCTGGCAGGTTGTTATGTTATCAGTTTTAAACTGCAGTCAAGTTAGTTTTATTAGTTTTCCAATACTCTGGAACTTTGCTTTGGAATATTATTCCAGTTGAGATTAGAAATGTCCACTCTGTTTCCTTCTTCCAAACCCAATATATCCAATGGCTTCAGGGATGCAGCTAAAATAAATAAATTCCTTTGTATGGGGGCCTCAAGGTAGATTAGTTCTTAGCTAACATTGTTACCCTCCTTAAATAAAGTCATTATTATTGATGAAATTTTTGTAGATCTATTATTATCTATCCCTGCTAAAATGAAGTATTTCAGTTCTAAGTGTTTAACACAAAGTACAACAAAACAGATGTAAAACATAAATTATAATCCAAATGAATCTTTAATACATATTTTTAGTTACGAAGTTGCAAAGTATATAGCAAAAGATGAAACCAAGCATACAGAGCCGATGGCCGGTAGATCTTCATACTTCACATCATCACATGGCCAAGAGGTTTTGCAACATAACAGAGAGAATGAAGATACCGTCAGTATCTGAAGTATTTGCTACTGAATCAGGAAGGTACAAATTACAGATTTCTTGCAGATTTTATGAGGAGGGGGTGTCTTATAATTGTCATTCTACTGAAAACAATGATGTAACAAATGCAATGCTGATAAAGGACATTAGTATAACTGTGCCAGCAGTTTGAGATCTTGTCATTAGTATTGTTATCATTCTAGTGGATATTAATTTTGATTTGAGCAATGCAAGTCTACTAATTAGATTCAATTATATATATATATATATATATATATATGTATAGCACTTTCCCAGGGGACTGACACTTTATTAAGGATGTATGGGGTTCATGGAATTTCCTCTGGATGGGGAAGGTGCTGTGCTGTCATCATGATGATTACTAGCTAATACCTGTTCCAGAAAATATGTTGCCTTCTGAAGTATTGGGCAAAAATGCATCCTGTCTCACATAGTACTTTGTAGATAGAACAAATAAGAACAAAAACAACCCCTCAACAACCCCTTGGGAACTGGTCATGAGGCTCTAATATTGGGTGAAAAGTTAATATAGGAGAGCATGGGGATGCTTCTCTCACAAGTTAAGAAAACAAACGTTTTTTTTTTAAACAGGTATCATTGATGTTACAGCAAGCTGGTCCATCTACCCTTGCAAGGAAAAGAAAACATATCCCCACATCAAGGAACTTATACAGAAAACTTAAGGGCAAGCAGTGTATGAGGAGGAGAAGAGAACTAAAGGAAGATGATCCCAGTAGAATTTGTAGAAACCTGGCACCTCAACAACTACCATCAACTCTAGTTTTGTAGTTTTGGTGAAGGAAAAGATCTCTCGATTTTAGTTATGTAAAATATGAAACTGTCTGATATATGAACGTGTCTGCTAAGGCAGGTTACACTCTATATAATAACCTGTACATATCAGTAGTTGAAAATAAAATAATGTATAATGATGTATCTTCAATTGCTGAAAACGTATATATTGATTACTTATGACCTTCTTGCCCACATTGTTTATAGGCAGAATCAGACTGGTGTTAACAAATCTGAATAAAACATTATATAGTAAAATTTGGTTAGGAACAATATTACATCAAATCTGGCATTTGCCAAATATTCCATACGCATGTTTCGATGATAAGTATGGCTTATATGGTTAACAAGCGCTCATGGGAGTGGCAAACAGAAAGAAAATCTCTTATAATGCTCCGAACTCTTTTATGGTCATCTATATATAAATTATATACCTTATCTTCATTCGATTCCTTCGATATGTCGAGCAAGTCCGCGTCTTTGCGGGTGGTGAGACCACTTTGGGCACCCGAGAGAATTCCGAATGGACACATAATCGGTAAGTAACCGTAATGAAATTATTTGACTAGTTTTATCAACTACGCCAGGTACTATAAACATACCTCCGACGAAAACTCCGGTTGGTACACTTGTGATAGTTGCTTAGTTCGCAATTCCCGCTACACCAAGGCCAACATTTCTCGTGGCGAGTCCACATATAACATGCATGACAACACACGCACACACACACACATGAGTAAAACTGTTTTCTTTTCGATTATTTATTTGCATTGGTAAGCTTGAGGGTCTATCACATATGTATTATTAATATTATCAGTGAACTATACATGTTTGATACTCTGGCCTTGTTCGGGTGCAACATGTACATGCACTTATAGCCAATTACTTTTCTTCATTGGTACAAATGCCACGCAATCGTAGAAAATATCGTACTGGGAAATATTAAGTCTTGGAAGGTTGCGTCTTACAGGAACATGTCACCTCATTTAGTTAGAAACACATCGATTACAACCTTCACTGGTGTTAGCAATGATCAATCTCATTTTTGCCCAAGAACTGTTACACAGACCGGTGCATCCTTGTTGAATCTGAGATACCTCTTCCATAATTTAAATGTTACCGATGTATTCTTTTGTTTGGCGGCCTCATACTTAAGTTTTATTTGAGTTAATCAGAATTGATCATTTCCAGTTTAGTTTGGCGGAGAAATCCTCAATGTAACTTCGCAATCGTTTTATTACACTTTTACGTTAACCGTGACTCCATGAAATGACAATTTTTATTCCTGTTTTTCAGTTACAACTACGTGTTTGAGAAAACAACTACATGTTTTATATAAGCACATCAATAACCATCATTCGGCCTCGTGTACCTTCAAACAAAATTAGCTTATCGATGATCGCTTCTGTAAGTGGGGACATTGTGCTTGGTTACATGTGCACGAAAGTACATGTCGACCACGGACTGCTTGTTGAGGCCTAGATACTCGAGAGAAATGTAATCTGTAGGGTACAACGTAGTGACGTATTTCCGGGAACTCGATTTCTAAGAAGGCCTTTCATGGAAGAAAATACCGCGATTTGTTTTGCAGTTGGAATTATATGCGTTCACGTTGATTAGGGTCGCTAGATGGCTGCGAGTAATACCGAAAATTGATTCTGATTTAGCAACACAGACGCGTCCATGGCAAACTTGGAATTGGGTGCATCTTTAAATTTTGCCATGACGAAACTTTATATATTACAGGTTTCATCTAATACCTTTTGATGCCCGTCTACAACTGCACTCCATTTCCCTTTGTGAGATTTCCAATCATTGAATCTGTATTGGTTTATTATAGAAGTTGTTTATTAGCTTCATTGATAACTTTACCAACATTGACTGGGATCGTTGTTTTCTTTGGTTGGCGAGTCGCCAAACGTCGTAGTCGATCTCGAATTAATTTAATCACGTGTGAATCCAGATCGTTCAAGCGATCCACAGCGGTGCTTTTATTGCTATCAAATACTCTTAGCGCAATTTGTTTAGCGATCGGTGCAACGTTGGAGGCCAGACCGGCGAGAAACTTTGGGCTTCCTGTGAACAATCCCCAGACGACATTACCAAGATAATTTCCATAATATGCCGGGAAAAAGGAAATATTTTCAGACTAACCGGGTACTGTTTTCAAAGGCGACTGTCCGGTGTCAACTTGTACTGTGGTTATACAAGAGCTGAGAGTGTGATCGTGTTTGCTTGTTAAATGTTGGAGTCTATCCGGGTCTTCAATGAAATGCTCAATCGGATCTCATCATTGATTAAGACAATGTAGAAGTAGCCCGAGGGAAGTCCAGCAACATTACGTGATGCACCACCGTCCGACAATAACACATCCGAGTTATCAGCTTTGAAGCCCATAAACTGTCCAAATAAAATATTATGCCTATGCAACGATGCTAGTGGGATTTCCAGTGTGTGGGATTTCCCTGGTTGGGCACTTTAGCGGCAAACACTAAAGGATCTCCTAAATTGATCAAGTTGCATGACCCTAATTACAGTTTTGAGATTTGGTGGCAACTGTGACTTATACCAGGGTGGTAGTTCTGGTAGAAAACTTGATGCTGCCTCTTGGTCGTCATTGGTCTCATTTTCTTCCAAACCAGCTTTTTATGATTGATCCATCCAAGTCTTCTCGGATTTGCACTGGTAAAAGTTTCATGCCGCCACGGTTTCTCAAGTGGCTTTCTTGATATATTTGATGTTTTGGCTGTCTTAATAATTCTACTAGATTCTTGTTCTCTTTAAATCATTATTATCACTTCTATTGTTTCTGATGTAGCTGTTGCAGTCTCTTTTGTTGGTTTGAACAATGGTGCAAACATTTATTCCAAGCCGGATACAAAGTATTCCCATGTGGTCTGTCGCGACTGAAGAGTATCTTTGACACGTTCGCGGATACCTATAAAATCGTGGATACGTTCCAATTGTTCGTGGGCAGCTCTGAGGCTTTGATCAGAATACAATTTTATGGCATCGTTGACCGGTTTCGTCAGTTTATCGTGGTCGTTAAATTGCTTCACGCGTTCACATCTAACGCGCACGATACTTGCGCTGTCTACTTTCAGTTCGATCGTGAGGGAATCATGCGGGTCCCGGATAACATCCGCAAATATATTTTGAAACTCATCCTACGAAGCACCGGCAGCAGACCTGACCTAATGACTGTTAGCGAGGCTATGAGCGTCAACTCCACTAAATATTATCGACATATTGCATTTTTACTGGATACCTTAGGCACGTGTCGTATCATTGGGTTACATAGAGAATATCTGTGTTTTTGTGCCGGTCCCGAGAAGATTATTCTTTTCCAGGCTGAGGTCGTTAATCACAGGGGCTTCATCGATGTTGGAAAATAACCGAATAGTGGGTGATGAAGACTCATAATGACAGATTCTTTTGCAAATGTTCCGTTTTCCAAAACATATGCCTTCACATTGATGGCGTCCCAATTACATTTATGTTTCTTCATGCACACAAATTATATTCTTTAATAGAAATTCTCATTTATGTTCTCAAATGGTGTTTTAGTAGCGGATCGTGCGTAAGGTATTTTTCTTTGAGCCCATTTGTGTCAGTGACTTTTATTATAATTATCCCTTATCAAATATGGATCATTTAAATATCCTTTCCTTAGGATTTTGTTGGTGAGATGTTAATAGGAAAACTCGTGGTTTACCATACTCTGCTAATATCTTCGTTTGTCTAAAAAAAATTCTGCGCATATACTAAAGGCGTCTCTCTAACTGATTTGCTCTTGACAGTAATCGCCAAAGATCTTCACTGCGAATCTTCACTCTCTTTGTTGGACGTTCAATGTCTTTAGAGACGTGTTCGCAGTCTTCGCACACCAGTGACTAAGTTAACGTCAGGAACTTAAAGTTTCTTGTACAACATCATATCGACTCTTCTATCGTTGTATTTATTCTTCGTAACGTTTTCGTCGTGCTTCCGGTTCCGGTTACGTCTTTAGAAAGTCATATAGTATCGGTGGGTTCTCTTTGACGAATTGATACGTCGAATTCGAGCTAAATAGCTATTTAATCTTTTATTTGACCTAACAAACACCATTGGTCTGGTAATTTAATTCCTGCATTTGCAGGCTAGACTTTCTTCAGGAGACTACGTGTGTCAAACGTTGTGGTTCTAATACATTATATAACAGTCTATAGCAGTTGTGTAATTTATGAATCACTATTGTATTGAAAGATATATACTGATATGTCTGCGAGCTCAGAGCACTTCCGCTCCTCAACCCGAAACACATGATTTAGACTCATGTGGATGCACGCGTGTGCAAAAGGACATTATTGGGGAAAAGTTATGGGGAATCCAGAAAGGGCTTCGGGTTGGGAAATTTAGGAATTGGTCAGCCACTCTAAAATCCCCCATAATCACACTACTCCTTCCAACCACCAAACCGCCCATTTTGTGTAGAGGATATTCTGCTTGCATCCATTGGTCTTATCATATATTAAATATAAACTGCAATGCCTTTTTTGACTTAATCGATATTTTGCATAGTTCTGCGTTTCAGGTTTATGTGTCTTACTTTTCATTACGCAATATATTTTGACCGTATGACTTCAAATGAGCACAACACAAACTAATATATTGGAATTAATTCAAGCTGACAGAATAACTTGATTAGCTTCTTATAATTATAAATACGTACAAAGAGTTAATAATCTGCCACAAGAATAAGCAATTTGAACTGCTTAGTTTTCACAACGTTTCTAAAAGTAAACCGAGTTCAAAATTCAGATTATAAAGTTGAGGGAATTCATTTGTAACATACGGGACCACTTTGGATTGCACAGATGAACACTACGGTGTGAAGACACCTGCACATGAGCTGTCATGTACATTTATAACAGTTATGTCACTATCGTTCTGAGATACATTCGACTTTGACATCTTCTTGGAGTTTTTGAAGCTGATAAGAAAAACAAATGCTTCTTTAAACGGTAATGTTTAGCTTATTTGTAATTACAGTACTGAATCTAATACACCTATCAGTTAAAGCAAATTAAAATGTAAAGTTTATGTTATGCTAATATGAATTCATATGGCCAACGTACATGGTACAATGACCAAAAAGGGCATATATACCGCAAAGGTTGTCAGTCAGGTCCTTATGATATGACACGTTTAAGGTTGTTCTTGGTACGAGCGATTTGATTTTCTGATACACGTTAGCAATGTAATTTCCGTAATTTTTAGATGAAAAAGGTGACAACATCGTGTGCAAAGAACACATACTGTAACACATTGGTGTTCAGTATGATGTATGATACGTAGGACTCTCACCATTAATACAATATAGCCCAACAAATATTACAGAGCACGTAAAAGGTCATTATGAATATGTCATCCTTATATATGTGGATTTCGATTTGGAGGCGGATCGTGATCTGCATAAGTGGATAGATATATAGATATTTAAATAAATCAACTGGCAGCTTATTGTTTATATATAAAAGTAGTCCTTGTAGTGGTATTCTAAAAGAATGAAGACGGGTGGGATAGGATCTAGCAAAAACACTTATCAATGCTTACGTAAATGGGATGTTTTGTTTTCTAATGTAAATAATATTGCATGAATCTGACACCCTACTTATGCGCACTAGTTCAACAACAGATACAACAAATTATGTTGTTCATAAAAGGAAACGATCACGTAATCGAATAAATAATCACAAATGTTCTCACATATCAACTGATATGATCACTAATTGGAACTTATCAACATATATGACTGATATATGGATTCATAAACAAATATGCTGGTGAAAAATATGATAAATGTATGAAATTTATCAACAAATATGAATATTATATGGATCTATCAATATGACTGATGTAAAGAATTATCAAGAAGTATGACCAATATAAAGTTCATCAATAAATAAGATTAATGTAAGGATATATGTATTGTTCATTAACAAGTATGATGCTGTATTAATGTATTGTTCACTAACAAGTATGATGCTGTAATAGACTATTTGATATTGACTTTAGGTTCAACAAAACCTTATTTATCCAGACAATAAACTCAAGATTCTGTCTCCATTGCACCCATCAAATAGGAACAATCTTATGTGGTCCGCTCCTCTCCCCCTGCTCTCACACCGAGTAAACCAGTATCGTTGACCGCCGTATGCGGGCACACAATCCCCCAGAATTCGGTGAATTCTCGTAACAGCAAAGAATACAATGACTGAACCATGTAATGCATGAGACGTTTAAGTGTGAATAGAGCCATACACATTACGCATGCCCACACAAGTATCAATATCGTTACACTTTGCATTCTTTCATAAGAACCACTGTAGGAGATTATTATTACAATAACCACTCTAGTACATGAATCTGTCTCCGACAGGTATAATCGCACGTGATTATAGAACTTCGAGTATTTCCCATCATTTAATATAGATCTCTAATTGAATTAAATGTGTCTCTTCAGCTATTGAGAGTCTATCAAAGAATAGAATAAATTATATCTTATAGCATGGCAATATATGATATATGTCTGACTTTCTAGAAAAGTCATAATTAATTCCGAAACGTCTAATATATTAAGTCATTTATAAAATAGAATGGATAGCAAGAAATAATATATTTTTCATATTGACATACCTCTTCAGTTGCAAATTGCTTCCATAAAATTGACAGCTATCTTATAAGACTATCGATATTGTAACGATACTGAGATAATTTGGGCTATAAGTACTATAATCGTGGTCATATCCGCAGCCAGAGAACTCGAGGTAAAACGAGTTCCCCTCTGCCATTACTTTGAGCGTGCAGCAGTGAGTGAACAGAAATCAGCATTTCATGATCACCAAGGTAAGAATTAATATGCGGGTAACCCTGTTCCGGGCAACGAAACCTCCACGTTTTCATCCGTAACGCTTAAACATTTTCGTACACATCATTCCATTACACGATTCCTGAATCATGACCTTCTTTTTACGGTCACTAATACAGCATTTTTTGTGTCACATATGCAGCGTTTCTTCCTAATCTTCAAAAAAAATGAAATTATCGTCTGCATAAAATATTGTCCTGCAATTGATCGATCCTTTTCCTTAACATGTAGCACTGTGTTTGTAGAGAAACAAGTTGTATTAGTAGTACACGTAATTTCTTCCTGACTTACAGGTTGCTGTTCAAGAAGAAATTAAATTAAAATTCTACCACGCCGTCTATACACTACTTATACTTAAGTATGGAAAGCGTGTAATACTAGCCTGTGTTCTCCACTTAGACCCAATGGTTTGAATGTTATTAACAGAGATTCGTATCACACTATATAGAGACCCACAGGGACATCAATGTTATCCTCCCTAAAGCTAGCGCATCATGTCGGTGTCATCCGCTGTGGCTAGAGTGAATAACCAGGCTACACTTGTTGCCAAAGTTCCTTTCCTATTCCATTCTGTTGTGAACTTGGATGCCTCTCAAAGTTCGAAATGTGTTGTATGCAACTGATTGAGCCAATTAGGCTGGTAATATTTTAATTCTTCACTTTAATTTGAGCTAATACACCGATTTACTTGCTTCTTGTACATTGGAGTTAGGTACTAAATTTTCAACATGCCTTTAACCTGACCAAAGGTAATGAAACTGTTTATTATCTCAGTAATGAAGGTTATGCCTGAACTTTTAAATGTCCCACAAATATTCCATGGACAGCTGCTTCTATCCATGTTCATTAATGACAGGACAATTTTCTCTAGTTTTCGCTGAGATCAGAGAAACTGTGGCGTTTATTTGTACACAGTCGAATTTACGTTCTTGTCAAAAGGATAGACCGAGTTTGTTGTTGGGTTATTGAAGAGATCAATACCAATTAATAAATCGGTAGTAGTGTAGCATATAAAATTCTGACACCCCTAGCACGTGATGACTTCGGTAGTAGTGTAGCATATACAGTTCCGACACCCCTTGCATTTGATGACTTCGTTAGTAGTGTAGCATATACAATTCTGACACCCTTAGCATATGATGACTTCGGTAGCAGTGTAGCATATACAATTCTGACACCCCTAGCTATGCAATCACACAATCACACTCTGATCTAGTACTCATTTTATAGTAATATATATTCACAACAATTAATGAAAACTTCTGTTTCAAATACAATTTGTATCCCAGTTGAGTGATTTGTGTATGTGTGTGTATGTGTGTGTGTGATTTAGATTTTAAACGTAGCTTAAACAATTTTCCAGTCATATCGCTACGATGTCTGCAGTGTGGCAGTTTACTGTGATGTCTAGCACTGAGACATCATGCTGCAGACATGTAGCACGATGTCCTACCCAGTCACATTATCCTGACACCAGGCCGACCAGTCCAAACACTAACCTCTTATTGCTGAGCGTCTAACGAGGCAGCTGTTAGTACCATTTTTGGAAGTCTTTGGTATGACTCGGCCCAGGGTTCGAACCCACGACCTCCTGCATCCGGGGCGGACGCTCTAACCACTAGGCCACCGGAGTGGTCGAATCCCAATTGAAGTATCGTGATATTTTGTCCAGTTAACATTACACATTTGCATTCTATTAGCATAGCAGATGCGAAATTGTATTGTTCACACTGACATATATGAAATTGTTCATTTCATTTATTGCGATTGTGAGTCTATGCTAAATCATAATTTTATTTTGAAGATATGATATTCACATAAGTGAGGAAACTATGAAATTGTAATATGCAGAACAAACTAAATAGGGGAAGATCATTCATATGGTATGGCGTTGTGACACCATATCATTCATATGGCATCCATGAAATTATTACAATACAACGTCCATCAATGGTTGTGACGTTGCCCAGTTTCACTGCAATAGGGCATATATAATGAATGATCCTATATATTAAATTCATCTCCACCGGGAATCTAACTTTCGCGCAGACATAGGTTGAAGCATTAACCTTTGACCCCTCAGCCGCTGACCGATCCAACACAACTATTTCGAACCATTGTAACATTAGTCACCTAGAGATATACACATTAAACCGTGCATGGCATGAACCGTAAAAAATAGCATATTTTGGTAGAAACAGCATTAACATGTCATATATGCGTTCACAAGAATAAATTTGGTTTAGCACTAAAACTATTTATGCTAAGAAAGACTACACGGACTTACTTGGTAACCAAGTTCATACAGGAACCTATGTACAACGGGAATGATAAGATGCGATTATAAAATGTTCAAATGTATCTCATCTTTAACTATACACCACTCCCTCGATAACTCGCAAACCCACTTATAACGCGGGGTCAGGCGTGGATCCCATTTTTTAAGTCAGAAAACACCCCAAAAATTGACCTCTATTTGCTTGAACTTGAAGAAAATCGCGATCAAATTTGATAACGGAAACTTTGATGTATCGCTCGTTTTATCGTCGAAACGGTGGATATGACCTGGAAATGTTAATCAACACTATGAAATTTAAAAACAGGTCATACAATTTTTTACATTTTCTTTCTAAACGACATTCCTAGTACACCGCAATTAACGATATGTAAGGAAATTTCGATCAATGAAATTGTCATTCACGCCGAGTGGAGGCAGTACTTTAATAAATAAAAACAAATTATATAATTTTTTATCAATTGAAATTTGTGTTCTAGTTCTATCTTTTAGGTCCTCTTGTAATTAAACGTAAAATGCGTCACTCTACCGAAACAGCTATGTCCGCGATCGTTTCTCTGAGAACCTAATTAAATGCCGACCGTGTTTTGATAACTGAATTCCGGAAGTATTTGTTGTATTGTTGCACTGAATTAAAAGCTGGCCTCCTTTGTATTATCACGTTAATTGTGTATTTTGAATCAAATAAATGAGGGTGGGATTAAAGAAAAGTGAAAAGGTACGAAAATTCTACAAACCTAATATTTAGCGGCCCCGGTCGTATGTCGAGTGAATTCACTTAAATTGATCAATCCAACACTTATAAATGTTATTGTGTATGTAACATAAACTACCTTAAATTAACCGATTCTTTCATAAATGTGATCAAAGTTAACATGGCAACCAAGCGAAATGAATACTTCGTAAAAATAAAGAGCTTGATTTCACAGATAAGGACCATTGTGGGCAAGCGAGTTTCAGAGAATTCTTGAACTGGCACTTAGAGATATCCTCAAGGATGATAAGAAGTTTCATTATTACTTCCAATGAAATCACGACATCAATATTGTACTAACTGAACAATAAAAAAATTGAGTTTCGACGTACACGATTGTCTCACGAAATAAATGTCGCGTGTTTTTGAAAAAAAAAAAAGGAATCTTGTTTGGTGGACTATAAACACTTAGTCTAGTTCCCTGCTTTGTGGATTCCCTATTTCGCAGGATAATATTAAACACCATTGCGGGAACCAGACTCATCACAAAAAAAAAGCATCAACGTAATACACAGAATTTTTTCACGTACACGTGATGGTTGTTGAAACCAGTAGGAACGATCTTTCGTATGTTGGACATTTTGAAAATAAATGTTATTTAAACAGAATAACGAACAACTTCATTAGAAAAAGCGCATTATTAAAAATTATTATCGATGTGATTGTAAAATGAGGATTCAGTCAATAAACAGCCCAGTTCCCTAACGCCTCTCCCCACCCCCTACGGTTTTCTCGATGTCAAAGCGATTTTTTTCTTCAAATTTTGGAGGTCCCTCGGTAACTCGTGCCTCGCTTATAGTGCGGTCAATGTTTGTGGACCCCGTTATGCGCGTTATCGAGGGAGAGGTGTATATAACATACATAATGTTATACGGTATAATGACGTTTCATGGACCGATATTATATCTCAGTGTTAATCATTCGTAGTATCAGACGACTACCTTTCCTATGCCTACATCAAGTCGATATTACTCATACATAATATCACGTGATAACGTTGCACTGACCATTATCATTCCGCGATTATGAAACATAACATAATGACGTTAGAGGTGTATCTCTTTTGCCTCCGAATCGTACCGCTGACGATTTTACAACAGTTTGCGGATTAAAACAGACATGTCTGGTTTGCATAAAAAAGTATAAAATATGTACTTCTTGCAGGCGATATGTTGGAAGCTCATTAAATTAATTTCAGTTTTCTTCATGCCCATGCTGAAACGACAGAAATCAATAAAATTACTTGTTTCATGAAATTGCTGGTATGATGATTCACGTAATATTTTTCATTTTCAGGACTTCTGCAGGCTGTTATCTTCTATCCAAACAGACACGCTGAAGGTAGGACTTTGCACATTATTATTATTATTATTATTATTATTATTATTGGGGCCCCGAGTGGCCGAGTGGTCTAAAGCGCTCTCCGCTACGGATCACTGCCATCTCACCTCTGTCTGCGTAGGTTCGAGTCTCGGATTCGGCCAATGTGTGGTATGTGAGAAAGCTTGCCACTAGCTTCTCGAGGGTCGGTGGTTCTTTCCAGGGTTTTCCCGGATTCTTCCTCCACCATTAATACTGGCCGCCATGTATAGCCTATCGAGTGCTGAAAAATGGCGTTAAGCCCAACAACAACAACAATTATTATTATTATTATTATTATTATTATTATTATTATTATTATTATTATTATTATTATTACAAGTTGCTAATTGTTCTTATGGAACTCTATGATTTGTATGTGTAGACAATAATGTTTCTTAGCATCAACTGTTTCGTATCTTTATATTAATATGCTTATTTTGATGTTAAAGTAAAACATGATATCCTGCCAAAATAGTATATTTATACATCTATATGACGTCAGTTAAACGTTGTAAACTGGTACTCTCGTTCCACCAGACTCTTTCGTTGGTCTATGAGTAGTATAAGGGGTGAGGTTAGCGACAATGGGAATTAGCATTAAAAACACCCCCTGGGTAAGATTAGCGACAATGGAAATTTAACATTAACCACCCTGGGTAACATTAGCTACAATGGAAATTTAACATGGGCAAAAAACCCTGGGTAAGATTAGCGACAATGGAATTTAACACTGGAGAAAGGAAAAAAAAGGAAATATTGAGATTAGCGACAAAGGCATTCGAACAATGGAAAAAAAATATCGATTCTAGGGACAAAGGCAATTGAACATGGGGAATAGAGTTTGGGTCTGTCTAGGGACAAGGGGAATTGAACATGGGAATAGAGTTTGGGTTTGAATTGAACATGTTAGAAAAAAAAAACTAGGGACAGGGGAATTGAACATGGGATTATTTTTTTTTTAATTTTTATAAAGGGGTAGGCAATCGAAAGGTTATCTCTTTTCGAGAAATGTGGGTGGCCCTGAAAAGGGCCTTTGGTTTTTCTTCTTCTTCTTCTGCTTCTAATTTCTTCTTTTTCTCCACCAACTTCTTATTTTCTCTCCTACACTCTTTTTCTTCTTTTTTTTTCTCCTCCTCTTCTTTCTTCTTCTCTTCCTCCTCTTCTTTCTTCCTCTTCTCATTTTCTTCTTCTTTTTCAATTTTTTCATTCCATTTTCGTATTCTTATCCTTTCCTCTTCATCCTCCTTCTCCTCCTTTATCTCTTTCATGACACCACTTATTATGTCCTTTACTTTTCTTAAGGTATTAATTTCCATCTTTAATCGATGGGGACTATAGGAATAGTGGTCTTCATTGAGTCTCACTAACATCTGCTCCATTATTCCTAAATTGTCTAAAACGTCTTGTAATTTTTGCATTTTGTCAAGGTGGTTCGAAGCCATCTTCTTTGTATAATGGTTTGAACGACGAATACTGTGGGTTCTTATACGAAAAGCGCGGATGTGAAGGAAAACATCCCCCCTAAGACATAAAATTGATCTTACCTAGATCATGACCAAACAACGCGCGAACGTGAAGGAAAACATCCCCTACTTTTCTCATTTCATATAATATACTATCCACATAAGTGAAGCAACAATAAACAAACCCCAAATCTACTATTTACACACGCAAATCATTAAAACAAAATCCATAATCTACTATCCACACAATCGTACGTGAGCGGTTACAAAACCCAAACTATACTCTCCACAAACACAAACACACAAACACATACACTCGCGCTATGAAAAAAGAGTTAGTGTTTATATTCACACTACTCTACCTACACACACACACACACACACACACACACACACTCACACACACATACACACACACACATTGGCAAATTGATGGTTATTTCTTTTCTAGAGTATTGGGTAGCCCTGAAAAGGGCTGTTTTTTTTTTAACTTCACGGACACCTGGTTAATGGTGGCACCTTCCAGGCCTGGCGCCACATGCACATCTTGTTCCCCAGTTGCTTTTTACTTTTTTGGGGGAGAGAGCAGAGGCAGGATATGTGGCTTCAGAATCCCAATTTTCGGTTTCTGGGATTCTGAAATTTCTTCTTCTTTTCTCCTTTTGCTCCTCCTCTTCTTTGTATCTTCTCTCCTCCTCTTCTTTGTATCTTCTCTCCACCTCTTCTTTATTTCTTCTTTCCTCCTCCTCTCTCATCCTTCCTTCTTCCACAATGGCCTCCGCGGCCAGTTCGTTCAACAGGCGCCTGGCATATTCCAGATGCACATGAAGTTCCAACAGTTTCGCCAGTCTCGTGTTCATTCTGGTGTTGATCAATCAACAAGGGTAGTTGGACTGCAGAACGAGTTTCAATTTATACTAAAACTGCGGACGTGAAGGAAAACATCCCCCTAAAAAACATAAAATTGATCTTACCTAGATCATGACCAAAAAACAATGCGCGGACCTAAAAGAAACACTCACTCACTTTTTTATACTACCCATTCCTATTCTAAAAAATTTTTTCATTAATCACTCCAATATACTATTCACATACGCAAAGCAATCCAATCAACCCCCCCCCCAAATCTACTCTCCCCACACCTCAAACAGCCAAGAAACACATGATCTTAATCTACTATCCACACCAACGTACGTGAGATGTTACAAACACAAACACACAAACACATACCCTCACACTATAAAAAAGAGTTAGTGTTTATATTCACACTACTCTACCTACACACATTGGCAAATTGATGGTTATTTCTTTTCTAGAGTATTGGGGTAGCCCTGAAAAGGGCTGGTTTTTTTTTTTGTTTGCTATGGCAATCTTTTAGTTTCTAAGAATGCGACGTCCTCTGAGGATAGACTTTCTGACGATAGGTCTGCTTCTTCGGAAAGAGAAGAAGAACTCTTTGGTGTCGATACGACAATCGACAAAGCCTCTGTCAGGTTCAGGTTGCTGCTGCTGCTGCTGTTGTTGTTGCTGTTGCTGCTGTCTCTGAAGTCTGTACTTCTCTGTCCATTCTTCTTTCTCCCTGTTCACTTCTTCTCTGAAGAGCTCTTCTATCAGGTCTTCAGTGACTTTTAACATTCTCACATTCTCTATGTCTTCTGGCTTCGGTATCAGGCTGTGTCTGACCCTATGCAAATTCACGTAGGCTTCGTTTAGCTTAGCTAGTTTGGAGCACATCTTCGTAGGAGGATGAGTCGACAATGGATATTGGACTGGAAACTACCCCGGCTTTAAAGTCAAAGCGCGGACGTGAAGGAAAACATCCCTCTACGGTTTTTGAGCCGGAACGTTCAACGAGTGTCATGAGAGAGATAGAGAGAAGTCAAAGGGCATGAATCAACATTCTTATAGCCAAACAAAAGACAAAGGCATTTTTTTCAAAACACAACATTTTTTATTCAAAATCACTTAACACTAACAAACAACTCTAACATTTTTTAACAATAATCCAACAATATAACATCAAACATTTTTTTCAAATCACAAACATTTTTTTTCAATTTACACTCTACTTTAAACAGGGTTGGCAACGTTGTGAATGAAATTGTGATTTCCACTGTTGCAAGTCATTGAGTCATGGATGGACACTACGTTTCCTAGCTTAAGACAACAAAATAAGCATACTAGTCACAAAATCAACGATTTACTTTCTCATCGTTTCTAGAAAAATCACGATCAAAATAAGTCACTAAATGTTCTTTTGCTGATAATAAGTGATCTATTTCGATCTCGACTTTCTCTTTGAATTTGTCAAAGAGGGTTTTGATGTAATGGATGTCTCGAGTCGTTAATGGAGGACAGAAATGTTCACGCAAGTCTTTATACCACCAACGTAACACGTCTTTTTTTAAACAGACTCCAAGCTTCGTCCAGATATTCGTTGAATTTTTCTTCTTGACTGATGTTTTGACATCCATAGTAATCATGCTTCATCCATGTCGTAATTGTGTCTGCCAGGTATGTAGCACAGTAGGAGACCAATTGCTGTTCTTGTTCTGGACATCTAGACTTGATCACGATGTCCTTTTCGTCTTTGTGTTGGGATTCTCCTTCCACGGTCTCCTCACATTCCATCTTCAAAGCTTCTCCACTAGGTAAAGAGGGATAACAGTCTTCCTTAGCTTCTAGTAATCTAGAATGACTTCTCTCAAACTGTTGATTTCTATGGTATTATCGAATTCTGCATACAGGATGACGTTCACTGTCTCGTCCAGTGGCTTTGCAAACTGAAGTTCCACACGAATCTGGCCAGATTTTATAGGGTGGAAATGTCCCTCGTCGCTGCCTTGGTCTGGAGTGAAATCGAAAGCCCACAAAGCGTAGCCTCCTGCATAATCCTCGTACGTAATGCCGTGACTGGTGTTGGTTCCTAACTGTCCCGTGGCTTCGTACAGCGACAAGTACGACCTCAAGTAATTCTTCTTGTCAAAGTTAGGTTCGAAAGGTCGGGTACACAAGGTCTTGCCATCGCGACTGACTTCGATCTTGGACACGTCAAAGTGTTGAAAGTAGAAAGGATTTTTAGCGATAGCTCCGTTGAAGGCTGTATTCTCGACCATACCAACAATCAAACGTTTGGGTAACTGTCCTTGGAACAGATGATCGTCAATCATGGATCGCTGTCCCCTAGGAATGGTGAAGGTTTTCACTTCTACGCGTCGGATCGGATACTTGGCGGTCGTTCTGCTCAACGTCTGACTGATGTCGTTTCCCACCTTAGGTAACACTTCCACACGGCGTACGTAGAGTCTGGCTTCTTGGATTTTGGTTTTGTAATTATCGTCACTATCAGCTATTAAATGGAAAGCGGCACTGCTCCGATTCAGTCTCAGACGGACATCCACCCCATTCAGCAAATATTTTTCTTGCAACCACATGTCCAAATGCAAACGATCCATCAGTTCTAAACTGTGTCCGTCTTTGATTCTGTCTCTTCGTTCTACAAATCCCGCATTGTGGTCTTTGGCTGTATCAGTTTTGAATGTTTCAAATTCGCCTGCAACGTCAGCTTCCCATACCACACAGGCATTGAGATGAGTGTTCTTGACGTCTATTCCGTACGTCAAGAGATTTTCCAGGTACGCTCGATAAGGGTAAGTATCCATGCTGCTACTGACTAGTTTGTTATTCAAGTACAAGTCCACTCCGCTAAACAAGGAATGCATGAAATTGTTGACGGGAGCTACTGGCTCAGTGTCTATAGCATTTCCATCCTTATCTTGAACTTTGACTTTCAAGTACAAGTAACTGCTATTCAAATCGATGTAATCTTCGGGCTGTCCTTTGATTTCAAACTCGATGGGAGCGGAATCGGTCAATGAAGAGACGGGATGAAATTCCACCCATTGGGATTCTCGCATGGTCATCATGGTGGGTGGCATGGCAAACAGATCCAGTTCCGTCTTGGAACAGGCGCAAGACTCTCGGTGCATCATTTTTTTGTTGCTGTGTCTCAATAATCGAAAACGTCTAAGTCTCGAACGGTTCTTCTTTTCTTTGCCTTTCTAGCTTGAAGTCTGGTGAAAGGGTGTTTTCTTCGTCGTCTCTTTCTGCCTTGTCCTTGCTGAATGCCTGACTCGGTAGCGTGCAGGGCATTAATAGGTGTTTCACGTCGGCCCAAAAGGTCTTTGCCTGTTTGCAGCAAGACATTTTTGCCTGCCCTCATGAAGGCTTCTTTAGAGTTTTGTTTGTCGATGATGACATTTTGGAGAAATTCTTTGCCTTGCGTCAGTGCCGCATCTTTCAAGGCGTGCAATCCGCGTGTCACCATCGGTTTCAACACTGGGGCCACCGAACAAAAGGATGATTTTAACATATCTCCTAAACCGTGTCCTCGCTGTCGAGCAACCCCTCGATACACTGGATACATGACTTACGAGTCGTGAGAGAACCGTTTTCGAAAATGGAGTTTCACCGTGACTTCTCCTTTGGTGAATGAAATATTTTGTCCCAAATCGCCTTTTATAGCAATGTTGACCGTGTCCAAATACGACTTGCTGACAGGCAAATAATGAGGATGTACAAATTCCCGGTGGACGTGGTAAGTGTTTCCACCTTCCTGGTCACTGGTTGTGGTACTATCCACTTTGAAAGGAATGACACGCAGTAACGGCACAGAGGTGTGTCCCACCACGTTATACTCCACCACATCGGAGTACACGAACATCAAATTCAGTTCTTGGTTCAGTTCTACAGGGAATCGAAAAAACTTATAAAATTCCGTATTGCTGTTGATCTTCGGTTTAAAATTTGGAGCCATTTTTGTGTCTCCACCTAAAATATCAAACAAGTCCCGATTAAAACTGATGGACAACGTTTGGGTATCCTAAAATTTCATCAGTAAGCGACGAGCCACTTTATGGTACTCCAGGGTGACACTTTTTTGACTCTGTTCAGGGCTTTGCCAAAGGCTAAGTCGAACCTGGAAGTAATGGTGTCCACCAAATGTTGACCACTAAAATAAAACCCTGCCGGAATTTTCAAGGTCTAGATATTGAAGGGTGAATTTTTGGATGGTCTTGTGTCCCCTGAAAACCCGATGTCATTCATGACTTCTTGTAATTGTTGGTTCAGGATTTCGACCTCAAAAGTGTTTTGCTTTTCGGTGATGTTTTAGATTTGTGTAGGGTGAATCATTTCTACCAAAGCCACTTCCCAATGGGCTTCGTGATCTAACTGGATGGCTTGAGGTAATTTGGCCGTGTAACAGCACAACGTGTTGTTGGGGAACACCTCCATGGAATTGTCACTGGGGAAGGTCAAGTAAAATTGGTTTTGGTGACCCAGAGTTCTGTGGCTGTCCGAGGGGTTACTGGACGTCAGAGGCGTGTCTCCGCCCAAAATGAGGTTCTGGTTGTGATTGTTGTTGGAGTGGTGACTGGCACTGTCACTGGACACAAGGTTCCCGTGGTTCCCGTTCGAGGAGAATTTCAGGGAGGGATTGGGAAGCAGGTAACCGATGAAACTGCTCAATAAAATGGTCCACAATTGTTTGTCTCCTTGTTGCAAACTCAAATTGGCGATGGCTGCCCCGATGACACAATACACCACGAAGATTTGGCAGAAAAAGACGATTTGCGTTTTAGGCACACGTTCTCCACACCACACCCACAAGGGTTGTTTTTGTAAATCTTGCAGAGAAGAACTAGGTGAAGGAGGAGTGGTCGACGTAGCTGCGTCTGTGTGAAAGGGCGTGATGGTCACTTCTTTTTATAGTCGATGACTTGCGAAGCGTCGATCCAAGAATCAAAACTGGGTGGATATCCATTCCAACGTACTTTGACTTCTTTGACACGTCGTTTGCCCACTTTACGGGTTCTGCGTTCGAGAATGCTTTCAATGTCGTACACGTCGTCTTCTTTTTTGGTCACACGTTGTAACTCGGGCAAATAAAACGTTCCTTTGAGCACTTCTCCGTTCATGACTTCCAATTTATAGACGGCAGGATGACGCCATGCACTCGTCCAGTGACGCGAAACAATTCGGTCGTCCAGTTAGGTAAGTAACCTTTGTCGAAAGTGCGTTTGGTTTTGCCAATGCGCACCCAATCTCCTACGGCCAACTCTGCACTTTTCTTGGGGACAGCCTTCGTCGGGGACGTACCAAACAGGCGCTCAAACACCAACACTTCGTTGTCGGGAGTCACGTCTTGCGGGGCACGTCCGATGCTTCGATGGTAAGATTGGTTGTACGCTTGCACCAGGTGCGGTAAGATGTCGACGTACTTCAGAGTGTGGTGATGCGTAAAATATTTCCACATGCGTTCTTTCAAAGTGCGTTGAAAACGTTCCACGATGCTGGCTTTGGTTTCGGGATTCTCGGTGGTAAAAAAATGAATGTCACGTTTCTTTAATTCTTTTTGGAAAGCTTGGTTCAGAAATTCGGTGCCTTTGTCCATTTGCCATCGAAGAGGGTGACGGCCACTTTGTTTCAACACTCGTTGCAGGGCTCGCACTAACTCGCTGCTGGATTTGGAAGGCAAGGGCACGACCCAGGCAAATTTGGAAAAGACGTCGATGACACAAAACAAATATTTGTAGCCACGATTGTAGCTGGCCAAATGAGAGACATCGGCTAAATCGGCTTGCCATTGATCATCGATGCCTTCCACTCGGGTGCGACTTCTGGCAAACTTGCGTCGAATGGGTTTGTGTAAAGTGTAGGTAGCTTGTTCTTGTAACCATCGTTGCACTTGAGGTAAACGGAGACTTTTCAGTCGCGTTTTGGCAGCAAGATACAATTTTTGAACTCCTGCGTAACCTGCAGGATGGGAGGGATCGTAGTAAATGCTGGCTAAGACTTTTTCCATTTTTTGTGTTGGTTGGTGTGTTAATAAGACACCCACTCTTGGAGGATGCTACTCTTTTTCTCTTTGGGTATTTTCTTGGATTGCAATGCTTTGCGTGTGCGACCGGCAATAGGTGTTGAAGAGGAGGAGATCTGAGCGGGGGATATCGGTTCTTGTTTCACTTCTGTCTTCACTTTCTTTTTCTCTTGTGATGAAGAAGGGGTGGCCATCATCTTTTTAATCCATCCAATTCTGGAGGTAGGTGTTGTTGTTAACTTGCATACTTTTTCTGGTGGAGTTTGAAACCCTTCTTCTTCTTCTCCTTTTTCTGTCTTGGTCACTGGTAGTGGTGGTACTGGTACTGGTACTAGTACTGGTGATGGTGCTGGACTTTTCATCAAGGTCTTAAAATCTTTCAGAGTGGGTAGAGCTGTTTCGTCTAAAGCTTTCTGGTGAAAGAGTTGCAGTCGTTGCAAGAGTTGACCGTACTTTTGCGATTTTTCTGTTTGGGACAAATCTTGGCGATCCATCAAGGACTGCAATTCGTGTTGTAACTGGGACATCTCGCTCAACTGGGGATTGGAAGGTAAATGCGGGGTGCGTTGTTCTTGCCACCGATGGTATTCCATCCATCG
The DNA here is from genome assembly GCA_028554795.2 of Sinohyriopsis cumingii. Classification (NCBI taxonomy): domain Eukaryota; kingdom Metazoa; phylum Mollusca; class Bivalvia; order Unionida; family Unionidae; genus Sinohyriopsis; species Sinohyriopsis cumingii. The sequence goes on from CM068831.1 coordinate 96,611,585, forward strand.
TTTGTAAGGCACTAAAGCTAGTTTTCGTCCTTCCATGGGGTTGTCAGGGGTCGATTCTGAAATCTTGGGACTTCCGAGGGCCTTTTTATCTTGTTCCCACCAGTCCTCCCAACATGGTTCCCAAGACTCCTTTCAGTAAGGGGCCTAACAAGAGAGGTAAAATGCCTCCACGTTGGACCAATATCTTCTTTTTTTGACGAATCGGAATTTTCTTTTGAACCATTTGGCGAAGAACGTGACGATGTTTGCTTAAGCATTGTTTCTGGTGTTTGGACAAAGGGATCGTTCCTTTCAAGACGTTCATACAACATTCGCACACGGTATCGATGACCTCTTTGGAGGCTAATTGAATGAGTTTTTTTTTCGTAGAGGTGGAGAAGCTTTGGACAGGACAGATAACATGTCCCCATGTTTGATTAAACGTGGTGGTAGTCCTTTTCTTTTCTTTCCTTGGGGTTTTCTGGAGGGTGACATCTTTGAGTCTTCAGGAGCACCAAAAAACACTGATACCCTACTTGGTCACACACTTTTTTATACTGGAACGCGTCGCCACTGATTGTCTTTACGTCGTATCAATTTGAGGAGAAGCATGACACGTCGTGCAGGGGTACGTAACGGACTAAATCGAGCCAGTTCTTGCTTGGACAAATCCAGTATACTTTGTAACATGCCCGATCTTTCTTGGACTTTGATTTTGGGAGAAGGTACTTTGTGAGCAGCAGCCACTGCCACTAAATTGGAGGGTCCTACCACTGGGGAAGTAATTTTTGGGGTCATCAACGGAGAAGTTCTTGGTGTGATCAACGTCTCCAAGTACTCTTCAGTTCTTGGTGTCATCAACGGAGAAGTGGATGAACGTGAGGCTGCCGGAGATGCGGTCACCGCCGTGGCAGGTCGTGGTTTGCGAGTGTAAAGTTGCGTCCTGGCCGAAGTGCCTCTCTTGCGACTAGTTTTCTTCTGTGGACTTTTCTTTTTCTGGGGACTTTTTCTCTGTTTCTTTTTCTGGGTGCTTCTTTTCTTTCTCTGGGGTGGTGTATGGTCAGAGGAGGGTCCCGGCACTGGAGAAGTTCTTCTTGGGGACCTGGTCTTTTTCTTCTTCTTGGGGCTTCGTTGGACTTTTTTCTTGGGGAGAAGTTTGGGGGCATTAGGATCCCATCTTAAGAGAGAGCGAATGATGACCCCTCCTAGAGTACCGCTCCCTCCAGGTTTCAAAATGATTTGTTTTTTGGTTTGAGTGTCGATGCGGGGTTCGGCCAGTTGGACCAAAGCGACTTTGTTTCGATCGAAAAAGCGTTTGGTTTGATGAGGAATCTGAATGATTCCTTGGAGTAATTGACGTGCCGTCACCGTGAACCATCGTAAGACTTCTTTGAGACTAGCTTCTAAGACACGAGCTCGTATTTGTGGATTTTTTTCTCGACTGATGCCATACAAGGCACGAATCAATTTGACGGGAAGATGCGACTGAAGGGACGTCATGTTGACGTTGTGTGAGACAGACGAAAAGTGTCTGAGGCTTTTATAGATTTTTTTTGTGGAGTGAAATTAAGTCGAGGACGGAGACGTGTACAGGACAGGCCCTCCGTCTTGGCACCAGTGGTGAAACAAGTGGGTTCGAAATCGTAAATCCTCGGGGGTCGTAGGTTTCAAATCGACGAGTAAATAGGCGTGTGGAGTTTGAGTGGCATCGTCGTACGCCTGAGTTAGCCAAGGCGTTCCTAACCGTTTGGCTAAGACTTGCACTTGCGATTTATCTCGAGGGCTTTTAAACAAGACCACGTAATGCGCATTGAGACTGATGGTGCGATGGGCTTTACTTTGTGGAAACAAATTTTGGGTGATGTAAACGACACTGGCATTACGGTGATGCCCTTTGCGCGTGAACCACAGTTTAATTTCTTCTTCGTCTTCTCCTAACATGTCGTCAAAAATGACCAAATGGGTTAGACGGGAGTCAGGGACGATGCCGTCGTCTTCTTTAGGAATGCCTTCCACAACCACGATGGAATCGCCTTGACTTTCTCGCAAGAGGCTATACGCCGATTGCCACTCTTTGTAACACCACACGATTCGTTGAGGTGGCCGATCGATCAAATGATGTTTCTGTTCGATCAAACGTTTGACGAATTCGGTTTTGCCTGAACCGCTAGGTCCAGCAATGAGCATGTTAAAGGGATGGCGAAGATACAAAGCCTCCCAACTGGCACGATCTAAGTGTTCGTCGATGACTTTGACAGTAGAGGAAGAGGGAGCAGAGACAGCAGAGGTAGCCATAGTGTGAGAAATGTCACTTGTGACACGAAAACAAACAAGACAAGAGTTTATATACTTTTTTTCAGAACACGTTTATTGAATGTTTCAAACATGAATACGAAAGACAAAAATACATAAAAGCCAAAGGCTTAAGTATAAGGATAAAAGGCACATGATAACCATTAACGTGGAATAAACACAAATGTCTGTACAACATGTTTTGGGTAATGTTCTAACCAGTTCTATAGTAGGGGGTAAGGTCACACAAGTGTCCTCCCGAAAGGGTCTTTCAGGCCTGTCCACGACAGTCCCGTCCTGGGTGACGGGTTCTTCTGGCACCGTCACTAACACAGGTTGAAAAGTCGCAAGGCTCACAATCGCATTCCACTTCAGAAGCCCCACACTTGAATTGTGCCTTTCTAAACTTGTTTTGTGTTTTTCTGAAAGTATTCATCTTGTTCGTTCGGTCTTGGTAGTCACAATGAACTATCGATCTTGCCTAGGGTTTCTTTTTATATACAGACCAATACCGACGTGTCCATACGGTAAGGTGAAATGATTGGGAAGTCGCACTCGCTTCTGGTACACGATTTGATAGACTTTTTCCAAGGGTCGACTGACGATGTGGTGAGTGGGTGAACGTACAGTTTTGTTCGGTTGATAGGTGGTCACTTTAAAGTTTGCATCCTCTCCCGATTGCAAGGCTTCTTTCAATACCCCAAAGTTCAACACACGACTGGTACGATAATTCAGAGTCAATCGTTTCACTTTACACGTCGTGTGCAATTCTCCTTGTGTGTCCCGGTATTCGTAGCCGTAATGTTTGGGACCACCACTGACGAAACTTAGAATCTTGTCGTTGGGATGTTCATCTGTCCAGGCTCCTAAACGGTCTCCTTCGATGTCAGGGTGCTGTTGACTCGGGTGATGGATGTAAATGCAACTGTCCGTGTCAAAGTACAGGACACGTTCCCCTAACAGTTCTAAAGCTTCGTACAATTTTAAGCGAGCATGAGCTGTCACGTAAGCCGCAATGATGACATTTCCAAAGGGGTCGTCTTGTACAAAGTCCAGATCTTCTTCGTAATTGACTAAGATTAAATCCTCGCGAACAACGTCCACGTGTTTCATATATTTGGTTTTGTCGTGAATCATCTGAAAGTAGCGGGAAGGTTCTGTCAAATATTCCGTCTTGGGTAAACACGGTCATTGTGCCATTTTACCCCACAAACAATTTAACATCACTTTGGCAAACGACCGCCTGCCTTCGTTTTTCTCGATGTGGTCTAAAGAGATGCCTTCTTGTTCATAGTATTTCTCTTTGAATGTCTTTTCGTCTTCGGGAGTGTGACACCAGGAAGGATAGCCGCTGGCTTCTTGCTTCAGTTTCAAAACGGCATCCACGTAGTCGGCGAAAATGCCTTTCTGAGTGGGGTCACCCTTGTGGTATTGTTGTGTCTTGGGAAAGTGGCAAATTTCGTACACTTCTAACAGTTGGTATCCCATGTCCAGAGCTTTGAACAATTCTACGCTGATCCAGGTTCCCGTCAAGGCCCGTTCTTCCTGGGTGTGCTGACAAGGTTGGTCTTGGTTGCACGTTTCGGCACAAGTACGGCACAAGGGAAACATCAGTTTGCCTTGACAATGGTGAGGTAAGACGGGATGGTATAGGTTCGTGGGAGGCAAAACTTTACACTTGATCAAGCCTTCGTATTGTCGAATGTTTTTCAGGTCGATGTGTTCCGTGAACAATTGTGGGTGCCCTGCAGGAAAGGGACAATATTTGCACACGTAAGGATACAGCGAACACACGTCCAAGTATTTGATTTCTTCTCCTTTCTCTTCGTCGGCTTGGTACAGCAAACAGGTGGCATTGGTCCTTCCTCCGTACAAACTATCCCTCAGGTTTAGGGGGTCCATCAGCTTGTAACTTTCCACGGGACGTTTAAACTCGGGATCGGTTTTCATACGGTGATCGTACTCGTGTTCCCACATTTCCACCACTTGGTATCCTTGCTGTTCTAACTTTGGGCGTCGCTGACAAGTGTGATCGTACAAGTCTTCCATGGTTCGTTGTAAAAACTGATTTTTAGTGCTACGATCAGGGTAACAGACGGGACATCCGTGAAATAAGCAACCGTTAAACTCGTACACGATCTGGAGGTTTTCTAAGTCCCAGCCATCGACCGAATACGTTCCGATGGTCTTTTCGCCTCCTCCGTTGCGGGCATGCTGAATCCATTTGTCTTCCTTGTCGCACAAGTAATGTAACCAACGTAGGGCTTTGACCGAGTATTGACGTTTGACATAGTGGGTCGTTTGAGGACTGATGACAGCCACGGTGTTTTCAGGCATGAATCGTTGGCGGTACACTAAGGAACACGCTTTGGCAATGGTGCAAGCTTCTTTCAAAGGATCGACCCCTCCGTGTTCCATGAACAGTTCTCGAAATTTTCCACAGCAACGCCGTAAAATGTCCACGTCGGAACGACAATACTTTAACATTTCTTCCTGAAAGTCGAAAGGGTCCGAGGCGTGAGCTTGGTGCCAAGCGTAGAAAGCTTCTCGTTGTTCGGTACGCATGTTGTCGGGGTCGTAATAGTGAGCCTCAGGCAAATGGGGTAGAACAGCATGTTGATTGGCTTCCGTATTGAAAAAGTGAGGAAAGTACCCTTTAGCCATTTCTGTCATTCCAAACGTTTTAGGCATTCGACTCAAAGGCATGGCCAAGTAACTCATCGAATCTTTAAACTGCACTTGTCCCACTTGCATGAAAATGATTTTGGCTCCGTTCAAAGTGACTTTAGGACGTTCGGTGCCATGTTCCGTATAGTACCTCAAAAGAAACTGTCCATCGTATCCGGAGAAATTGTGAGCCATCACCGTGGCATGACGATGACAATCTCCGTAACGTTCGATGTCCTCTTGGCTCCACGTCTTGTCGATGGGATCTAAGACCCATTGGGCAAAATCGGCTAACGTGTTCGGTCCTCGAAAGATTTTTCACGCCCTCCAGGAATCTTGCTGCAGTGAGGGCAATGACTGAAGATAGGTTCTTGAATGCACTTCTCGCACGCTCGATGAGCCACGCAGAAATTAGGAATGTGAATGCCAGTCTCTTGCATGCATTCGAAATCGAAAAAGATGAAATTGCCTTTCTTCTTGTGACCGTCCTCTTTCTCTGGTGGGGGTTGGTATTTTTGCACGTAGCATTGGCGTTCCAAGTCCACGATGTGGTGACAAATGTGACATTTTTTCTTTCCTGAACATAGGTGTGCCTTGGTATTATTGGTACGTAGGCCTTTACGACACGTAGGGCACAATCTCAGCAGTTGACAAGCACATTTCTGCTGTGAACCTTGCGTCTTCAGATGTTGTTGGTAACAGGCAGGGCTGACAAACGTGCGCAGACAAGCAGGACATTGTACTCTTTCTTGTCCTTCGCTCAGACAGGGTGGAGAGGCCAAACATCCTGGGCATTTCCATCCGCAATGTTTGTGTTGCTCTCGATTGTTATAGCCATAGTCACATTTTTCACAGTAATAATTGTATCCCAGGAATCCAGTGATAGTGGTAATGGTATCGAAATGGTCATCGTGATAATAGACATGAATGTATTTTCCGTCCTTAAAGTCTTTCCCTCGAAACAACAGAGGTCCGTGCATTTCTTGAGGGTGCACTTTCAAGGTGTAGAGTGGAGCTAGGACATCTTGCAATTTCTGCATCTCAGGAATGCCACAGGGTGTGTCTTTGGACAGTCCGGCTTGTTGTAACAGGAGTTCTGCTTCGTTTCGTTGTTTGGCTCGGTCGGATCGTTGAATAGTTTTCCAGGCTCTTTTCCATTCTACCGTGTCGTTCTTGTTGGCATAGGTTCGTCCCACCACGATGGCTCGGGCTAAACACACCTGGTCTTGAGAATTGTGAATTTGGACGAGAGTCTTTTTGGTGCTGCGAAGGTCGTTCACCAATAACACCTTATTGCGTTGTCCGGTCCCTTGAGGAGGAGAGACGTGGGCCATTTTCAGTGTGGCTTTACCATCGGTGATGTCAAACTGGTCATTAGATTGTTGTACGTGTTGAATCTTGTCCATGACATTGGAAGAGGTTAGTTCTGCGGGTCTGCTAAACTCGATCCAAATAGGGGATTTCAAGCTGTCGTGATCTATGGATAGTGTCAAGCGATCGTCTTCTTTGGGTTGACATTGTCACTTGAGTGCGGTGAGCAAAGAATCCCACATCTCGGTGATAAACCCTTCTGCTTTCTCCAATGGTACGTCGGACTTGAAATCTTTAAACTTCACTGTGTAGGTGTAAGCCGTGGTTCTAAATTTTCTAGAGGAACGCTTTTCTGTCTCTCGAATGGAATAGTAGTTTTCAGGGTTGACTAAGAGTGGTGAACTTTGTTTAGAGGGTTCGGATTCTGGTTCACTCTTGTCCTCTTCAAAATCACTGGCATGAATTTGTGCCAAGACTTCAGCTCTGGTACGAGGCGATAGATCACGTTTCTGCCTCTTACTTTCTTCTTCTTTCTTCTCGAATGAATACGATCGTTTCTTCTTGAGTGCAAAACGTCAAATGACTCAAGTTTAAACACCATAGACTAATTTATAGTCATGGCAAACCAGCGTATATAAAAAGGGTGTGTGTCTTGTCCTTTCACTATTCATTTCACTCTCAAACCGAGCACAACGATGGAAGAGACTACCCAGATGGAACTTTTCATCAGAGCTTTGCGAGGGGTCATTAGAAAATTCTCTTCAGACCAGCCGACGGACTACTCTCCTTCCTTTCGAGATAAAAGTCAAGATACTTGCTATATCTGTCAGAAGAAAGGGCATTGGTCTTCAGAGTGTCCAGACCGTCAAAAAAGAACAAAAACAGGGTTCTAGAAAAGACAAAAGTCAAGATACCTGTTATTATTGTCAAGAAAAAGGACATTGGTCTCCAGATTGCCCAAAAAAGAAACAAGAGGAGTCGGAAGAAAAGAGGGATTCTTCAGAAGAAGAGAGAGATTCTTCAGAGGAAGAAAGCAGCCAGGTGAAGAAAAGAAGAAAGAAGAAAGTGAGGAGGAAGAGGAGGAAAAGACTGTGACGGTGAAGAAATTGAAAAAAAAGAGAGAGTAAAAAAAGAAACAGAAGAAGTGAATGTAATTTATAAAGTGTTCTGTTGTGAATTGTGAATTGGATTGTAACTATGGAGAAAAGAATACATTAATTATATAAGATAAGTGTCTTTGAGTTTTGATTTTAAAATAAGAAGCTACACTCACGCACTCATACACAGACATGTACTATAAGGGTAAAATGGTTTTTTTTTGTTGATTTTTTGAGTTATTGGCAAATTGAAAGGCTATCTCTTTTCGAGAGAAGTGGGTGGCCCTGAAAAGGGCCTTTTTTGGTGTAGGGGTGAGTTTAAGCAATCAACTTTAACTGTCTTAAGCCTTTGCCACGGCCGAGGCCTACTTCTGATGATGATGATTGGGTTGAAATTACTAAGGGTGGTACGATAGGCTAAGTCACAGGGTTGGCGTGTTTAGCTCGGGAAGGTCGTATTCTCTTCGGTCGTGATAAAGAAGTCTGATACATTTGTTTCAGACTTCTTCACTTCGCTAAAATGTCCAACAGTACCGTAGCCGTTTGATTTTCACCCTCTTGTTTCTTTGCTGCTACTTCTTCTTGTTGTTGTTTTTTTCTTACCTCTTCTTGTTGCTGTTGCTGTTGCTGTAGGAGAAAAGCTTGTTCCGCTTCCTTTTGTCGTTGCATAAGTTTCTCCAATTCTTCTTTCTGTCTCTGTCTAAAATTCTCCACTTGCGGTAATGAAGAATGAGACGAAGGTTCCGGAACAAATTCTTGCGAGGTAAGAAAATCCACAAAATCCCAATGTACCTCTTCTGAAAGTAAGTCCGGGTTCCCTTGGGCGGTCTCCACTGCTGGTGCACCCCAGTGGATCGTTTTCTGAGTTTCCGTCATGTTGAATCACTGTCGCATAGATTAACAGCACACAGGCGCTAGCGAATCTATATAGACCACATGACGTCACAGACTGCTCTCTTCGGATTGGATGCGGACTGACTAAATTTTGTAACGCGTGTTCGGATTGGTGAATGAACTCAATCCGTTTCAATCCTTCCTCTACCTATAAATAAGCGCAGTTCACTGCATTGATTCACCTGTTCTCGTCGCCTCACGATGTGGACCACAGTTGAATCATCCAGCCTTGTGTCTTCAATGATGTTTAGGACGGACATGCTCATGTATGTCCGGTCCAAGTGGACTGTTGTTGATAGGACAGATACTAGTCTATGGATGAGAAGAGTTTACATAGAAAGACAAGGATGCCTCAAGAGGGTCCTTGTGTATGGACCTGCAGTTAGAAGGAGTTTAAGAAGAAGAAGATGTGACAGATGCCGTCTATGTTAATATTAATATTAACATAAATCCAAAGGCCCTTTTCAGGGCCACCCACATTTCTCGAAAAGAGATAGCCTTTCGATTGTCTACCCCTTTATAAAAATTTTAAAAAAAATTCCCATGTTCAATTCTCCTTGTCCCTAAAGTAGTTTTTTTTCTAACATGTTCAATTCCCCTTTGTCCCTAGACAAACCCAAACTCTATTCCCATGTTCAATTCCCCTTGTCCCTAGACAGACCCAAACTCTATTCCCCATGTTCAATTGCCTTTGTCCCTAGAATCGATATTTTTTTTCCATTGTTCGAATGCCTTTGTCGCTAATCTCAATATTTCCTTTTTTTTCCTTTCTCCAGTGTTAAATTCCATTGTCGCTAATCTTACCCAGGGTTTTTTGTCCATGTTAAATTTCCATTGTCGCTAATCTTACCCAGGGTGGTTAATGTTAAATTTCCATTGTCGCTAATCTTACCCAGGGGGTGTTTTCAATGCTAATTCCCATTGTCGCTAATCTCACCTTATACTACTTCTATGAGATCCTATACATCTGGAGGCACAATCTATAGAGGACATTTCATACAGACCTACGAATGTCTGATGAACCGAGAACAAGGAGGTGGTGTCACTAGCCATCTTGAATCCAATTTACCACCGAGGCGGGCGCACAAACCAACATAAATTATATTGCTTATTTCTTTACACCCAGAGAAAACTTAAATTGTCCTATTTTGTCGACTAAGATTAATCAACTAGAGAGCGAAATTTTCTGCAATTGTAACAAGTTGCCTTCCTCGTACGTAGTATACTATGGTACTTGAGCCTCAAAGGGGTGGAAAGATTCGTGTGTTCAACAGTGCAAAAAAATATGACAGATAGGGAATTGATATTAGGCTGCCATATTGAAATCTATATGGAATACAATGTATATGTATTGTTTAAAATTAGTTCATAGGTTTTTCGTGTGTGGTGAGTCTATGGTTAGAAATGCTAACAATGTAACAAGCATGAGTTTGCCCGCTACCTGAAATAAATATTAAGTCGTAAATATATCGTAATTGGGAGAAGCGTATGTGGGTCAATGCATAGGAAGATAAGTCGCATCAAATAAGAAAGACATTTCCGTCAATAGTGAGAAATCAACCATAATATTTAGCCCATGGGTTTAACATGATCGGTCACTATAGGGAAAAGGGGAAAGTAACATTAAACCTCAAATTATATTATTGTGAGGTAAAGATAAACTTCTAGGTTAAAAATCTGTCAATAGTTGTCACATAATCTGTGATTAAATAGACAAGAGGAAATTAATATTAATCCACCATTATTTTGTAGGATTCGTAATTATGCCTGTTAGTTCTTTTTAAAAGTGGCTGGCTTCAAATAAGACTATATGACCTTTAACGAATTAACATTTGTTTAGCATATTTGGTCACTTCGATCGATCGGTCGATCCAGAGAGAGATTTTGTATTCATACTTATTAAAGATAACCGACACTTAATTTTTTTTATACACATTCTCTTTAAATAATACTGCACAACAAAAGAATTCCGTGTTCTACTTGCAAACGAATATTCGTCTGTTTGGCTTTTTCGTTCATCTCACGAAACAATTTCAACAACAGAAAAGTACTTGCGTATTAACTGACTGTGTTATTTTGTGGACAAAATTGTTCGAATAACCAAACGTCGCACGTGTGTGCAGGAAGGAAAAGGCGTAGTGCTTGTGACCAAGTCGTCGCATTAGATCATTATAGTTAAATCAAAAGATATGACAACAGATTCGAGGAGGTATCTGGTGACGACCAGGACAAGAAAATGAAACATAACGATCGAGTGGCTTTACCTTGTTTTTACTTCGAACGTTCACAAAAGACTGGATTTCAAATCTGTATAGACCTATGAATGTCTACGTTTCGCTTGACCATTTACAACGAGTGACTGATAATGGAGACAACGTATATGATATGGCAGAACACACAGAGTGGGAAACATCGAATAGAAAAAGCCAAAGTCCGTTGAAAAGAATATCAACCCTGTTTCGATTCTTAGATTGCAGCTTCATCAAGTCATTTATTATAAAAAGAAGTAAATATCATCTCCCTCGCAAAGTTCATCTTCCCCAAAAAAGCTATAACACCAACAACCACTATTAGTGTAGTGTAGAGAAAGTGTTCCTGAAATTAAATAATCTTTTTCTGCTATATTTTGCGTGCATTGTGCCATTGGAGCAGCCAATTGAAATTTGAATTTGCAACAAGGAGATAAACAGCAGGATTATTCTAATCTGCAATTACATTGTTGTTTTTCCGAATCTATCGTTGAAAAAACAGGTAGTAGCAGTAATGGTAGCCACGTCAACGTCTTCTAATAACAGCAACCATCTTCTAGAGTTCTTCTTGAAAAATCCTCCTATGACACCGAGTGAGCCATCTGAGACTTGTCGAAGTAGGCTCATGGTCGTTCCGTACCCAAGTCGTTTCGTACCCAGTGGAAATTGGTCGTTTCGTACTCAAGGTGCTAGTCGTTTCGTACCCGAGGTGCTGGTCGTTTCGTACCCAGTATGGTTGTTGTTTCGTACCTATTAATTTACAAGGTCAAATATACAGTATTGTCATATTTACCGCTCTCTCTCCAGGCCTAATCTTTTTCCTACCTTAAAAATTGCATGGGCAAAGCATATCCGGGCAAAAAAATGACCAAGCCCACATAATTACAGTAACTGTATTGTTTTCACTGTATAATAGCATCTATGTACCAAAACGAATCAACAAAAAGTCACATTGCCAGTAAAAACGAAGTGAAAACGTTGACCATGTTTAAATAACTGAATAATTCCATTCTTTTTCTATCGTTCAAATTAACAACCATTGTCATATTTCTTGGTATTATTTAGTAATGACTAACGTGACTGAAAAAAATACAAATGTTTATCCTCTCAAAGCAATTAGAAATTCTGCGATCTTTTAATAATGGGGCTGAATGCATATATGTCACGGAATGGTGTAAATGTTGTTAATTAAATACATGTACTCGGGTTTCGTTTCTTTTTCTCTGTACAACGATACCCGAGGGTGATTATAATATGGTCTATGTATTTCGAAATCGTGAGTACGATTCGTCCTGTGCCACACGTGCAAGGTGCCTTTGATAAAGAATAACGAAAATTCTAAAGGTATAAATACGTTACTACATGTAAAGGACCTTTACAATACTAATGGTTTTGTCAGCAAGCGGCCTGCTTAAAGGATTCGCACAACTCCAGCTGTAGGGCTGAGTTTTTGATGGTAGGAATATCCGGGGTGTCCGGTGTTGTCAGAGGGTAGAAACGTCCGTGTGTCCGGAGCGTTTAAGGTGCCGGAGCGTCTAATGTCTAGCGTCCGGAATGTCAAGAGTGACTAAGGTGACCCAGCTGTAGAGCCGTCAAAGGACCAGGGGGACCGGAGGGTCTAATATTTCAAGTGTCCGGAGGGTCTAATGTTTCAAGTGATCATAGTATTCCGAGGGTCCGGAGTCTATATTGGTTGTGAAATTGATTCGGAGGAGCTGTGGAGCGGATATGGTGCACGGGTGACGGAGTGCATCTCCACACATGTATTTTTAGCTGTATGCTAATTTTGGGTTAGTAAGACCCAGTGTATTATTCAGGACTGGAAGGATAGATTGTATATCCGTTCTTGTTTAGTGACATAATTTCGCTACCTGAGCGAATACATTTTTTTTTTACTATGTGTAAACGCTTACATTGTTTACTATTTGAGTGAACTATATTCATCTTTCCATTATTCCATCATTTGTGAAATCATTTATCCTGTGTTTTAGGGTTACTGACCTAAATTTATTTGTACATTTTTTTCATCTTTGAAACTGTGCGTTTTTTTTTGTTAAATAGATCCAATATTTGGACTATAAATACGCACATATCTTCATCATCTACTACTCATATAAATCGCCACATTAAACCATATATGTGTCGTCAAAACGTGTTCTGTTGTTAATCCGAAATATCCCACCCGGTTATCTTGTTACAATATAAAACAGTGTTGCTTGATAAAGTTTCTCTTCTCCAAGGACCAACACTGGTGTTAATTTCAATTTTTTGTCACCTGACTTTAAAGTGTTGAACGTGGTATACTATACGGACCGCCAAGCCATTTTTTGGTAGACTGCCGGCCGCATTAGCATACTTGTGCAAAGTTTTGGACACTTTCACCGATCACAAGAAACTAACAAGTTAGTGGCATAATTTAAATTCTCCCTCTTTTCAACTAATCATAAATATTAATATTTGTCATGGCAAGTGAAATTTTTTTTTCATTATTTGGCACAATCTGTTTTATTTTGTTATATTCCTAAACATAATGCACATAAATAATCGCGCAAAGAGAGAGAGAGAGAGAGAGAGAGATTATACTTGGCACTGCATTTTACATATATTTACTGTGTTTTAAAACTGATTTATTTAATTATTTACAAACTCTTAGATATGTGTTCATGCTTTGAATCTGCCAGTATTGAAACTTTTATAATACAGCGCCCCACTTAATACGGCATATATTTTGTCCAGAATAGAACAGTAAAAATTATAATTCAGTGAATGATTGAAGGAGATTTCTCAGTAAGTCGAAAGATTAGCTCAGACAGGTTTCTTAAAGCAGAAAAGACTAACAACATTATTCCGAGTTGTACATTCCAGAGTTTTATTACATCCCTTCTTATAATCCTTTTTCTTTGTCCTGATGAAAAAGCGAACGCCAGTGGCAATTGCTTTGTTTCATGCTAGTCATTCTTGACAAAGGCGTGCATGGAAAACAACTGCTTAAACGGGACCCTGATTATTTTGAAGGTGGCAACTACGTACCAGACCTTGGTTCTTCCCAAAACTTCGAGTTGTTTGTCAGTGGCCAATAAAATGTTACGTTTACTGCCAACATGAATATCCTTTCAAAGAAATTTGTCTGGAAACTGTGATTCATCCAACTGAAAGAAATAAAACAAGGACATAATATATATTGAAGGGCCAAGAAAGCAAACTATTAATACATAATGACTTGTGCTACTTACAACAAATTCTAAGTCGCGCAGCTCATTTGGCCACAATTTCTAGCGGGTCATATTGGCAGCTCTAATTAACAGCGATGGTTCAGGCAGAAAGTGATCATCCTTTGGCACTAATTCCTGTATAACTATCGACGATCGTAGCAGCTGACGTATATTTATGCTAGCTCGCTACACTCTTCACCTATGGAATATATTATAGAATATGTGAACGTTACAAATAAATAAATGTTAAAAAAGCGTAAAGTGGAATGTTATCTTGTTATGATGTGTGTATATCAAAGATTACTTACACGTACGAAGATTTTCCTCTAAGAAACAATGAACATTGACAGGTGCGGGGTTATCAGCGATTGTGTATTATGAGATTACCAAGATTTTGTGGACATGCAGCTAACCTCCGATGACACCATAACCTTCGAGACGATCCCTGGGTCGATTCTGTGCACATGCCGGTGTTGTCCTCTCCCGTAACAATCCCAACGTTGTTTTATGGTGGCTGGGCATCGCATCTTTTTAGAGAGGATAGAGCACCACCAGTATGTTACGCCCGGCCTTTCACTCTACAAGAAAGATTTTTAAAAAAATCAAATGTGTGAATATCACGGCTACCACCACCCAACGCAACTAATACTGTGACCAATAATGATGATGACATTATGGGAATTACTATTATTACTACTAACCTTGACATTGTATGAATATCCGTCAGCTTCCACAAGTTTTGGACGAGATATCTTGGAACCAGAAAGAGCGATCTGGAAATCTGGTTGACGTACATGGTTTATTCTGAGCGGTAACGTCGGTTCCTGTATGGGCCTGTATATAAAGATTAAGATTCGATTTCATGAATAAAGAATATTTCAGTTGAACATGTGGTAAGTTTTGGATACTGTGCTATTCTGGGTCTTATATATTATGTTTTTCTCCAGAACACTAGGTATCTAATCAGACTATGTAATCTTATTAATTTCTCGACTACATACCATTTTAATTGTATTGTATTGAACGGAAATGTACATTACAACATAACAAAATTCTCAAAGATTATAAAAGAATAAACCTACTCTTCTTCTTGATTTTCTGTGACTTGTAAGGAAGCGTCTATGTTAAAGGTGCATGTCACTTCTGTATCATGGGACACTATGCAAATGTGAGAACTAACAGCTGGTGGCAATCTTGAAAAAATAATATTTCCGTGGTTACCTAATGTGAAAACGCTGCACATTTATTACGAATTTGTTTCTTACATTAAGATCGATTAAATTAAGATGAACTAAAAGGATATATATCTTACTGGACTGAAGAGTTGTCGATCGGCATGTCAGAATCGTTGACACTGATAATGACGTCAGCTGCGATTGCGTTATCTGTAAGATCACCATATGTATGGTCGTGGATATCATGTCTTTCATCAGGAGTCAGATGGGTACTCTCTGCTATTGGCAAAATGTTCACCATATTGTCGAGACTGACATCTGTCGAAATCAGAGGTGGAGGAAGTCGGAATCAGTCCTTGCAACGCCAGCCACTCAGCATCTCATCACCATGACATAACTGCCTACTGTTGCTACTGTTGCTTCTTCTTCTACTACTACTACTACTACTAATGATGATAATAATAATAATAATAATAATATCATCATCATCATACCTGTCTCACATTCACGATGCTGCCACGTTTGGCAAGCGTTACATTGTAAAGGGTGTTGACGTGGTCTTACTCTTTGGAAACAAACTACACAGTTGTCCATTTATTGCTTGTATTTGCTTGTGTGTACTGACGTCTGACTATTTCTTACAATACTTTATTTGTTTTAAACCAACTCAGCTATTTACAGCTGTATCGCGTTTTCTTGTCAAATTTTGTTTGCACAGAAGCATTATAAATGTGGCTTTATCAACTGACATAAATAGATAGAACAACATTAAAATAAACTAAGACAGAAATCAAACGTAAATTGTACAATACCTGACGACAAACAATTAGGAGTGGAACATATGTCAATTGTAACCGACAAAGGAGAGTATGAGCAGGGGCAATTAGTAACAGTGTATGCATCCATGAGAATTATTGAATGTATTTTCTAATTGATTATTTTTGGCTTAATGATAAATTTTAATTCATTGTATTAACTCCAAGTTTGCCTTCTGATCATCATACTAAATTATAAGTGCCTGAGTAAAACAGATTTAAATTTTCGAAGATAAATTAAAACCCCAGTAAACAAGTGAGGTAAATAGAGTATTAATATCAAATAATTCTTGACACGGAATTTATTAAGATTTCTCCGAATCAAAAGACTGCTGAATAACACGTGTAATTATTTCAAAGTAAAACAAAAACAAATAAATAATCAAACACGTGTGAAATTGAATTAAGCTTGAAAGCTTCAATTTACTAGATATCCGTGGATTTAAACATTTGATAATTTAACATTTCAATTACGCTTCACTTTAAAGTATACAAGGTCATGTAGAATTCAAATAATATCATCCATTAATAATGTTCCTATTATTATTATTATTATTATTATCCATTTATATATAGCCGTTACTTCACTAACATGTAGATTCATTTCAGCATTGATCGTTCGTGTAATTACCTATGTAATGTTGTATGCCTCTATCTATCTATCTATCTATCTATCTACCTATCACAAAGGAAAAAAACAACAACATAGAAATAGTTTATTACGATGAAATGAAATTTGCATATACTATTATATTACAATGCTTCATCTTGGCGACCAATAGATACTCATTCTCACATGGTAATACATGTAAAGAAACATTGAACAGCTTTAAACAGTTGTTGTTGTTGTTGTTGTAGGGTTTAACGCCATTTTTCAGCACACGATAGGCTATACATGGCGGCCAGTATTAATGGTGGAGGAAGAACCCGGGAAAACCCCGGAAAGAACCACCGACACACGAGAAGCTACTGGCAAGCTTTCTCGCATACCCACTTTGGCTGAATCCGAGACTGGAACCCACGAAGACAGAGGTTAGATGACAGTGATCCGTAACGGCGAGCGCTTTAGACCACTCGGCCACTCGGGGTCCTCCTTTAAACAGTTTGAAATACGTATGAAATATTTTTTGTATATGATACTGGTGGTTATATTTATACTTTAGGCACGATACGACTATAACATTGGGTACGAAACGATCAGCACCTTGGGTACGAAACGACAAGTGCTTTGGGTACAAAACGACTCATTTGGGTACGAAACGACTTGGGTACGGAATGACCAGATGGAATACTATCCAATTATCATCGTCTCACAACATATTTTTCCGAAGCCAAAAACTCTGTCCATCACGTTTTCTTATAGTTTGTTTGGCATTTTGGGTAGAACAACCAAATATATAAACAAGAACGACGAATTCTGCAAGTATTTTAGCTCTCCTATCGAATTGAACAAAGGACTGAATTTGATGGCGATGTATCCTGGTGTCATCGAGTATAATGTCATAAGAACCATAGCTGTTCCGTTGGTAAGAGTCATGCCTTTCAAAGTTAATTATGACATAGCTGCTTACGATGTATCACATTCACCAAATTTTTTTGTACATCGTCATTATATGCCCATGACTAAATCTTGCTTCGACAATGTTAATATAAATATTAAAGGAGATGGGCTAAATGGTATATTCTTTAAAGAAAAGATGATCGTGAAATTAGATTTTCGAAGACGATTCTCCATTGCATTATATTACAATTATAGCTTTTAACGAAGAGCACATCGAGAACGAGCACATGGTTTAGGAGATATGTTAACATCTGGTTTTGATACGGTAGCACCAATATTGAAAAGTATGGTCAATCGAGAACTACATGCTTTTAAATATACAACTTTGAAAAGAATTTTTACAAAACATGCTCGTCTTCCAGCAACGTCTTAAAGAAGTGTTCATAAAAAGAGGAAATTATGTGTTGATACAAAGTGGAAAAGAAATATTGGGTCGCCAATATGTGCACATAAATTCTCTTCACCCTCCTGTCAACGGCATTGGTTCCTTTTCTACTCCACATGAAGGACAAAGCAGAAAGTGATGCCAAAAGCTCTTTAAACCACATAAACACACTCAGAATATAAAAAGAGAGCCTAGATATTTTTGATTACTAAGACAAAAATAATGCACCGAGATTCTGGCGAATTATCCAAGAGTGAACTCAATTTGTTTGCCGTACCATCTTCGATGCTGGCGATATAAGGATCCCAATGTCGTCTTTGACTACCTACGCAACCAATAAATTTGAAATTAAAGGACATACTGAAGATAACATATTTCAGATTGACAATTATTTGCAAAGCCTTAAAATAGACAACATCAATCCAGGTAATGATGGTAGATTAGCCTTTGTCAACATGTTCATGCAGTACTTGTTCAGCAAATAAGAAAATGCACTTGAACAACAAACTATTCAGTAGCAGAGATACTTTTGCCGAGCGAACCTGGAACATCTCTTGACGTACAAACAGAAGTCCAAAACACTAATCGGGATGCGACAGTGATGTAGAAACATGATACTCTGGATGCCTTCAACGACATAGCTTTGACTACGAATGACGATTCTCACAAAGCTGGATTTAACGATTCCCAACAGAAAATTAAACCAGGAGGTAGCTTAGAAATAATGGATCGTTTACACTTGTGCATGTGGTTGCAAAATAAGTATTTGCTGAATGGTGTCTGAGACAAATTCGAAGTAGTACCGTGTTCGATTTGGTTGCTGATGTTAACGTCTACAAATCGAACATCGAAGATGCCAGATATGTGGATGTCTTACATAAAATCTTACGGAAACGACAGTCAAGTATCGAGTGGAAGTAAAAGCCTTCATAATTACCTGTGGACTCTTATCGAAAGTCATGTTTTCTTAAAACTCTCACAACTGTTTAATCACTGGCATTTTCAGCAATGCAGCTTTCAAAGGATATCGATCAAAACCCTTTCGAGGTCCAACATTTTAACCTTTTCAAGATAGAAGTCGCATGAGATGACCAGACGATGTGCGCAAGACCATTTGAACCTAATTTGCCCAGAACAAATATTTCAGTTTT
Source organism: Sinohyriopsis cumingii (assembly GCA_028554795.2). Classification (NCBI taxonomy): domain Eukaryota; kingdom Metazoa; phylum Mollusca; class Bivalvia; order Unionida; family Unionidae; genus Sinohyriopsis; species Sinohyriopsis cumingii. The sequence continues at coordinate 96,630,373 of CM068831.1, forward strand.
TACCTGACTTTTGAAGCCAATGTATTTTGTTTGATGATTACTCAGGAGCAGTTGTTTTCTTAGTATTTGATTTCATACCAGACAATTGCATCGATGAGTTATATTTCCAGCCTATAAGATTTGGCCAACTTCGTGTGGAATTTCAGTTTGCACTGCTCTAGTGAACACTGTTAACAAGATCTTGTATGCAGAATTCAACAATACTCTAAGAATCAACAGTTTGAGACACATGACCCTAGGCTAATAAAGCGATTGACTCATGAACCTGTGAAAGAAGATGACAGATATGATGTTTTATGTAGAACAACTGCAGTCACAGATACTAAGTGGAAAAGGAGAAAAAGGATGTGGAACACAAAGTCGTGAAAAGAGAAAAAGAGGATGATGTTCCCAATCAGAACGCCTTAGTCACAGACTAAGAAGTAAAGAAGAAAATAAAGAAAGACATGGAACACAAATGTGTCGATGTAGACAAGGAAGACGTTGTTTACTGTCAAGAAGAAAAAAAGAACAGATCACCGATTCATCAACTTATTTGACAGATCATATTTAAGGAAAAGGTCTAGTGTGAACTCGTGACTGATTATGACATGTGAAAATACCAAAGACTTACAAAAATGGTATTAACAGCTGCTCGCTTGGCACTCAGCATTAACAGGTTTGTGTTAGGACTGGTCGGCCTGGTGTCAGGAATATGTGACTGGGTGGGACATCATGCTACATGTCTGCGACACGATGCCCCAGTGCTATTCATCAATATAAACTGCCACACTGCTGACATCGTAGCAATATGACTGAAAAATGGTAAAGCTACGTTAAAAATCCAAATCACACACACACACACACAGACACACACACACACACACACACTCACACACACATGTGAAAATATATACTTGCAGACTACATTACCTTCAGTTCATGTTTCTTATTTGAAATTTGTACATGATGACGACGGGACTGTCCCTAACCATATTACTTCATTAGCTGATGTTAAAATGCGCAGGGATTATTAAAAAATATTGCTTTCGAAAAATTAATGTTCATTGGATTTTTCAAAATATCCTCAAGTCTCTCATGGCTCTGTCTCTATCTCTGTTTGTCGGTCTCTCTTCTAATAAAAGAATGACGTAATATTTATTTCAGTTACAGGAAAGCCAAATGCCAGCCTGTTACCTTGTTACCACAATTTTGCTAACCAGACAAACTCACAACACATGAGAAACCTATAATCCAAAAGTTAGATAATACATTTTATCTCCCATGCATTTTAACATGGCGGTCTGACGTTAAGTTTTTGATTCTCACCAGAATTTTCTTCCCCCATTTAAAACAGGATCCCTCACTTGAGGTTCAAGTGCCATGCTATACTACTTTCGTATCTTCCCAACTTCATCTTTTGAGTACGTGCTGTGAGGGCCACTATTTTCTTTTAGAGCTTGGGCAGAGATTGGTTGTGGGGATGAGGTTAGAGTGTTGTCCAAAAATAGAATGAAAACAAAAGGGTATTTTTGCATAAACAAGAACACCGAAAATATTTCATTTTTGGGTGCAAAATACCATGTGCTCTCCTTTTTTGTAGATACATCAATCGAACACCAAAAAGATCTTTGAGGACGAGTTAAAGATATTATGCACGTCATTTACAAATGTCACATTGATCCTTGATTAAAATGTCTGTTTATTTATGAGGACGCTTGAATGTATTTTAAATGATCATGTTATCAGCATTTAATTTCTTTTTAATGATGCGAAATAAATAAAACAGTAAAATGTTCTTAATTGACACTTACTGTGTCAGGAAGTACGATACAGAAGTTTCGAACTTTTTAGTGCTAACATTTATTGCCAACAACGATTCTATTATCAATAAGGACATAAATATTACTTAGTAAAATGGGGTTCAAAAGTAAAATGTTCATTCACAAAGATTTTTCATTAGCAAAAGTTAATTCGTAAAGATAACTGCATATGCTTACGACTTTCACACTGCGATATTTTGAATTCTTTGTATATTACTTAATGCATATAAATTGAATATAAATTTTAAAAAATAAACATAAACAAAACTTACATGTTTAAGATTTAAACTTCATAGGTTTGCGATGTGCCTATTGTGACAGCGTAATCACACCTGACCAGTGCACGGAAGAGATAGAATGTGATATGGACCAAGTAAGTAGATTTAAGAACTGGATGATGCATCTGAACATGTGTTTTGGCTTGGCAGTTCATTCATTGTTTTCTTCGTTCATTCATTTTCCCCACTAGAAACTTGAAAATAAATCATGCATTCATTAGGAAACAATGCAAGAGAATGAAATATGAGAATGACATAATACTATAGTCATAAGCGAAGAAACAAACACACACACAGAGAAGTTGTACAACTTGTACACCTGAAGGCATGTTGTAGTCATTATATGGCACCTGCTTAATTGGCAATTAAGACGTGCTTTATTGAAATTGTAGGTCATGCTAAGTACATTCCCGCGAATCAAAGGAGAAAAAGATAAATAAAAATTACATCGCAAATTAGAAGGTATTTAAACGCAAGTTTTTTATATCAAAATAAAGAATTATGTGTGCAGGAAATTTATTCCCTCATTGCTTTTATCTCTTTCTGTGTTTTCATAGATAGGTAACATAACGTATTTAGCGGCAGAGAGGGTGAACAGATTCTAATTGGTTCACTCGTATTTCGCCAAAATAAGCCTTCCTGGAAAATCGCAAAAAAAAATCGCGATATCCAGCGTAAGACAACCCTGTCAACGACGAATTGGCTTAACCATCCTATTGTTGATAAGTTTTTCTAATCGCGATACATCGAAGGAAAATACGCGATCGTGTCGGTGCCAATTTGGAGGTGCGCCCTCTCTGCTGCTATAAATTAAATCATCATTATATCAATAATGGCAAATAGCGGAGAAGCATATACCACTAGACTAGCTCGAGAGCGACTAGAAGCAATCAAAACATTTCTTTCTTTTCTTGATTCTGTAAGACAAAAACTTCAAGAACGTCAGCAAGCACAAGTTGAATTTGCTATGGGTACAGAACAGTTATTTAAACCTATTACAACAGCTGCTGAAAAACTTGCAGCGACTACTGAAAGAGCTATACGGGGAGATATTAAGGATGAGGAGGAGAGGAAGAAGGATGTTCTTCCAGTATTAAAACAAACCGCTGAGCAGACTGAAAAAATAGCAGCGAGAACTAAAAAAACAAAAAAGATTTTACGAGATCTTCCAACTGAAATAGCTGCAGCTCAACCTCTACCTGTCGATGAAGAAATACTTGAAGGTATTGGTAAAATTCGTACTGAAATCGCCGACTTGAAAAGGGAGGAGCCTGCGCCTGAATCCAAACCAGTAAAGGAAGAAGTTGAACTGATTGCAAAATTTAACTAGGTGTTATTGAGCAACTTAAAAAAATAGAAGAAGAGGATTTACCCGCTTCAACATTAGCGAGTATGACTCAAAAAAACAAACTTTTAAAACTAAAATATGCTACCGTAAGCGATGACAAATTTATAAGATGGATATATCGCGTGTATTACGACAAAAAACAAGCCAGAAATGATGATCTAAATTTTGCGAGATTTGTGAACGAAATACAAACACTTTATAATGAATACACATCACAACCTAAACGGCCACCACCACCTCCCTATTCTCCCTATTCCTCCACCTCTGCAACAAACAGAACGACAAATATCTCAACCCGAACTTCAACCTACGCCCATATCAGCACCTGCAATGATGTTTACCGATGAAGCTCTTAATACTTTTGCTGATCGGAATAAATTAATCAATATTGCCGCGCGTGGATATCGCTCTAGAGAAAAGTACTTAAAGTCCGAATTTGTTAAAAGAGTAAAACCTCAACATTGGTTTCCTGTATTATATTTTGCCTCCCAAAATTCAAGTATTGATGTAAAAGATCCCGGGTATATAAAATTTAAACAAGATGTAATCGAAGCGACGCAACAACAATCTTCAAAAGAAGTACCCGGTGCTACTGGTAGTGGTTTGGGAAGTGGTCTTATTGCCTGTCCTAATAATATCCTCGATGACGTGCAACGGTTAGAAGTTCTCATAGGAGGTAAACGAGCTGGAAATAATTCACCAGAAATAATTAATGAAGCAGCTGACATTTGTCGACGATTATTTCAAGGCGGTATCATGGACATTAATGTTTATCGGAAACTCATTGATGAAATCGTTGATGACTATCATAGTGACTAGTTGTTAGATAAATGAATAACAAATAAGATGATTATACATAATGCTCACCGTAGACCTGTAGCGGTTAGGGTGATAAACTCACGATTACCGACCTATAAAGCAACTTACGGAGATGGACTCGGTGATGTTGTTCAGGGTTTATTCAGAAGGATAGCTCCCAAAGCAGTACCGATCGCAAAACAATTATCAATGAAAGCTATTGGCGTTGTTCGTGATAAAGCTACTGGTGCTATTGGTAACGTTGCCAGTAAAGCGTTCTTGGCAATCAAGGACAGACTAGCACGATTAATACGCAGACCGCCAAAGCCAGTCAAATTACCAAGCACTGAAGTGATGCCTGCAAATGTCAGTAAAGTAATAAATCAAGCCGCAAATCAAAAACTAGCAGCGCTGATGAATCAAGGGGCTGAACAAATAAATACGAGTCTGATATCAGGAAGTGGTCTTCGTTTTAGAAGATAACAAATTATAATAAAATGTTTAAACGTACATCTGATCCAGCGTTTGACATGGATGCACCAGTACTCAAGGATGAGTCTGTGCGTGATTATCAATATTATTCTTATGAAGCATTATCGCCAAATCAACGTGGACGAATTGAATTACGAGTTCAGGATACAAGTAGGTATTTCTTGCCCGCTGAAGCGTTTATTGAAGTCACAGGTGAACCTGTAACAAACGTCGTCGCTAATACAGAATACAGAGCTAATATCAGAGTTGGCTTTGTTAATAATGGCATCATGCCGTTATTCAAAAGTGCTATATACATGATTGATGGAAAAGAAGTTGAGGCAATCCAAGATAATGTTGACGTTTCTACAACGATTATGAGTCTAGCAAGATAGTCAGATGATTATACTAGATCAGCTGGTCCGACTATGATGTTCGCTAAGGATAATTCTGACCATCCCGATGGGAGACCTGATATTGTAAGACGACCAAGAAACTTTGCTGACAACGCTGACGCTGATGTATGGCCGGTGGTTCATAGCAATCCATGTTACAACTTAGGATTCAGAACACGTCAGTTAATGCTGAAAACTAGTCGTAGAAGATTTTCGTGTGCAATTCCAGTGTCCCACATCTTTGGATTTTGCAGAAATGTCAGAAAGGTCATTTTTGGAGCCAAACATACAATTGTTCTTCATCGAAAAGAACATAATGATGCTGTCTGGCGAGAAGGTGGTGGCGCTGCTGATGGTAAAGTAATATTATTTAAACTCTCATTGTGGATGCTGGTAATGACTCCATCGAACGCTGAAGAACAGCAGCTACTTTCTTTTATGGATCAAGGTGGCAAATCAATATTATCATGGTTAACAACAACCACCGATAGTAATCAAAATCCTGTAGACGGTTTATTTACTTGGCATATATCATCACAGCAAGGTGTTTCTGCACCAAGACATATATTTGTTGCTTTCCAATATACTACACGATTAAACAATCAAGAAAGAAATCCAATGGTATTTGACAAACTTGATGTCACCGGAGTATCTTTAAGAATAAACGGACATCAAGAACCATCTGAAGATATATTATTGAAATTCGATGATAATGTAACACGTGCATATCATTGTTTGATGACATTTATGGGACGCAATCAAAATATTGATACTGGTTTGCAAATATCGCAGTTAGATTTTACATCTTTGTATCCGATTTATTTCTTTTCGCTGGAACATCTTGATTTAGTTAAGCAATCTGTCGTTGATATACATTTTCGAGCTAGCGTAAACTCAGGTGGTGCTAATTACAGAGCAATTGCTGTTATACTCAGCGACAAATCAATGTTACTTGAAAGTGTTGGTGGACGAATGAGAGTCGTTTTTGCACCAGTGGAAAACATGTAGACAATTAGACAAATCGCGTTAATTATAAAAATGTCATCCAATCACGTTAATGTCACTCTGATTCCCGGTTATGCGGGACAAAAATAACATTGAAGCGAGAACAAATTGCTAGTGGTGGTCCAAACAAGTTATCGTTGACTAAAACTCAAATAAAACATTTCAATAAAGCGAAGCAAGCAAAAACCGGAGTTCAACTTGATTTCGCTCCAAGTGCCATCAAGGACATGATTAAAACCGGTGGTATATTTCCACTTCTCGCAGCAATACCAGCACTAATTGCTGCTGCTGCTCCAGCTGTCGCAAAAGCAGCCGCGTTAGGCGCTGTTCGAACCGCTGCTGGAATTGCATTAAAGAAAGCAACTGGGAGCGGATATAAGAAAAGGGAGAGGGTCTAAGACTTCCAGGAACTCCCCCCTCATGGTACGGAAAGGGTCTAAGGCTTCCAGGAGCTCCGCTCTCATGGTACCCCAAACGCTGTTGACGCCGATGTCAAATTTTGATTTACTCGATGCCGCTAAACAACTAAATATAAAATATTTCAGAGGTGTTTTTATGAGAGATCATTTACCACAACAACCAAATAATCTAGAAACTGGAATTATTAATCTCGATAACACCGAACGCCCTGGAACTCACTGGATTGCTTACGCGATACATCCAGGTGGAATTGTTTATTTTGATTCGTATGGGTTAGCACCGCCAGTTGAATTTCTAAAATACGTACACAAAGTACAATGCACTTCCGCTCCCATTCCAGTCTGGTATTCAACGCTACCAACACAAACACTAACTGATCCACCAATATGCGGCCGTGAAGTAAATAATGTACATGACGCGTTATCAAAATCAACCAAACCACCTTACAAAGTCGTGCACGAGTATACCGCGGAACGATTTAACATTTTAAACAATCCCTAAAGAACAATGATAGATATTTACGGAAGATGTCTCACCGAAACAAAGACAAAAAAAAAAAAAACGCGGCGACGTAGATTAATCAAAATATGCGACTAAGGATGAAATCGATTATCTTTTAACCCTCTCCGGGATCGACCCAGATGAGGATGTTATTTTTCAGGACCGGCATGGCAAGCTAAAAACCAGCAATATCAGGTGGAATGACATAATTCGCAGAGTTCTTGGAGCTACCTCGGATAACATTCCCGTGTTTACTGATAACGGAAGAATCAAAGACTCAATTATATCAGTTGCAAGTCTCAGAGACGAGATGAAAAAAGTTGTAGCGGATTGCTTAAAATTACCGGTGACATAATGACAGGTGAACTCAGCATGAACGGAAACAAGATAACATTGTTAAGAGATCCAACATCCGACGAAGATGCCGCAACGAAAAATATGTGGACGTTAACTGCAGCACCGTAGACACTAAATTATCCACGTTGCAGGCCGAGTATGACGTTCACGTAAACGCGTTTACAAATCTCCGTAGAAACTTTAGAAAACTTAATGAAAACGCGGATAAATTTCTTGGTGATCCGCTCACCGCTGATATAACTCTCTCTGATATCAAGACTAACATTGACACAACTAAAAAATAAAACACTCGAAGATGTCGTAAGTGGAATTCCTAACATCGTTAATAAAATTAGTCTGATTAAAATCCTACCTGGAGTTACTCCCACGCATATTAACAATATAGTATACACGGTATCATCTGGATTCGCAACATGGTCAAAAAAAAAATAATACTATCAAATATAACTCAACAGTTACTGGTGTGTACAGGCTGTCTGTGTTCAGTGCTGCAAAATTTGAGATATTTACAACGTATCCATGGCGGCATTCCACCGACAAGTTTTCCGGGGTTGTGTCTATCATATTAAATAAAGGAACCGAAGAAACATTTATTCTGGAAGCAGCTGATAAGAAATTAACCGCAACATCTTACTGGTGGTGTTTGGAATTTGTAGCTGAAACACCTCAGTTGGTTACTGCGTAAAATAATAATGTCATTGACTAAAACGGAGTCAACGACAACATTAAATGTCAGGCAATATAGATACGATCAAGTACGCGAATGGCAATCAGAGTTAAAAACCACCATCGACAAATACACAACAAAAGTAGAAAAATATAAACGACGAGCAGTCATTCCTGACGTTGCAGTATACTCGGTATCCGCGTTAGTTGCATCCACCGGATTAGTATTATCGGCGCTGACCCCTGTAACAACTGCAGTAGCAGTAACAATACGCCTTTCATCATCAGCGGCACTTGCAGGTGTTTTTAATATAATTGCGAAAAAGATATCCACGTGCACGAGCATAAAACTACACGACTATGTCACGCGGTTAAACACAGCAGCAACAGCATACTCAAAATTATCGTCGCTGATATCATCAAGCCTCAAAGATGAAAAAATATCAAACTCCGAATTAGCGTCAATGGTTAAGACATACGATGAAGTCTAACATTTGAAAACAACGAAAATGAATAATAAAAGAATGACTTCAGCAGATAGCCGCAAATGCAACTCCGGCAAGGACCACAGTGATAACAGTGAGCTCAACCAAGCCTGAATTCAGTATTAATTTTCCAACTGCGAAATCGCGTTAGGACAGTTGCGAGTATATCACAGCTGGCCCAATATCAGATCAAAATCATTTGGTGGACTACCAGCAAATAATTCGTTTGTGTTTGCAAATAAAAATAAACAGGATGGTTCACCCGACTGGAACGTTGTTGGTATACCAACCGGAAGGTGTCAAATCGAAGAAATCAATGAGGAATTACAACGTTGAATAAAAATATCACAGGGAAAGAATCCAAGATAACAATAACAGCTCATGAACCAACTCTGTCTTCTGCAATCGAGATAAACTCACCCGACTACGCCGTAGATATATATCAGAGTTCGATTAGAACAGTGTTAGGATGGCCTGAAATCCCACCGGAATATCAAGGACCACCAGAATCAACCCTGGATAAGATTAAGCCTGCTGAGAAGAACTTTATAACAACTCCAAAATATCGAAATAAATATCCGTGGAAAGAGGGAAAAGACTGATGGACTAAAGATTATTTTGCTAGTTATTTCCCACTGGAGGGAGAATGGCGTTCCTACCCCGGCGGATATTATCCCCGAATAGTGGGACAATTGTACACATATGACGATAAATTAGATCCCATCATCAATCAATCAGCGAACTACAAAATTTATTTCCAGCGCGGTACAATACTACAGCGATGATATAAAGCAACAAATCATTGAAATGATACACCATTTCAATCGTGTTATGTCGGATCTTGAATACATCAATCATGTCATTATTTCGAACAAGGATGAACGCGATGATCTCGTTGACCATCATACAGGACCCAGAACAGCAATGACGCTTAAACAATTATTTCTCAATCAATATAAAATAACCGAGGCGGATTTACCAGCATTTAAGATACCCATCCTTGGAATCGACAAACTAAAAAAATCGGTTAATGATATCATTGATGAGTTCTTTCCTAAAATACTTGCTGGTTGGAAAAGGATAACATCGCCGGCAACTATTCTCCGGCACAATAATGATTCACAAGGGCAAGGACGAGATTTATCTCCGGAAATCGTAAATATAACTTCAGTGGTCGCTGTCAGTCTTATGTGTGATGTAATTGATAACAGCTACAGCACGGACACAACAATATTAACTCAAGCGCAGCAGGGATTCATTCTTTATTCATTCACACCAAAAGAACCGCCTGGATTTTTGATTGTACAAAAACCGATCAATCCATTCTATCTACGATGTCACTGTTATCAAGAATAAATTTGAAACTAACATACCAATCAGGCCACTTGTTGGATTTGAGAAATGAACGGTAAATATTAATTTACTTGTGAAATCGTGAAACTGTTGACAGTTTTAAATCTACTATTCAAGAAAACAGTAAAAAAAATAATTCTCCTGACAGTCAAGGTGGATTTTTTTACTGACTGTCGCTCAGAATTACAAATATATTATAAGAAATTTATTTTTTACTGAAAATCTGTCGAATTTCTCAATTCTGAAGGGTATTTAGGTAGTCAAAATCGTGTGCATCGACTGATTTGTTAATTCTCAAGGGCGTTTAGGTAGTCAAAATCGTGTGCATCGACCGATTTCACAAAAAAGTATAATAATTTTATTTTTGTGCACTGGCAGCAGTAAAAATATTTTATTTATTATATTTTGTGCACATCGACTGATTTGCTAATTCTGATAAGGTGTTTACTATTAAAAATCGTGCAAATCATTCGATTTGCTAATTCTGATAGGGTGTTTACTAGTAAAAATCGTGCAAATCTAACATTTCAGTGAAAAATAGTGAAATCTGTCAGTGGTGAAAGAAAAAAATAATTCTCCGTCCTTGTGGACTGACGTACTACTTTCACTTTCATTTCCACATCCTTGATAAAATTCTTGAAATCAACGAGTCTAACTTTCGTTTTCACGATCTGACATAATTTTTCTTAGTTGCCTCACAGGAGAATTAATTATCTTCTTTGCTTCATATTCAAGAGATAATTCCGACCTAATGTTTTCGATTGCACGAGAGAGACTGACAAATTCTTGTATCCGTGTTTCTTCTACTGTGGCTAGTGATTGACACATAGCCGTCTGAATCTTTTTTCTAAAACTATATTGTGATTGTAAAATATATCTTCCTTCGTGTTTAGCTTCCTGCAGTGTTTCAAAATCAGAAATATTTTTTTCAGGATTTAATTCATCAGATATATTTATGCCATCATATTCTAATTTTTAATAGCAGAAATTATATCATTGATATTTTCGTAATTCATTATTATATATATCGAATATTATATATTTAAAAGAAAAATATTTAGACCAAAAATAAACAGTAGCATGATGAGCGGTTATCATTCATGAATTATCCCTCACTGGCCTGTGTGTCTTTGGGAGATATTTGTCTTTGTTTGAGACTTTTGTTTCTTGAGGCTATTTTTGTCTTTTCTTGCATCCCATGACCGTTTCTTTTTGGCCAACATTCTTTCTGAATGTTTTTTTTGTGGGTACCCATGTGACTTCGAGCTTATACATCCACGCTACTATTTATTTTGGGAGCGAAATACATTCGTGTACACCCCACCCTTCAGGATCAAATCCCGGGGTAAGTGCAAAAGAGATGTACACGGGCTGCTGGCGCCCCTACTATATAGAAAAACCCTATAAATCGGTACCGTCAACAATATGCCCGTTACGGGATTCGAACCACTGACCCCCAGAACGAGAATCATCCAAACTACCACTGCGCCATGGTTCTAATTTACTGGTATATGATTTAAAAATTATTATGTAGTTACCTTCGTGGGAAGTGTAATACAGAGAGTGAACAATTTGCAGCTGAATACACAAATTCAAATTTGTACCCAATAAGTCAGATTTGATAATATATATACCCGAAAACCACAAATATATTGTCTGTGAAAAAATATTATTTATCGTAAATAAACGATTACGCCTACCTGTACTGGCAACCCTTGATAAAATCGACGGGAAGTAATCGTATACTTCCGTGTTAATCTTACAGGTAACTCAGAGAATTGTTTACCTTCACACACTGTGGCTTGTAGTGTGTATACAATAGACGGTTCGCCACAAAACCCTGTTTCGATTGCAAAAAAATAACACAACTCGAAATTTATTTATTTTCTAGATAATATATTAGCTGTAAAGGGGTAATGACGTGTATTGCGCAATCTCAAGGGAGGTAATTCCATCATTGACTTTACACAATCGCTGCAGAGTTATCTCCGTTATCTGTATCTAGCACCATTTGGACATAGTAAAACGAAATCTAGGCATCATGCAAGTATGAAAAGATCGATTTGGTTATATTTTCTGCAACATATCGTACCGCCCCGGAGTTAATACCGAAATATTTGCTAGCCGCGATCATTGACTAAAAAACTCTCTCTTCGCCGGTCTCCACATTGAAAGATTTAACTACCTTAGGCTTTCTGTTCCCCCCAGCATTCCCACATGCAGCATTCTCACTTTGTGTGATATCTTGCAGGTTAGATAAATTATTATTAAGTTTCTCTCCGTCAATATGATCGATCACAAGACCGTCTTTGATCTCCCCAAAGAAACATTCGTACACAAACCTGTGGCAGAAATACATCTTCTCCCCCCCAGCAGTAAATTTAAGATAACCAGCATTATTAACTATACCAACTGGTTTTTTCAACCTACAGTGTATAAATGTACCATCACGATTTGCTTCATAATCCTTGATGATGGGATGTCTGACAAATTCTTTTTGCTCCATTATATATAAAGTAGTTGTCTAAATCATAATTTGTCTGAAAATTTATTTAAATAATCCTCTTCACGTTTTATAACTCTGTCACTGTCATTATTTTTTATCATAATATCTTTTAAGTTCCTTGTATCGCTTGTCACCACAACGCGCGCACAACTGTGTCTTTCTCCGGACTCCGACACCACATCGCAGACACGGTATTGGTCCTAAGCTTCCATTAAGAACGCACTGCAAATGTTGCCCGCAGAATTCTTTTATACAGGATTTGTTGCAAGGAATCAATGAACCCATCCTAAGCCATGTACACTGATTTCGTACTTGATTCATTATATATAACATTTTTATTTAAATGTTTGTCTTAATTATATATGAATGAGTTTGAGAGATTGTCTACAATCAAGCCATGGAAAGATTCTAGATTCGATCTTGACAGACTAACCCCTGACTCTCGGAGGAGAGCTCTGACTGATCTGATTGATATTATCAGGGATGCCAAAAAAGAATTTCGTGATGATGGAGCATCTCACATGTGGTCGACATTCAAAATTATACGCGACGACTCTGTCATTGGTGCTACAATGAACGATACACGAGCGAAAGCGATTATCAATTACCTTAATCAGAAATATCTTCTCATAATAAAGTTTATTGTGCAATACGTGGATTATCCGTGACAAACGTGATCCTGTCCTTGTTAATGGAAAAACTGCTATATTAAGTAAAGATTCCAAACCAGGAATATTAACTGGGATTGACAGACCATATTGCACTCGATCGTATCCTGTGTCCTCGGTTATTTATGGAATTTATCAACTAAATGATTTACCTAACATTAATGATCTTGCCCAGATGAGATTTTCATCATTGAATTGTGTAGCCAAGCGAGTAATGGAATATTTTACAAATGCGAAGTGTGGAAACGGTTTAACCGATCTGCGACGTGAAAAAATAGCGAAGTGGGCTGAGCAGGTCAAAGATACAGGAGCGTCAATAAACGATGTCGCTGAGTTATCAAGTAAATTAAAATTTCCAATGGTAGTAAAAACATTAACCAGAGAGGTTTTATATGAATCGCCGAAGAAATCGAGAGGGACACCGATTGAAATTATTGATCATAACGCTCACGCGTGGACCTCCGCGGTAACAATATTTCCACGAGATCTTACTCCCCAGAAAATATGTTCGATTTTATTAAACAGATTAGTAAAAACGACCCCGTGTCAATGTGGTTGTTTAAGAGTTCCGAAGATGAAGAATACTATCAATTTGTAAGACCCAACGGTGATTTATATCGTAAAGAATCTCTCCAACTCGCAATGAGAAAACTCGCGGAAAGATATTCAGAAAATACTGAGCAATAATTAAAAAATTGTTTTACAGTTCCGTCAGTTGCTGCCCACGCCGCGAGAGAGAGAAATTCATGGAGACCAACACGCGCTGAGTTCCTCAAAGATATTCAGTTAAATTGTATCGAATATGGACATGGCGGCTTGTGGAATACCGAATATAACCACAAGGATGTCATTTCGGTGGATATGGTTGCGTGTTATCCGGGAAGTTTTCTCGGGATGGGTGAGTGTGCTGGATATTTTAAAAGATTCTGGCATCCTACAAACGAGATGACACGAGTGACGATTAATGGTCCATTACGCGATTTTGATCTGACAGGATTCGCTCGTGTAGTGTCGTTTGAATTCGCTAAGAATCTTCATCCGTGTGGTTATGTTTGGTTTGGTAGACACGTCTCGGAGTGACGCTGGGCACCAATAGTGTTATTACGATAGATGCTTGAGAGTAACGTCTTAATATTATTGACAGTCAGTGAACTAATTATATCATATCGGACGCAGACCTCGGTTTGGTTACCAACACCGGAGCGTACCAGTGTAGATGAGGTCATCGATGATTATAAGCGGGAATGTCCAAATGCCCCTGTTGATGTCATCGTCGATAATGCTCCTAATATTCTCAGCAACAGTGAAAAAACCGCAAAAGATCTCGGTAGAAAAATAATTGGTAAATTTACTCAGGGTGGTGCGTATGATTATAAACGGCATCACGCACGATTGATTATGGATGACGTTGAATTAGATTTTATAATTGCCGATGCCGCTGCGAGAAATATATTTTGTAATCGGGAAGACGCTTACTTGTCTGACGTAACACGGTTGGGCACAATTGTTAGTTACACTGATGGAGATTCTCCTCAGTATACACATTTAAGATCTTCAATGCTCGCTTATGTTTCTATAAATTTGATATCGATGATAAATAGATTTCCTGACACTGCAGTTAGATTTGCAACGGATTCATTTTACTTGAATAAAAAATATTCAGAATTTTTGGCTCGGTTTACAAGCACGAATGCATCATGGGGTTCGTGGAGAATAAAAATGGAAATGTTACATTGCTATTGTAAATCCGCGGATGTTGCGGTTAAAGATAGTTATCGCAGCGATCAGATATCAGAATTATCGTCAGAGCCATATGTGTATGATCCAGTATCCAGACACAAAACGGTTTATTTGAACGGACCGGGAGGTTCTGGTAAGACAACTCGGGTAATCGAATTATTTCAACAGAAACACGATGATATGACTGTGCTAACACCAACACACAGACTTGCCAGGGAGATGAAACAACGAGGAGTAAATTCTTGTACTTATCATAGTTTTGTCAAATACAGCGGTGGCACATGGACTCACGATCGAATGGGAGAGAAATATATTCCAAAGATCATCATTTGGGATGAAGTGTGCACAGTGTCGTTGGAAATATTAAAAACATTTATCGATTGGTTGTTATTGAAAAATACAGCTGTGATAATGTGCGTCCATCACGGCCAACCACCTCCGTTTGTTGGACCATCTCCACACGATTGGTGAAGAATTTTGTAGACTACGTTGAAGAAATAACTGATGATCATAGATCTCTTGATGCAGAATTAAGAGAATTTAAAAAATTAATCAGATTACAACCGAATAAAATTCAATGTGAAATAGCGCGTTAAATAATTTCAGAAACTTCCTTGAATGACTTTTGGGATACGTGGAGACCAAACAATTTGATAGTGGCAAGTAGAAAGATAGTCAGAGACACACTTCAACAGCGGTTGTTTCAGTTAGATAAAGAAAAAAACGTTTCCAGTGCCGATGTGTTATCGACCAGCTGATACGCGACGACAGAATATCGACGTTGATATACCAGGACAGACCGAGTCAAGGAAACAGAATCTCGTATTAAATGATATTGTCGCAGTTGATGTCAGTGTTGTTGAGGATGCGCTACACGCTGACCAATCTCCGTGAACGGTAGGATACGCAATGACGATTCACTCATCTCAGGGATTAACTATTACTGATACAGTTGTTTGGATCGTTAATGATCGTATCGAATGGTCGAATTTAGTTTATTTGGCGGTGTCTAGAGTCAGAAAAATATCTCAGCTGTGGAGAATCGTCATGTACTCGTCAGAAACCATTAATGATGATATTGACAAGGATATAATAAGAAAAAAATTGGCTGGTTATAAACAAAGTGACAAAAAAAACAACAACTCGATTTTGATCTCGACGTTGAATTAATTAACGCGCTGAAACAACGGCAGAATAATCACTGTGCGAGCTGTAATTGTATAATGTTTATGGCAGTACTCAAGTAAACACCCAAGACAATTTACCGTAGATAGAAAAGATAACATCCGCGGTCATACACGAGAAAATGCGTTGTTGACCTGTCTTGAATGTAATCGACGTCGGGGTGCTAGTTAAGTGATCGCGGTGGTAATCGTGAGTCTTCGGGAATTACTTGTAATTGTTCACGTCTAAATCCATGTTGAGGAGCAGTTGAATCCAGTCTGTAGATTGCGGGTCTACCCGAGGATCTTGTTACGTTTAATATCTTGTGTGTCGTGATGCTCCAAATAGGATCAGTTTTTTTTTTTTAACCACCTTCAAGTTCACCGGGCTCATATAAATATCTTACAATGTCATTACCCAGCACTGGTTGTGTTGAAAACTCAGTCGTTGTGTTGTCATACGCGCGCGCTTGATTGTATTAATTGGTTTCAACGCAGTTATTCGTGTAATGTCATTATTTAACGCGGTTATGACATTTGGTGATCTTGCAACCCATTCACGAGATCTCTTGTCTTGAATGAATTCCTTCGCGTATTGATATCCAAATAACCGCTCAGCAAGTGTTCGATTAAATCGTTCAACAGTTGCCTGATCGCGATGAATTGCAGTATGTCCTCGTCTGATGGTGACGTTATGTTGCTTCATCAACGATGATACTGCATCCTGAAATTCTTTGCCAGGATCAACTTGTAACAGCTGTGGCCATTGCAAAGGTCCACGTTGATAAATTCGTTTAAACGCAGAAGCAACTTCACCACCTGTCTTTGTTGACAACGGCTCTGCTTCTTTATATCTACTTGCAACGTCAACGGCAGTTAACGCGTATTTATATGTTATTTAACGTCTTTGGATTTTAACGGTATCATGTGGCAGAAAAAATATATCAGCCTGATGAACTTCGTTAGGAACACTAACATCAAAATGTGCAGAGTGAATTTGTTTAGGTGGTGGTAGGTAATTTTGCCATATTGCCTGTCGGGATAACCATTTTTTAGCAGTAACACGTGTAACCTTTGCTGCTTCGGCGAGTTTACTAATCGCTGTGTTACCCTTCCAGTATCCTCTTGGGGAATAATAAATAGATTCCATTATAATTAATTACCAGCACCTAGCGCTAATTTACCTTTCATTGCGGATCTTAATAACCAATTAGCCAATGATTCCTTGAAAGATTTATTCGTAATGGAATTTAGCGCGTGAATTAATTTAACATATGTTATGTGTCTGTGCTGCAGATCTTTATTTTTATAAGCTACATCATGAGCATGACACGCTTTATCAATAGCGTTTATCGGATGCTCACCTGGTTTTGGTTGGTCTTGGTTGTCAAGTCTAATATCAAGTCGGGTTCCAGGACTACAGTAATTATATCCTGGAAGATGTTTTTCTCCTGGGTATTTAGCCCACGGAGCTCCCGGTTATTTCGTTAATTTTGTTGCAATATCACCTCCTTGTCAGCGGGAATAAATTTAAATTTCTTTGTACTACACCGCGTACACTTACCGGTAACCGCTGATCTGTTATTTTTTGTTGTAATGGTTGTTAGATCACCTGTTGGGGTATGTGTCCTGCATTTCACACAATATAAATCCATATTCTTTTTATATATTTCTATAACATGGAAATCACTGACTTTTCTGCAACAAGAAAACGAGAACCAGTCAAGCATCATGCTGCGCTACCAAATTCTGTTTGTATGATTATCATAGGTCCATCTGGAAGTGGTAAGACACAACTGCTACTCAATTTGATAATGAAGTGGATGAAGTGGGATAAGTTGTATTTGGTAGTACCATCAGTTGATGATCAACGACGCTACGACGTACTCAAAGATTTTAATGAAAACGCAAGATCGTTAAATGAGCGCGGTGATGATGTTATTGAATTTATCACTGATATCAATGATGCACCGAGTGTTGATGATATTGATGGATTCGTTAACAATTTAGTAGTGTACGATGATGTAATGCTTGATAAACAATCAAACCCTGCTCGGATATTTTCTAGAGGTAGACACAAAAACTCTGATGTGATTTATGTAACCCAGCGGTATACATAAATACCAACAGTGATCAGGGATAATTGTAATATTCTTGCTGTGTTTAACGGAGTTGATACACATACACTGAGAAATATTCATCATACCTGGTGTAGCGGTGATATGGACATAAACAAGTTCAAAAATTTATTTAGTCGGACTCCGTTAACCCAACACGGATTTATAACAATAAACTTACACGATCCTCGAGCACGATACCGAGTCGGTCTTGATAGGATTTTTGGATAATAGCAGCAGAGAGGGTGCGGCTCCAAATTGGCACCGACACGATCGCGTACTTTCTTTCGATGTATCGCGATTATAAAAACATATCAGCGATAGGATGGGTAAGCCAATTCGTCGCTGACAGGGTTGTCTTACGCTGGATATCGCGATTTTTTGTTTTTTTTTGCGATTTTCCAGGAAGGCTTATTTTGGCGAAATACGAGTGAACCAATTAGAGTCAGTTCACCCTCTCTGCTACTTATTTCAAAATATAGCACGTCTTGATGTAAGTATTTAACTACATACACAAATACGTATGCACTTTTTATATGATGTATAGATTAAAGGTAGTAAAAAAACTGCTTAAATATAGAATTGTTGTCATCTAAAGAGTGTGTGGGAAGTTTTGATGTAAATCTTTAAATGACTCATCCGTCTCAACTGAAGAGTCTGTGCCGAGTTTTCATGAAATGATTTAAGTAGTTGAATCATCTCAGCTATAGAGTCTGTGTAAAGTGCATGTACTGTTAAATGAATACATATAGATTGTATTGTCTAATGAAATTTAAAGTCCATGTGCTGTCCAGTAATATTTATATTGTTTTGTCTAACAAAATTCAAAGCGCATGTACTATCCAATGTACTGCAGTGAGATTTATTGTCTAATGGAATTCGAAGTACGTGTATTGTCCAATCGACTCCATACTGATTGTATTTTCTCGCCCATGCGACACAGAAATCATTTCCACTCTCAGTCTGGTTATCAAAGACCTGTCATCTCAGTCATGGTATCCACTCACTAGTGACTGCTTTTAAAAAGAAACCCTTGATGTCTTCTGTTGTGTACCTGAAGGGGTTGTCTTAAAATCCAACAACAACAACATATATATAACAGAAAGAAATTCATTCATAAAGCAATTTTAGGTCTCTCCAACTTTGATAATACCATAAAACCTCTCTCTCTCTCTCTCTCTCTCTCTCTCTCTCTCTCTCTCACACACACACACACACACACACACACACACACACAAAGCTGAGCTATTTATAGAGCTCTAGACAGGCAATACACAAACCAAACTCTCACAAGTGCTGCTACAAAGCCGGCCAAATCCAGAAATGTGTTATGTCAAACTGGTTTCTGTAACCTTTGTCGAATACCCACAATCCGCCCATGTTGAATCAAATATAGTAATGTGATTGCAAATGTGAACTCCCATTTTTACCAGCCAGAGTTACTCATTCATCAGTCTACATGCTGTTTGACAAAATGATTTTCATGTAGATTATTAGTGCACTAGTGATAGCAGCACTTGCCATATCTTCATGAATTAGAAATGTCCTGATTTCACTTCACACTTCGTTAGAACTGAACCCAGTAGGCATATTGTATTACACAGCATCGTACTGTTGTCTACCATATAACGTTTTCCAAATTAGAACTGATGAAAGCTAAAACTCAACCATATAAAAGATATTAAATTTGTATTGTCAATTTCATATTACATCCATTGATTAAATGTGAGAATACAGTACTAATATCAAATGATTTTATGTTTCTATTGTCTCATGCATAGAAATGTGTTTAACAGGTCATCCTGTTGCCTCATTAACATATTCGTCTTAATGCGCAGTATTCGATAAACAAAAGCACGTGGCTTGAGAAGCTCATTACTAAGTGCTTCCAACACATAACAATTATAACCTTTTCATATTTTTGTTTCCTTTTCTAAGTCTAGCATATAGAGCTAGATTCTACTTAAATAATTATTCAAATATAAAAAATTACAAAACCTGATGACCTTTATATGGAGTGAGAAGCAAGAATAGTACCCAATGAATACTGAGTTTTGAATCTACTAACTAAATTGCTCGGGTGCGGGGTTATTTTAATTTCGTTGGATACATTCAGGTGAGTAAAATAATCTATGTCGGTGTTTGTACTGAGACAAGGAAATCCCAATCGCAGGGTTAAATTATTTGTCTCCTGATGAGACTATGCCTAGTGTGGAGACAAATAATATAACCCCGTGACTGGGATTTCCATGTCTTGGTCCAAACGACAGCCTAGATTCTGATAGAATAACGAAATTCATGTGTTTGCAATCCCCAGTAGATTTTAAAGTCTGTATACTGTCGAATGAAATTCATACTAAATTTAATCTCCAACAAAATTCATAGTGCACGTACAGTTCAATGGAATTAATGTATCATGTACTATCCAACTGCTTTCAACCTGCATAAGCTGTTCAATAACATTCATAGTGAATGAACTACTGAAACGAATTCATTCTTCATAAACTATACAATTGAAATCAAAATGCATGTATTGTCTAACAAGATCAGAGTGCATGTACTGTGAAATGAATTCAGGTGCATGTACTGTCCAGTGAAGTTCATATTTTATAGATTGTCAAATGGAATTGAAGGTGTATGTATTGTTCACTGGAATTCATATTGCATGTACTGTTCCACTGATTCAAAGTATATACATTGTTCCATGGGATTGAAAGCGCATGTCATGTGATATTCAATGCGATTCAGGATCCATATAATGTTCAAAAGATTCAGTGTGCATATACTATTCAATGGGATTCAAAGTGCATATACTGTCTAATCGGATGCACAGTGCATATACTGTCTATTGGGATTCAAAGTGCATGTACTATTCAATGGGATTCAAGGTACATGTCCTATTGGGATTTAAAGTGCATCTGCTGTCTAATGGGATTCACAGTGCATGTACAGTCTATTGGGATTCAAAGTGTATGTACTGTCTAATGGCATTCACAGTGCATGTACTGTCTATTGGGATTCAAAGTGCATGTACCGTCTAATAGGATTCACAGTGCATGTACTGTCTAATGGGATTCAAGGTACATGTACTGTCTAATGGGAATTACTGTTTAATGGGATTCAAGGTGCATCTGCTACCTAATGGGATTCACAGTGTATTTACTGTCTATTGGGATTCAAAGTGCATGTACTGTCTATTGGCATTCACAGTGCATGTACTGTCTAATCGGATTCAAAGTGCGTATACTATTCAATGAGATTTGCGGTGCATGTACTCCTTAATGGGATTCAAGTTGCATGTACTCTCTAGTGGGAATTACTGTTTAATGGAATTCAAGGTACGTGTACTATCTAATGGGATTCAAAGTGCATCTGCCACCTAATGGGATTCACAGTGCATGTACTTTCTATTGGGATTCATAGTGCAGGTATTGTCTATTGGCATTCACAGTGCATGTACTGTCTAATCGGATTCAAAGTGCATATACTATTCACTGGGATTCACGGTGTATGTACTCCCTAATGGGATTCACAGTGCATGTACTGTCTATTGGAATTCACGGTGCATATACTGTATAATGGGATTCAACGTGCATGTACTGTCTAATAGGAGTCACGGTTCATGCACTGTCTAATGGGATTCACAGTGCATGTACTGTCTAATAGGAGTCACGGTTCATGTACTGTCTAATAGGATTCACAGTGCATGTACTGTCTAATGGGATTCACAGTGCATGTACTGTCTAATAGGAGTCACGGTTCATGTACTGTCTAATTGGATTCATAGTGCATGTACTGTCTAATGGGATTCACAGTGCATGTACTGTCTAATAGGAGTCACGGTTCATGTACTGTCTAATATGATTCACAGTGCATGTACTGTCTAATGGGATTCAAAGTGCATGTACCACTGGGATTCACAGTGCATGTACTGTCTAATGGGATTCACAGTGCATGTACTGTCTAATGGGATTCACAGTGCATGTACTGTCTAATAGGAGTCACGGTTCATGTACTGTCTAATAGGATTCACAGTGCATGTACTGTCTAATGGATTCACAGTGCATGTACTGTCTAATAGGAGTCACGGTTCATGTACTGTCTAATTGGATTCAAAGTGCATGTACTGTCTAATAGGAGTCACGGTTCATGTACTGTCTAATGGGATTCACAGTGCATGTACTGTCTAATAGGAGTCACGGTTCATGTACTGTCTAATAGGATTCACAGTGCATGTACTGTCTAATGGGATTCAAAGTGCATGTACTGTCTAATTGGATCCAAAGTGCATGTACTGTCTAATAGGAGTCACGGTGCATGTACTGTCTAATAGGATTCACAGTGCATGTACTGTCTAATGGGATTCACAGTGCATGTACTGTCTAATAGGAGTCATGGTTCATGTACTGTCTAATAGGATTCACAGTGCATGTACTGTCTAATGGATTCACAGTGCATGTACTGTCTAATAGGAGTCACGGTTCATGTACTGTCTAATTGGATTCAAAGTGCATGTACTGTCTAATAGGAGTCACGGTTCATGTACTGTCTAATGGGATTCACAGTGCATGTACTGTCTAATAGGAGTCACGGTTCATGTACTGTCTAATGGATTCACAGTGCATGTACTGTCTAATTGGATTCAAAGTGCGTGTACTGTCTAATAGGAGTCACGGTTCATGTACTGTCTAATAGGAGTCACGGTTCATGTACTGTCTAATAGGAGTCACGGTTCATGTACTGTCTAATAGGAGTCACGGTTCATGTACTGTCTAATAGGAGTCACGGTTCATGTACTGTCTAATGGGATTCACAGTGCATGTACTGTCTAATAGGATTCACAGTGCATGTACTGTCTAATGGGACTCACAGTGCATGTACTGTCTAATAGGAGTTATGGTTCATGTACTGTCTAATTGGATTCACAGTGCATGTACTGTCTAATGGATTCACAGTGCATGTACTGTCTAATAGGATTCACAGTGCATGTACTGTCTAATAGGAGTCATGGTTCATGTACTGTCTAATGGGATTCACAGTGCATGTACTGTCTAATAGGAGTCATGGTTCATGTACTGTCTAATAGGATTCACAGTGCATGTACTGTCTAATAGGATTCACAGTGCATGTACTGTGTAATGGATTCATAGTGCATGTACTGTCTAATGGGATTCACAGTGCATGTACTGTCTAATAGGAGTCACGGTTCATGTACTGTCTAATAGGATTCACAGTGCATGTACTGTCTAATAGGAGTCACGGTTCATGTACTGTCTAATAGGATTCACAGTGCATGTACTGTCTAATGGATTCACAGTGAATGCATGCTCAGTGCAATGCAATTCATAGTGCACGTACTGTCCATTGGAGTTAAATAGCCTAACAGCAATGATAATGTCACAATTTTGATCGTTCTTACATTTTTATTTTCTTTTATTGACTCGTATTGTTTGCATGTACTCTACATATTGTCTTCTTTTTTCTTATCATTTTACGCTTTCAGTGTCAATTAAAATTTAAATTTACATTCTCATTACTTTAAACCTTATTTAAATTATGATCAGATTGCACTTGCCAGTGTTTTATACTTACATATTATCACCACTGGGAACTTCGACCAATATATTTATTTATTTATTTCAGATGTGCCAGACACATGCGGTATTCAATGTTGTTTACGAGATGAGATATCAAATGAACTGCTTTTCAAAAATGGTGAGACCGCATATAGAAATATAAATTTTGTGTTTACGGTAATAATTTGATTGCATGTTTGATGCTAGACACCAATTCAACTTGTGTGTCTTTTGTATTATAAAAGTACTCTAGACACAGTTCAAGTCTCAAACATACATACATGACATATTCAAGGGATATTAGAAAATATCACTGGAAGACTATCACCCCCCACCCCCAACACACTCTCTCTCTCTCTCTCTCTCTCTCTCTTATAGATGGAGCAATAGGAATTAGGGAACAAAGGAATGAAGGTAAATTTTGTTAGGACGAGACAGGAAGATGAAAGCAATCACAGCAAACAAAGCGTGTTAAGATCGGGAGTGGGAGGGCATTTTTAAAGGGTTACACTACTGGTTCATATATATATATATATATATATATATATATATATATATATATATATATATATATATATATATATATATATATATATATATTCTTTCCTCTTGTTGAAGGGATGTGAAGCAATAAGCAGGATTCCTCACTCGTCTGGTGGATTGTGCGTCAAATGTTGTGACACTCCTTTCTGTAACCTTGATATCTGTGACACAGGTATAAAAAATCTTTCCTAGCGTATGTATGTATGTTTATATATATATATATATATATATATATATATATATATATATATATATATATATATATATATATATATATATGTGGGGGGGGGTGAATATGTGTGTGTGTTTAAGTAGAATTCATAACAGTAAATTCCACCAATAAAGTAATAATATTTGTGTTTGGAACAAGCAAACAATTTAGTTGTTTTTATAATATGTAATTAATAAACACTGAGGATTAATCAGTGTATATTTGTGCCATACATAGGAAGTAAATTATATTGAATGACGGGATTAATCCTTGAGCTATGAATTGGATGATGGATTAGGCGTTGTTGTACGTTTCTCATATTTAGATAGCTTTCTTGTGACAAATTATATCAACCTATTTCAAATAATACGATGACAACTCCTTTTCTGAAAGGTTTCATTGACATTCACTGAAACATTGTCAGAATTCTATAATCAATTTAATATTTTGTAATGTGCCTGAAATCATTACACAAAATCATGACAGATTGAATAATCAAATCTCCTAATAAATATGTATTATAGATAAGTGCAGAGCAAAGAAGGCATTACAAAGATGCAAACAGATCTGAGTGAAGCAAATTCAAATTAAATTTTTCTATTTTCTTTTGTTTTGCTTATTAGAACAATTCAGTGGGGAAAAAACTGGGGCACGGAATCTGATTTTAAACTAAATTACCACATCAATTTAGACTACGTTATGAGCACAAATAAGTATATGCAAAATTCTATTAATTATTGATATAAGAGGTCCATGCTACAATTACAAAGCATTATTTCTCGTTTCGAATGTCACATAACTTTCCTTTAATATTAGAAATGTGTTCGTAGACGAAGAATGCCCATTGCCGCTTCTTTGGCAATGTATGAAATCCCTAACATAAGCTCAAAAACCAAGGTGCTATAGATTGCCAAAGATGACATTACATCTGCATTAGTGACTGGGTACACAGTATATATTGTTATAGTTGAGTTCTCGAGTACTCGTTTAAAACGTCAAAATTTATCACCCGAAAACTCAGAAACAAATTGTGTTAATAATGTGTTGGGGTTGGTTGGTTGGTTGTCACCATGAAAGGTCAATCCAAAAAAGCCATTATTTCAGATATATCTCACAAAGTGAAGAATTTGGTACATCTTTGTATACCAACCACAATTGATGACATCATCATAATTTTATAAAATATTAGATAATTTGTTTTAAAGGTAAAACAACACACCAAGCAACACCAGCAACAACATCGACGACGATGATTACCACTACAACTGTCACCACCGCTGTGACCACACCAGTGGGAACAACAACTCCATCAACAACAACAATTCCAACAACAACGATTCCAATAAGAACGATTCCAACAACTCCAATAACAACTACGCCAGCAACCCATCCTACACCAAAGCAGACATTACCAGCTGTACACGTGGGCCATATCTACTATGCAAAATATGGGGAAACATTGTCCATAACATGTAGCATTACCGGCAATCCAGCCCCATTTGTGCATTGGAAAAAAGTTGGGGTGAATAACATTTCATGAGAGATCTCTGCACTATTTCTGTTTTGCTTGATGTACATCTTTAATACATGTTTCCATGGCTATGTTTACGGAAAATGTATTTATTTTAGAGTGGTGAATAGGTGAATCTTCTACCAAAAACTTTATATATATATATATATATATATATATATATATATATATATATATATATATATATATATATATATATATAGAGAGAGAGAGAGAGAGAGAGAGAGAGAGAGAGAGAGAGAGAGAGAGAGAGAGAGAAACAGGCGAGGGAGGTGGTCGTTGATTACTGTTATGAAAGATTGGATGATACGTAACTAGTTAACTAAACATCAGTTTACAAGTTTGTAATTGTGGAAGCAACCATAGTTTATGTATGTATGCTGTAACGCTTTCTAAAGCAATACAGTCAACAGCTTCAGGATTGGGCAGAGATGGTCATCTCTACAAGTATATCCCATTTCACCACATAATTAATGCTTTACTGAACCGTGTATAATAACCGCATCAAACGACCGAATAGCATGGACATTTGTTTGCCCTCAGATTACATAACTTCATATCATGGTGCACTCTGTTCATTACAAGTTTAATCTAAAAGAATTTGATGTAGACCCCAATTTGTCAGTGTATCATGCACCTGTAGACCTTAGGACATACATTGGTTGCAGTATTATAGGCATTTTATTAGTCCCATTATGTAGAATATATCTAACGATCTCATAAATATTTCCTTCTAGTCAGAAGTTGTTTTATCAAATACTCCGACATTGATAATACATCATGTCTCAGCAATGGACCAAGGGCAGTATGCATGCGTCGCCAAAAATGCATTAGGCACAGCGTCAGCAGTGACGAGTGTCTTCATTACCAATGGTGAGTTATATCAGAGAAGTATACAGCTTTGCTAAATACTTTGGTTTTGTTTATATTTTGAATATAAGAGTATAGACCAATGATAATTTAATGAAAGATTTTAACCATTCAGTTTAGGCTTAATTTTATTGGTTAAAAATTCTTTCTAACACGGATGTGTACTATATACATATATGAATACATGTATGCTAAGATCAATCTATTCATTTACGCGTACATACATACGGACAGAGAGAGAGAAATACGTGCATAAGGAAAGACACACAGATAGTACAACACAGAAAGGACAAACATAGATATAAAAAATTAGCTTCAGTATCAGCATATAAATACGCAAACTATACACGTGTTCTGTTTACTGTCAGGGGAGTTTGGTATAGCGTAGGGACACATGGAAGCCGTCAGTCCTGGGCGTATACGCTATGTCAAATGAATTCTTTCCCATGACTCAGATCAAAATACAAATGTGGTTGTTTATTTCTTAGATAACCCCTCTGTAACGATTTCCAAATAGCTTAGTTGTTCGGTATGACTGGAATTACAAATAAACAGGGATTCATTTTGAATACGTACTTATAATAATCGTCGCGCTGACGTCTGATAACACATCTAACAGTTACAGTATAGGTGTGATAGAGAAACATTGATTGAACATATGGATTCAACACCAGATCAGTCATTCAAAATGAAATAGATATTTATACATTCTACAAAAATGATACACAGTAAAGACTACATTGGTGTACATATTTGAAAGCTCCGGCAAAACTAGCTTATACATAATTGCTGATGCCATGACCTTGGTGAGCAGTCATGCTTGTCATTGGTCGACCGGAATCACCAACGAAACGCATATTATTTGGCATTTGTTTTATAGGTGAATTCAACGTTATGAAAATATACTAGTGAAAAAGAGTATTATTGAATCCGAATATTAAGTTGGTGGAAAATAGTCGAAATTTTGGGCTGTTAACAGGGACGTTATTCCTCTGTGTAGTTGGGGTTGGGTACTGTTATGGATTTGCAAAGTAATAATTTAATTGTTTTCATATTAATCATTTCTGCAGTACCAACAACAACTAGGACAACTGCAACACATTCAACAGCTTCAACAACTGTGACCAAACCCACTACTCATTCAACAACGTCAACAACTACGACCAAACCCACTACTCATTCAACAACTCCAACAACTATGACTATACCCACTACTCTAACCACTCATGCACCTGTTAAACTGATTGCTCCTACAGAACAGGTGGTTTGGCACGGGGATAATATGTTCACATTGTGCCAAGTAATTGGAGATGGAATGATGCACGTGAAATGGACCGTGCTTTTTGTAAGTTTTTTTCTTCTTCTTCTTACTATTATTATTACACACATACACACTCAAAACAGAAGTTGTAAGGAGCAAAATCTGAGTTGTATGGTGGGTGATTTAGAGTTTCAACACCAAACTTTTGCAAGGTATGCATTATACAATTGCATGTGTGTATGGTACGTTATCCTTGTGCAAAATAAAGCCACACCATAGTTGGTCTAGTCACGTCTTGCGAATAACCCCACGTACATTATCTATAATTTATGTGGCATAGCATTTTCTATTCCATGCATGTCAAAACAAATTCCTGTGTGTTGAAAAACATAATACACATAGTATTTCCAACGAATCTAGAACAACATGTTTTCATACACAGTTTTGTATCTTTCTCTCGGGTTCAGAGCAATGTACCTATGTTTCATCGCATGTAATGATCTTATGTAAAAAATTATAATCTTCTACATTTGTATTTGCCAAACAATCCTGTGCATTTTGAATCTGACGGGCACAAATCCTATTCGTTAATAATTTCTTGGGCAGAATGTAGAAAATTGTCAGCTACCTACTGGATACTAGCATTGTCTCTCTTCACATATACTTCCTAAGATCTGGCTATTTATTTTGAAAGAGATGCCCTTGGGGTATCTTACATTATCTTAAACA
The DNA here is from genome assembly GCA_028554795.2 of Sinohyriopsis cumingii. Lineage (NCBI taxonomy): Eukaryota > Metazoa > Mollusca > Bivalvia > Unionida > Unionidae > Sinohyriopsis > Sinohyriopsis cumingii. The sequence goes on from CM068831.1 coordinate 96,659,167, forward strand.
TTCTCCTTACCACCTCTTGCGAGTTTCATCTATTTCCTCATTCTAGGTTCACCAAGAGCTTAGGTTCATGAACAACATCCATGTCAGCTTTGATATGGAAATATTTTTCCTAATGTTGCAGAAAATGGCCCTATCTATCATTTTGCCACTGCATCAACATATGTGGGGTCGTTTTCAACTATAGAGTGTCTATTTGTTATTAAGTTGAGGTGGCTAGAAGTTATTGCCTTTGTTCTGGAACGTTTCGATTAACCCTATTATTATTATTATTATTATTATTATATTGACTGCTCTGGTGGCCTAGTGGTTAGAGAGTCCGCCCCGGATGCGGGAGGTCGTGGGTTCAATCCCCGGCTGAGTCATACCAAAGACTTACAAAAATGGTACTAACAGCTGCCTCGCTTGGCGCTCAGCATTAAGAGGTTAGTGTTAGGACTGGTCGGCTTGGTGCCAGGATAATGTGTCTGGGTGGGACATCATGCTACGTGTCTGCGGCATGATGCCCCACTGCTAGACATCACTATAAACTGCCACACTGCAGACATCGTAGCGATATGACTGAAAAATTGTTAAAGCTACATTAAAAATCCAAATCACACACACATTGTGTTATTATTATTAGCATATTGCAAGTATTGGATTATGAGTCATAAATGTTCGGAACAGTTATTGATGAGTGTTCTTCCACATATCGGTACTTTGTTTTGTATACTTTGTAACTAGAAGCTTTGTTAATAAATATCAAAACTCAGAGTCAGTGTCTAAACACAGATACGAATGATTAAAAATTAAACACCTGTAGTTTGTTCTTGTGTTAGTCCAGTTTCTGAGACCGACGTTTATCATGGAATCCAAAGAAGAGCAATGCACATAAGAAACTAAATGTATCATTTTTGAGGTTACCTTCCACTATCTGGCAACTAACAAAATCAGCTGTTCTCAGAGAAAGATGCATACATTAGTTACAATATACATGTTGCATTCAGCACCACTTAAGTGACACACTATTATACTCAACTATTTAAAATTAAATAACCACGAAGTGCAAGCTTCTTGTACTCTTTCCAGTCAACGCGACAATTAGAAGTAATGACATTAATATTGTATTTGCTTCATTCTTACAAAATATCAATGAATAACAAATATGCAAGGTACAGGTTAACATATATTTTTTTTATTTTTAAAATGTACCACAAAGAAGAAATCATCTAATGGAAAAGGTTTTAACTTCCCATAAGCCAAGTAAGCATTACCACATGCAAAGTTATTCTTTAATACAGGGAACTGAAGCAAACAACGTCCAAACAGAAAATGGTGTCCTAGAGATAAGGAATGCACAGCCCTATAATGAGGGAATCTACGAGTGTTCTACAGATGGTCTGAATGCGGTCCGTACTTACACCCACATCAGAGTAAACGGAAGTAGGTAAATCATATGGACAACCCCCACCACCACCCCCAGCTCCCCAAAAGCCCGAACAAACCTAGCAAAAACACAGAACAGAGAAAAACAACTCACACTATAGTAGTAGAGCATATATAGTGCAATCTGACACTCAAATATTTGGAATGCCTGTCCATCATTTTCGAACACGCTAATTAGTTCCGACTTTATTATGGCTAATTTAACACTAACGATTTCCTATGAGAACAGCTAATATGGCCTACAATTTTACAAAGATAACGTTTGACGGAAACAAATCCCCAGTTATGTTCTTACTGCAAGTTTTCCGGCACAGTGTCCAATTCGGTTATGAGTTTTTTTGGCCAGTATTCATGAGTGGATTATACTGTTTCCATTCTAATAGGATGTGTACGGTATTATATTCAATGAATATAAATGGAACGCTTACAAGAGATTGTCAGAATATATATTAAGTTTTATACTGAAGGGCATCAAAACTTAAGGTATTGTGATACGAAAGTAGCGAATGGGGTCACCTTGGCGTCAAGGGGAATTAGCATTGAAAAACACCCTGGGTCACTTTGGCGTCAATGGGAAATTTAACATTACGAAAACCCCTGGGTCACTTTGGCGTCAAGGGAAATTTAACATTACGAAAACCCCTGGGTCACTTTGGCGTCAATGGGAAATTAACATGGGAATAAATTGTGGGTCTGTTGAGCGTCAAGGGGAAATGGAACAGGGTCGGGACCCTATTTTAATAAGGTCCCAACCTGATGGGTCTATGGAAATGGAAGAGGGGAAAAAATTGAAACAGGGAGGGTCTCTATATTTAAAAAAAAAAATAAAATAAAAAAGGGTAGGCAATTGAAAGTCAAGATCTTTTCGAGATATTGGAGTGGCCCTGAAAAGGGCCTTTGGGTTTATGTTAATATGCCCTTAACATAAAGGGCATCTGCAATATCGTCTTCGTCTTAGGCTTCGTCTAATGGTAGGTCCAAAGACTAAAACTCATTTGAGGCATCCTTGCCTCTCCACGTAAATCCTACGTATCCACAGGCTTGTGGCGGTCCTATGGACAACTGTCCACTCGGATGGGACATACATCGGTATGTCCGTCCTGAACATCATCGTTGACACAAGCGTAGAAGATTGCACATCGGCCCACATGTTGAGGCGCCGAGAACAAGTGAAGGAATGCAGTGAACTGCACTTATTTATAGGGAGAGAAAGGATTTAAACGGATTGAGTTTGTTGACCAATCCAAACACGCGTTACAAAATTCAGTCAGCCCGCATCCAATCTGAAGAGAGCAGTCTGTGACGTCACGTGGTTTATATAGATTTGCTAGCGCCTGTGCGCAGTCAATTCATGCGACAGTTATTCAACATGACGGAAACTCAAAAAACGATAAATAGGGGTGCACCAGCAATGGAGACCACCCAAGGGAACCCGGACTTACTTTCAGAAGAGGTGAATTGGGATTTTGTGGATTTCCTTACCTCGCAAGAATTTGTTCCGGAACCTTCTCCTTCATTACCACACGTGGAGAATTTTAGACAGAGACAGAAAGAAGAATTGGAGAAATTTATACAACAGCAAAAGGAAGCGGAACAAGCTTTTCTTCTACAGCAACAACAGCAAGAAGAAGAGGTAAGAAAAAAAACAAGAAGAAGAAGAAGCAGCAACAAAGAAACAAGTGTGTGAAAATCAAACGGTCACGGTACTGTTAGACATTTTAGCGGAGTTAAGAAGTCTGAAACAAATGTATCACACTTTTTTATTACGACCGAAGAGAATACGACCTTCCCGAGCTAAACACTCCAACCCTGTGACTAAGCCTACCGTGCCACACTAGTGATTTCAACCAAATCATCATTATCATCATTAACAGTACGCAGTCCAGAAGTAGGCCTTGGCCGTGGCAAAGGCTTAAGACAGTTAAAGTCATGGACAAGATTCAACACGTGCAACCATCCAATGACCAGTTTGACATCACCGATGGAAAAGCCACACTGGACATGACCCACGTCTCTCCTCCTCAAGGGACTGGCCGCAAAAAAAGTCTTATTGGTGAACGACCTTCGCAGCACCAAAAAGAGTTTCGTCCGAATTCACAACCCTCAAGACCAGATGTGTTTAGCCAGGGCTATCGTGGTGGGATGAACCTATGCCAACAAGAACGACACGGCAGAATGGAAAAAAGCCTGGAAACCTATTCAACAATCGGACCGAGCCAAACAACGAAGTGAAGCAGAACTCCTGTTACAACAAGCCAGCCTGTCCAAAGACACACCCTGTGGCATTCCTGAAATGCAAACATTGCAAGATGTCCTAGCTCCACGCTACAACTTGAAAGTGCATCCTCAAGAAATGCGTCGGCCTCTGTTATTTCGAGGGAAAGACTTTAAGGACGGAAAACACATTCATGTCTATCATCACGATGAACATTTCGATACCATTACCAGTATCTCCGGATTCCTTGGGTATGTTTATTATTGTGAGAAATGTGACTATGGCTATAACAATCGAGAACAACACAAGCATTGTGGATCGAAATGCTCAGGATGTTTGGCCTCTCCACCCTGTCTGAGCGAAGGACCAGTGCCTTGTTCGACTTGTTTGCGCACGTTTGTCAGTCCTACCTGTTACCAACAACATTTGAAGATGCAAGGTTCACAGACGTAATGTGTTTGTCAACCGCTGAGATTGTGCCCTACGTGTGGACAAGGTCTACGTACCAATAGTACCAAGGCATACGTATGTTCAGGAAAGAAAAAATGTCACATTTGTCACCACATCGTGGACTTGGAACACCAATGCTACGTGCAAAAATACCAACCCCAACCAGAGAAAGAGGATGGACACAAGAAGAAAGGCAATTTCATCTTTTTCGATTTCGAATGCATGCAAGAGACCGGCATTCACATTCCTAATTTCTGCGTGGCTCATCGATTGTGCGAGAAGTGCATTCAAGAACCTATTGTCAGTCATTGCCCTCACTGCAGCAAGATTCCTGGAGGAGTGAAAAAATCTTTCGGGGACCGAACACGCTAGCTGATTTCGCTCGATGGGTCCTAGACCCCATCGACAAGACATGGAGCCAAGAGGACATCGAACGTTACGGAGATTGTCATCGTGATGCCACGGTGATGGCTCACAATTTCTCCGGATACGATGGACAGTTTCTTTTGAGATACTATACGGAACAAGGCAGCGATCGTCCTAAAGTGACTTTGAACGGAGCCAAAATCATTTTCATGCAAGTGGGACAAGTACAGTTTAAAGATTCGATGAGCTATTTGGCCATGCCTTTGAGTCGAATGCCTAAAACGTTTGGAATGACAGAAATGGCTAAAGGGTACTTTCCATACTTTTTCAATACCGAAGCCAATCAACATACCGTTCTACCCCATTTACCTGAGGCTCACTATTACGACCCTGACAACATGCGTACCGATCAACGAAAAGCTTCCTACGCTTGGTACCAGGTCCATGCCTCCGACCCTTTCGACTTTCAGGAAGAAATGCTAAAGTATTGTCGTTCCGACGTGAACATTTTACGGCGCTGCTGTGGAAAATTTCGAGAACTGTTCATGGAACACGGAGGGGTCGATCCTTTGAAAGAAGCTTGCACCATTGCCAAAGCGTGTTCCTTAGTGTACCGATAACGATTCATGCCTGAAAACACCGTGGCTGTCATCAGTCCTCAAACGAACAACTATGTCAAACGTCAATACTCGGTCAAAGCCCTACGCTGGTTACATTACTTGTGCGACAAGGAAGACAAATGGGTTCAGCATGCCCGCAACGGAGGAGGCGAAAAGACCATCGGAACGCATTCGGTCGATGGCTGGGACTTAGAAAACCCAAAAATCGTGTACGAGTTTAACGGTTGCTTATTTCACGGATGTCCCGTCTGTTACCCTGACCGTGGCACTAAAAATCAGTTTTTACAACGAACCATGGAAGACTTGTATCAGGACACTTGTCAGCGACGCCTAAAGTTAGAACAGCAAGGATACCAAGTGGTAAAAATGTGGGAACACGAGTACCATCACCGTTTGAAAACCGATCCCGAGTTTAAACGCCTCGTGGAAAGTTACCAGTTCATGGACCCGCTGAACCCGAGGGATAGTTTGTACGGAGGAAGGACCAATGCCACCTGTTTGCTGTACCAAGCCGACGAAGAGAAAGGAGAAGAAATGAAATACTTGGACGTGTGTTCGCTGTATCCCTACGTGTGCAAATATTGTCACTTTCCTGCAGGACACCCGCAATTGCTAACGGAACACATCGACCTGAAAAACATTCGACAATACGAAGGCTTGATCAAGTGCAAAGGTTTGCCTCCCACGAACCTATACCATCCCGTCTTACCTCACCATTGCCAAGGCAAACTGATGTTTCCTTTGTGCCGTACTTGTGCCGAAACATGCAACCAAGATCAACCTTGTCAGCACACCCAGGAAGAACGGGCCTTGACGGGGACGTGGGTCAGCGTAGAATTGTTCAAAGCTTTTAAACATGGGATACCAACTGTTAGAAGTGTACGAAATTTGCCATTTTTCCAAGACACAACAATACCACAAGACTGACCACACGCAGAAAGGCATTTTCGCAGACTACGTGGATGCCTTTTTGAAACTGAAGCAAGAAGCTAGTGGCTATCCTTCCTGGTGTCACACTCCCGAAGACCAAAAGACATTCAAAGAGAAATACTATGAACAAGAAGGCATTACTTTAGATCACATCGAGAAAAACGAAGGCAGGTGATCGTTTGCCAAAGTGATGTTAAATTGCTTGTGGGGTAAAATGGCACAACGACCGTGTTTACCCAAGACGGAATATTTGACCAAACCTTCCCGCTATTTCCAGATGATTCACGACAAAACCAAATTCATGAAACACGTGGACGTCGTATGCGCGGATTTGATCTTAGTGAATTACGAAGAAGATCTGGACTTTGTACAAGACGACCCTTTTGGAAATATCATCATTGCGGCTTACGTGACAGCTCATGCTCGCTTAAAAATGTACGAAGCTTTAGAACTGTTAGGGGAACGTGTCCTGTACCTTGACACGGACAGTTGCATTTACATCAATCACCCGAGTCAACAGCACCCTGACATCGAAGGAGACCGTTTAGGAGCCTGGACAGACGAGCACCCCGACGACAAGATTCTAAGTTTCGCCAGTGGTGGTCCTAAAAATTACGGTTACGAATACCGGGACAAACTAGGAGAAGTGCACACGACGTGTAAAGTGAAAGGATTGACTCTGAATTATCGTACCAGTCGAGTGGTGAACTTTGGCGTATTGAAAGAAGCCTTGCAGTCTAGAGAAGATGAACACTTTAAAGTGACTACATATCAACCCAACAAGATTGTACGTTTACCCACTCACCATATCGTCAGTCGACCCTTGGAAGAAGTCTATCAAATCGTGTACCAGAAGCTAGTGCGACTTCCCAATCATTTCACCTTACCGTATGGACACGTCATTATTGGTCTGTATATAAAAAGGAACCGTAGGCAAGATCGGTAGTTCATTGTGACTACCAAGACCAAGCGAACAAGATGAATACTTTCAGAGAAACACAAAACAAGTTCAGAAAGGCACAATTCAAGTTTGGGGCTTCTGAAGTGGAATGCGATTGTGAGCCTTGCGATGGGAACGATGCTGTACGTTGTGACCTTAGCGATGCCGTAAAGCATCATCGGAACTTTGTTCTCACTATCCCTATCATGGAAAGTGATGCTGTGCGTGTCAAACCTGAGGGATGCGAAAGCGATGCCGCTCGTCCTCTTGGACACTTTACTGGGTTTCGTTTTAAAGGTGGATGTCCACCTTCACGTCGACCCCCCTACGGATGTCATCCAGCCCTGAGCAAACTCCTGTCCATGTCACCCAACCCTCATCGAAACGAACCTGTGAAAGACGAATATTCGTTTCCTGTGCGTTTGTCGGAATACTGCGACTTTGAAAATCGTCTTCAATCGTTCAAAGGAAAATGGCCTAAGTATCTGGGAGGACCGACCCCTGAAGAATTAGCCAGAGCCGGATTTTTCTACTTGGGCGAAGGGGATAAAGTCAAGTGCTTCAGTTGCGGTGTGTCACTTCACCACTGGGAACCACAAGATTCGGACTAGCTAGAACATGCTTGTTGGTCACCGAATTGTCATTACTTACCCTTAGTGGGACCGAGACATTAAAGTAACTTACCATGTCGTTGAAGAAGAAACCAGATTGGTTAGGAGTCAAATGTTGGACATCACCGAGACCAGTATTTAAACTTCATTTCAAAAACGATATTGAATCATTACCTAAAGAACTGCAAGAGAAGATTTACAAGGAAGTTTGGCAGGGGTTTGCCAGAGTGAAATCCCAACAGGTGACTGTAGAACTTTTGTGCCGAGAAATTCACAAGAGGAAAGTGAAAAAAGTCAACCAAGGTGTTAGATTTCTCTGGGTCAAGTGTGCATTCGTCCTATTATATTACTCTAGACCGTTTACATCAAAAGAGTTTAGTGAAATTCTTGGACGTTACCCTGAATGGCAGTGGTCAGAATTACTCACTATGTGGATTACTTTTGCTCTAGGAGAAGATTGTGAATTGTACGGACTGACTTATTCATGAATACTTTAGAATAGAACATTCGTGCTTTGCCTGTGGAGTTGAGAGAACGCATTTACCGAGAGCTGGTCAAAATACAAGTGAAACGTAAAGAACAGTTGCATCCGTTACGTCACTGGTGTTTGAACCACTGGTACCTGAATGCTATACAAAGACTGATTGAGTTGAAAGTGTTCCATTGGACAGACATTGATCAACGACCCCCTGGTTTTAAAAAGAATTGGTTTGGTATTGATAATTCTATCTACTACATTGTCAACTTACTGCATCCAATTCCAGAGGAATAGTTAACGAATTACCGACATCTTTTACGCAATGTCAACTTAGTGAAAGAGGAAACTTCTGAACGAATTTTAATGTGTAGATTAGTGATTAAACGATTTAGATTCGACAATGAATTAAAACCATGTCTGTGCAAACGGTACATTTCTTGTGTCAGAAAGAGAATTTAGTATGACCTATTCATGGATACTTTACAAGAGAACATTCGTGCTTTGCCTGTGGAGCTGAGAGAACGCATTTACCGAGAGCTGGTCAAAATACAAGTGAAACGTAAAGAACAGTTGCATCCGTTACGTCACCGGTGTTTGAACCACTGGTACCTGAATGCTATACAAGGACTGATTGAGTTGAAAGTGTTCCATTGGACAGACATTGATCAACGACCCCCTGCACGACGTGTCATGCCTGTCCTCAAGTTGATACGACGTAAAGACAATCAGTGGCGACGCGTTCCAGTATAAAAAAGGCCTGTGACTAAGTAGGGGTATCAGTGTTTTTGGTGCTTAAGACTCAGAGATGTCACCCTCCAGAAAACATCCCTCTTCTAAAACCCAAGGAAAGAAAAGAAAGGACTGTCTCCTCGTTTAGTCAAACATGGGGACATGTTATCTGTCCTGTCCGAAGCTTCTCCACCCCTACGAAAAAAACTCATTCAATCAGCCTCCAAAGAGGTCATCGATACCGTGTGCGAATGTTGTTTGAACGTCTTGAAAAGCACGATCCCTTTGTCCAAACACCAGAAACAATGTTTAGGCAAACATCGTCACGTTCTTCGCCAAATGGTTCAAAAGAAAATTCCCATTCGTCAAAAGAAGAAGATGTTGGTCTAACGTGGAGGAATTTTACCGCTCTTGCCAGACCCATTGCTGAAAGGAGTCTTGGGAATCATGTTGGGAGGACTGGTGGGAGCAAGATAAAAAGGCCCTCTGGAGTCCCAAGATCTCAGAATCGACCCCTGACATCCCATGGAAGGACGAAAACTAGCTTTAGTGCCTTAGAAACAATGGATGGAATACCATCTTTGGCAAGAACAACGCACCCCGCATTTACCTCCCAATCCCAATTTGAGTGAAATGTCCCATTTACAACACGAATTGCAGTCCTTGATGGATCGCCAAGATTTGTCCGAAACAGAAAAATCGCAAAAGTACGGTCAACTCTTGCAACGACTGCAACTCTTTCACCGGAAAGCCTCAGACGAAACAGCTCTACCCACTCTGAAAGATTTTAAGACCTTGATGAAAAGTCCAGCACCATCATCACTACCACCACCACCACTACTACCATCCCCAGGGGTCACCAGAGATGCTACCCCACGAAGACCTGAGGAAGAAGAGATACGAGAAGTGTTTCAAACACCGTCAGCAGCTCCCATTTCAAGTAAGATTGCAGCATCCTTGTTGACCCCGTCCCCCCACCCCAACGAGAAGAAATGAAAGCTTGGATTAAAAAGATGATGTCCACTCCACCTTCGACAGAAGTGAAAAAGAAAGAAGGGAAACCAGAAGTGAAAAAAGAAAAGAAGACCAAAGCCATTCCATTGCAACCTCCACCACCACTACCTTCGACTTCTACTCCCGTAGCCCATCGGACACGCAAATCCGTTTCCAAACCACCCTTTCATCCCACCCAAAGTAGCATTCTCGAAGAGTGGGTGCCTTATTAAGAAACAAAAAAATGAAAAAAGTGTTGGCTAGCATTTACTACGATCCCTCCCATCCTGCAGGTTACGCAGGAGTTCAAAAATTGTATCGTGCTGCCAAAACGCGACTGAAAAGTCTCCGTTTACCTCAAGTGCAACGATGGTTACAAGAACAAGCTACCTACACTTTACACAAACCCATTCGACGCAAGTTTTCCAGAAGTCGCACCCGAGTGGAAGGCATCGATCATCAATGGCAAGCTGATTTAGCCGATGTCTCTCATTTGGCCAGCTACAATCGCGGCTACAAATATTTGTTTTGTGTCATCGACGTCTTTTCCAAATTTGCCTGGGTCGTACCCTTGACTTCCAAATCGAGGAGTGAGTTAGTGCGAGCTCTGCAACGAGTGTTGAAACAAAGCGGTCGTCACCCTCTTCGATGGCAAACGGACAAAGGCACCGAATTTCTGAACCAAGCTTTCCAAAAAGAATTAAAGAAACGTGACATTCATTTTTTTACCACCGAGAATCCCGAAACCAAAACCAGCATCGTGGAGCGTTTTCAACGCACTTTGAAAGAGCGCATGTGGAAATATTTTACGCATCACCACACTCTGAAGTACATCGACATCTTACCGCACCTGGTGCAAACGTACAACCAATCTTACCATCGAAGCATCGGACGTGCCCCGCAAGAGGTGACTCCCGAGAACAAAGTGATAGTGTTTGAGCGCCTGTTTGGTACGTCCCCGACGAGGGCTGTCCCCAAGAAAAGTGGAGTGTTGGCCGTAGGAGTCTGGGTACGCATTGGCAAAACCAAACGCACTTTCGACAAAGGTTACTTACCTAACTGGACTACATAATTGTTTCGTGTAACTGGACGAGTGCATGGCCGTCATCCTGCCGTCTATAAATTGGAAGAGATGAACGGAGAAGTGCTCAAAGGAACGTTTTATTTGCCCGAGTTACAACGTGTCACCAAAAAAAGAAGACGACGTGTACGACATCGAAAGCATTCTCGAACGCAGAACCCGTAAAGTGGGCAAACGACGTGTCAAAGAAGTCAAAGTACGTTGGAAAGGATATCCACCCAGTTTTGATTCTTGGATCGACGCTTCGCAAGTCATCGACTATAAAAAGAAGTGACAATCATGCCCTTTCACACAAACGCAGCTAATACTGCTACCACTCCCTCACCGAGTTCTTCTCTGCAAGATTTACAAAAACAACCCTTGTGGGTGTGGTGTGGAGAACGTGTGCCTAAAACGCAAATCGTCTTTTTCTGCCAAATCTTTGTGGTGTATTGTGTCATCGGTGCAGCCATTGCCAATTTGAGTTTGCAAAAAGGAGACAAACAATTGTGGACCATTTTATTGAGCAGTTGCATCGGTTACCTGCTTCCCAATCCCTCCCTGAAATTCTCTTTCAACGGGAACAACGGGAACCTTGTGTCTAGTGCCAGTGTCAGTCACCACTCTAACAACAACCACAACAACAACCCCATTTAGGGCGGAGTCACGCCTCTGACGTCCAGTAACCCCTCGGACAGCCACAGAACTCTGGAATTATGAGTCACCAAAACCAATTTTACTTAACCTTACTCAGTGACAGTTCCATGGAGGTGTTTCCCAACAACATGTTGTGCTGTTACACGGCCAAATTACCTCAGGCCATTCAATTAGATCACGAAGCCCATGGGGAAGTGGCTTTGGTAGAAATGATTCACCCTACACAAATCCAAAACATCACTGAAAAGCAAAACACTTTTGAGGTCGAAGTCCTGAAACAACAATTGCAAGAAGCCATGAATGAAATGGGGTTTTCAGGGGACACAAGACCAGCCAACAATCCAGCCTTCAGTATCTGCACCTTGAAAATTCCGTCAGGGTTTTATTTTAGTGGTCAACATTTGATGGATACCATGCTTCCAGGTTCGAGTTAGCCTTTGGCAAAGCCCCTGAACAAAGCCAGAAAAAGTGTCACCCTGGAGTACCATAAAATGGCTCGTCGCTTACTGATGAAATTTCAGGATACCCAAAGGTTGTCCATCAGTTTTAATCGTGACTTTTGTTTGATATTTTAGGTGGAGACACAAAAATGGCTCCAAATTTTAAACCGAAGATCAACAGCAACATGGAATTTTACAAGTTTTTTTCGATTCCCTGTAGAACTGAACCAAGGATTGAATTTGATCTTTGTGTATTCTGATGTGGTGGAGTACAACGTGGTGGGACACACCTCCGTACCGTTACTGCGTGTCATTCCTTTCAAAGTGGATAGTGCCACGACCAGTGACCAGGAAGGTGGAAACACCTATCACGTACACCGCGAATTTGTGCATCCTCACTATTTGCCTGTCAGCAAGTCATATTTGGACACTGTCAACATTGCTATAAAAGGAGATCTGAGACACAATATTCCATTCACCAAGGAAAAAGTCACGGTGAATCTCCATTTTCGAAAACGGTTCTCTCACGATTCGTAAGTCATGTATCCAGTGTACCGAGGGGTTGGTCGACAGCGAGGACACGGTTTAGGAGATATGCTAAAATCGGCCTTTCGTTCGGTGGCCCCGGTGTTGAAACCGATGGTGACACGCGGATTGCACGCCTTGAAAGATGCGGCACTGACGCAAGGCAAAGAATTTCTCCAAAATGTCATCATCGACAAACAAAACCCCAAAGAAGCTTTCTTGAGGGCAGGCAAAAATGTCTTGTTGCAAACGGGTAAAGACCTTTTGGGTCGACGAGAAACACCTATAAGTGCCCTGCACGCTACCGAGTCAGGCATTCAGCAAGGACAAGGCAGAAAGAGACGACGAAGAAAACACCCTTTCACCAGACTTCACACTTCTAAAGCTAGAAAGACAAATGAAAGAAGAACCGTTCGAGACTTAGACGTTTTCGATTATTGAAGAAAAGAAGAAAATGATGCACCGAGAATCTTGCGCTTGTTCCAGGTCGGAACTGGATCTGTTTGCCATGCCACCCACGATGATGACGATGCAAGAATCCCAGTGGGTGGAATTTCAACCCGTCTCCTCTTTGACGGATTCCGCTCCCATTGGGCTTGACATCAAAGGACAACCCGAGGATTACATCGATCTGAATAGTAGTTACCTGTATTTGAAAGTGAAAGTGATCGAACCACCCAACGCTAACCTAGACGTTGATGAAGCAGTAGCTCCCGTCTATAATTTCATGCATTCCTTGTTTAGCGAAGTGGACTTGTACTTGAATAACAAACTGGTCAACAGCAGCATGGATACTTACCCTTATCGAGCCTACCTGGAAAATCTCCTGAGTTACGGAAAAGAAGTCAAGAACACTCATCTGGATGCTTGCGTGGTATGGAAACCTGACAAAGCGACTAAGTTCGACACCATTGCAATTGCTGGAAATGATTCAAATTTAACGGGATTTGTAGAACGACGAACGAAAATTGCACTAAGTCGCACTTTAGAAATGAAAGATCGCTTGCATCTAGACATGTGGTTACAAGAGAAGTATTTGCTGAACGGTGTGGATATCCGCCTGAGACTGAACCGTAGCAGTGCCTCTTTCCATTTAATGGCTGCTGCTGATGCCACTTACAAAACTATCATTCAAGAAGCCAGACTCTACGTGCGTCGTGTGGAAGTGTTGCCTAAAGTGGGAAACGACATCAGTCAGACGTTGAGCAGAACGACCGCTAAGTATCCGATCCGACGAGTGGAAGTGAAAACGTTCACCATTCCTGCTGGACAGCGATCCATGATCGAAGATCATCTGTTCCAAGGACAGTTACCCAAACGTTTGATCGTTGGCATCGTCAAGAATTCAGCCTTTAACGGAGCCTACCATGAAAATCCTTTCCAGTTTCAACATTACAATGTGTCCAAGATTGAAGTCAGTCGCGATGGCAAGACCTTGTGTACCCGACCCTTTGAGCCTAAGTTTGGTGACAGGAATTATTTGAGATCGTACTTGTCGCTGTACGAAGCCACCGGACAGTTAGGAACCAACACCAGTCAAGGCATTACGTACGAGGATTACGCAGGAGGCTACGCTTTGTGGGCTTTTGATTTCACTCCAGACCAAGGCAGCGATGAAGGACATTTCCATCCTATAAAATCCGGCCAGATTCGTGTGGAAATTCAGTTTGCGAGTGCACTGGAGGCAGGGAACACAGTGAACGTCATCCTGTATGCAGAATTTGATAATACCATAGAAATCAACAGTTTGAGAAAAGTCATTCTAGATTATTAGAAGTCATGGAAGACTGTTATCCCTCTTTACCTAGTGGAGAAACTTTGGACATAGAATGTGAGGAGACCGTGGAAGAAGAAGAATCCCAAGACAAAGACGACGAAGTTATGATGAAGTCGAGATGGCCCGAACAAGAAGCCCATTTAGTCTCCTGTTTTGCTACATTCCTGGCAGATATAATGAAAGAATTGATCAAGGAAGAGTGCTATGGATGTCACAACGATCATCCCAGTCAAATTCAACACGACAAATGCTTGATGTTAAGTCAAGAAGAAAAGTTGGACGAATATCTGGACAAAGCTTGGGGTCACATCGAGATAGAATTCGTGTTGAGCGAGTGGTATAAAGGGTTGGATAAACATTCTTCTCCTCCATTAACGTCTCTGGAGTGCCGTCGCATCGAATCTCTCTTTGACCAGAGTAAGAAGTCGGATCTAAATGCCTTTTACTTGTCAGACATTTTCAAGCAAAAAGTCAGGATCGAATTGATCACTTATCATTACCTGTGAAGAAAAAAAACACACAAATAAATGGATACCTGGGAACATTATTACCTTTTGAACCACAGCTCGTACACGGCTTTTTGGAATCCTGTCGTCTGTGCTAAAGATGAACTCCCTCATCGCAAACCTCAAGACCATCTAGCTTATGTGATCAAGACGGACGACAGTCATCTCCCAGGAACCCACTGGGTAGCCGTCTACTTTCCTCAAGAAGGATGTGTGGAATATTTCGATTCGTATGGATTGACTCCTTTGGAAGAGGATATCATCGACTTTATGAGAAGAAATGCTCAGACCACACGATTCAATAATGCGAAATTACAAGGCACAGATTCCTTGGTGTGTGGACAATATTGTGTGTATTTTCTGCATCATCGCAGTCTGGGCTATTCCTTAGAACATTTAGTGACTCATTTTGATCGTCGTTCTTCTTCTAGAAACGATGTAAAAGTAGATAAATGGTTTTGTGACCATTATGCTTATATTTTGTCTCAAGCTAGGAAACGTAATGTCCATCAATGGCCTAATGACTTCCAACAGTGGAAATCAGAATTTCATTCACAACGTTGCCAACCCTGTTTAAAGTAGAGTGTAAATTGAAAAAAAAATGTTTGTGATTTGAAAAAAAATGTTTGATGTTATATTGTTGGATTATTGTTAAAAAATGTTAGTGTTGTTTGTTAGTGTTAAGTGATTTTGAATAAAAAAATGTTGTGTTTTGAAAAAAATGCCTTTGTCTTTTGTTTGGCTATAAGAATGTTGATTCATGCTCTTTGACTTCTCTCTATCTCTCTCATGACACTCATTGAACGTTCCGGCTCAAAAACCGTAGAGGGATGTTTCCCTTCACGTCCGCGCTTTGACTTTAAAGCCGGGGTAGTTTACAGTCTAACCATCCATTGTCGACTCATCCTCCTACGAAGATGTGCTCCAAACTAGCTAATCTAAACGAAGCCTACGTGAATTTGCATAGGGTCAGACACAGTTTGATAACGAAGCCAGAAGAGATAGAGAATGTGAGAATGTTAAAAGTCACTGAAGACCTGATAGAAGAGCTCTTCAGAGAAGAAGTGAACAGGGAGAAAGAAGAATGGACAGAGAAGTACGGACTTCAGAGACAGCAGCAACAGCAACAGCAGCAGCAGCAGCAGCAGCAGCAACCTGAACCTTACAGAGGCTTTGTCGATTGTCGTATCGACACCAAAGAGTTCTTCTTCTCTTTCCGAAGAAGCAGACCTATCGTCAGAGGACGTCGCATTCTTAGAAACTAAAAGATCGCCCTAGCTTCAACTTCGCACACAAAAAAACAGCCCTTTTCAGGGCTACCCCAATTTCTAGAAAAGAAATAACAATTGATTTGCCGATGTGTGTATGTAGAGTAGTATGAATATAAACACTCACTCTTTTCTGGTGTGATTGTATGTGTTTGTGTTTGTAAGCACTCAAGTACGTTTGTGTGGATAGTAGATAATGTTTTTTATCTTTGACGTGTGGGAATAGTAGATTTGGGGTTTGTTTATTGCTGCTCCGCGTATGTGGATAGTATATTATTTTTAATGAAAATTTTTACAATAGTAATGGGTAGCAAAAAAAAGTGAGTGAGTGTTTCTTTTAGGTCCGCGCGTTGTTTGGTTATAATCTAGATAATATAACTTTTGTTTTAGGGGTATGTTTTCCTTCACGTCTGCGCTTTTAGTATAAATTGAAAACTAATCGTCAGTTGGGCTACCCATCGTCGACCTGTTTACAGCAAGACAATGAATACAAGAATTGTAAAGTTTCTAGAACTCCAGATGCACCTGGAATATGCTAGGCGTATAGTGAATGAGCTGGCTGCAGAGGCCATAGTAGAAGAGGCAAGGATAAAGAAAGAAGAGGAGGAGGGAAGACAGAGGGAAGAGGAGGAAAAGAAAATAGGAGAGAGGATGTCTTACAATATTCCAGAGACAGAGGATTGGGGTGCTGACTCCAATCATCCTCCCTCTGCGCTCCCAGTCAAAAGAAGAGTGAAAGGAGATTGGAGTCGGAGATGTGTGTGTGGTGCCAGGCCTGGAAGGTGCCATCATTAACCAGGTGCCCTGGAGTTCTTACAAAACAGCCCTTTTCAGGGCTACCCAAACCTTTAGGAAAGATATAGTAATCTATTTGCCAATGTGTGTATGTAGAATAGTGTGAATATAAACACTGACTCTTTTTTTCCTAGTGTGAGTGTATGTGTTTGTTTTTGTAAGCGCTCACGTACGTTTGTGTGGATAGTAGATTATTGGGTTTTGTAAGAGCTTAAGTTGGTTTGTGTGGATAGTAGATCTGGGTTTCATTTTAATGCTTTGCGTGTGTGGATAGTAGATTTGGGGTTTGTTTATTGCTGCTCCGCGTATGTGGATAGTAGATAATATGAGATGAGAAAAGTAGGGGATGTTTTCCTTCACGTCCGCGCGTTGTTAGGTCATGATCTAGGTAATATAAATTTTGTTTTAGGGGATGTTTTCCTTCACGTCCGCGCTTTAACTATAAGAACCCACAAAGTTTGTCATTCACACCATTCTGCAAAGAATAAAAAAGAAGATGGCTTCGAACCACCTTGATAAAATGAAAAAATTGCAAGACGTCCTGGACAGTTTGGGCATGATGGAGCAAATGTTAGTTAGGCTAAACGAGGATCATTATTCTTATAGTCCCCATCGAGTGAAGATGGAGATTAACAACTTACGAAAACTAAAGGAAATCATCAGTGATCTGTTGAAAGAAATAAAGGAGGAGAAGGAGGATGAAGAGGAAAGGATTAGGATGAGAGCATGGAACGAAAAAATTGAAAAAGAAGAAGAAAATGAGAAGAGGAAGAAAGAAGAGGAGGAGAAGCAGGAAGAAGAGAAAAAGAATAAAAAGGAGGAAGAAAAGAAAGAAAAGAATAGAAAAAGTGTAGGACAGAAAATAAGAAGCTGGTGGAGAAATAGAAGAAATTAGAAGAAGAAGAAGAAACCCAAAGGCCCTTTTCAGGGCCACTCCAATATCTGGAAAAGATCTTGACTTTCAATTGCCTACCCTTTTTTATTTTTTTTAAAAAAGAAAAATAGAGACCCCTCCCTGTTTCAATTTTTTCCCCTCTTCCATTTCGATAGACCCATCAGGTCGGGACCTTATTAAAATAGGGTCCCGACCCTGTTCCATTTCCCCATGACGCTCAACAGACCCACAATTTATTCCCATGTTAATTTCCCATTGACGCCAAAGTGACCCAGGGCTTTTCGTAATGTTAAATTTCCCTTGACGCCAAAGTGACCCAGGGGTTTTCGTAATGTTAAATTTCCCACTGACGCCAAAGTGACCCAGGGTGTTTTTCAATGCTAATTCCCCTTGACGCCAAAGTGACCCCATTCACTACTTACGAATGTCACAAATTTCCACCTTTTTGTAGCTGGTACTTAGAAACATAAGTATTTTCAATGTGCAAAACACCAGAGTTTATATTCATCTTATCGTTTGACAGATAAGTAAATCTCTTGAGGATTTGTTCATCGTGATCTTCGCTTTATTTTATGAGCCTGGATAAATTGACCTACATGTGGTACGAAATAAGTCATTGAAAGTTATTTCATGGCCAGATCTCGTAAAACTACGTGTAAACAAGTGGAGAATATACCAGACATTGCCTTCAGAAATTTTTAAATAGAATGTTTACTGCCCTTAATAAGTTTCCTTATAATTTGATTCATATTACTGATATCTTTCGGTACTTTTTCATAGTACAATACTATTTAGTACAATAATATTTCCTTGCTAATGAAAAATGTGTTGCTTTTGTTTTCTTCAAAACTATTGCTTACATATATGTAGGTATGCATTTGTGTGTGTATGTGTGTTCCATTCTATTCTATTCTAGTCTAGTCTACTTACTCTATTCTATTCTATTATATTACAGGTGCTCCAGAGATAAAGCAGTCACCAAGTGATAAAACAGTTGAAGAGGGAACCAGCTTAAGATTGTTATGTGAATTTTCCGGTCATCCTGAACCAGAAATACAATGGGATGTAACAACGGTATATATTCTTTTGTACCTCAACATTTTACAATTTTAAAACTCAGAAATAACTCTTTTGTTGAAACTCATAGATAAAGTTACTTTTTAATTGTTTAATATATTCCAACTTTAAATTTTTCATTTTTCCTGACCATCATATGTTGCCTATTGTACTTTCTTCCCATCCATAGTCATCCACTTCCTGTCCATAGACATCCACTTCTTGTCTATAGACATCCGCTTCCTGACAGTTTATTCTTCCTTCTAACATCTATATATCTATATAATCTATGCTCGTTTCATCTTTTGATATATTATTGGAAGCAA
Organism: Sinohyriopsis cumingii; assembly: GCA_028554795.2. Classification (NCBI taxonomy): domain Eukaryota; kingdom Metazoa; phylum Mollusca; class Bivalvia; order Unionida; family Unionidae; genus Sinohyriopsis; species Sinohyriopsis cumingii. Next base: position 96,678,229 of record CM068831.1, read on the forward strand.
AGCAAAAGGTTTATTGTTACAACAACGCATGCTGAGGAAAGGATGCATGTTGAAAATAGAGGACACACCCTGGTGATTCAAACAACCTTGGTTACGGATTCTGGCATTTATTCTTGCGTTGGTACGAACTATTATGGCAGGAAGTCCGTGCAGTTTCATCTTCGTGTTGAACCAAGTAAGTACAAAGAAAAACATACAGGACACTAAAATCTTACTATGTACTTATACCACGCCAGTATAATTTTCAGTCGGCCAACCACTTAACTAATTGACTAACTCTTCTCTCTCTCTCTCTCTCTCTGTTTACTGAGTGACTTTATTTGTATCTATCTGTGCAACTGTCTTCAATATTATATTGTTAGATAAATGTATTGATGGCTTCCTAAAAGTACATTGTCACAGACCACAGGCGACAATCAGAATCCGGATAAAGATACATTGAGAATTGTTGCCAGTGTCTTGCGATGATGATAAGAGTAGTGTCCCTCTTAATTATTTCTATTTTAGTTTGCCTCTGCAATTTCTTTAATTTGATCGAACAATCAAATCCGTATTAAAATGTCATATCTTGCTGATAACTGCTTCTTTGCAATGTTTGGCAGAGGACAGATTTCAAGCTATTTGAAAAATCAAATGTATGTATGTATGTATGTATGTACGGATGGATGGATGGATCGATGGATTGATGCATGCATGTATTTATGTAACCTCAAAAATGCAATATAATTCAAATCCGTCTAAAAAGGTACAAATAACGTTTTATTTTTTTTAGAACTGACGACAACACATTTAACAACGATACATTCCGAACCACCAAGAGTTTCGATGATAGACAAGGAGGTCGTTCTTAATGGGTTCGATCTAACTCTTACATGCAATTACACTGGAGTTCCAAGTCCAGTCATATCTTGGAATTTTAATGGGGTACCTACCGGCACACCTATATACCTAAATTTGCACTCACAATTAGGTTTGGTCCTAAGGGATATTACGGTTACTGCTTATGCAGGAATGACCGAAATCACAAATGTTGGTTGAATGCCAACATATAGGGGACATTCACACTTACGGTCATTCCTTAACAATTCCGAATATATATATATATATATATATATATATATATATATATATATATATATATATATATATATATATATATATATATATATATATATATATATATATATTAGGTGCAATATCTATAATTTTCAAACAATAATTTTGTTAGATATGCGGTTTTGTACGTTCAACTCCTTTTTTAATTATATTCTGTTTTGAACTTCATCTGACAAAACGTCGGAGGGAGTTCACACACAGACACACACACACACAAGCGGGAGGTCGTTGGTTCGATCCCCGTCAGAGTCATACCAAAGATTTACATAAATGGTGACCGCTCCGGTGGCCTAGTGGTTAGAGCGTCCACCTCGGATGCGGGAGGTCATGGGTTGGATCCCCAGCCGAGTCATACCAAAGACTTACAAAAATGATACTAACAGCTACCTCACTTGGCGCTCAGCATCAGTAAGTTAATGTTAGGACTGATCAGCTTTCTGTCAGGATAATGTAACTGGGTAGGACATCATGCTACATGTCAGCGGCATAACGCCCAGTGCTAGACATCGCTGTGAAGTGACACAATGCAGACATCGTATCGATTTGACTGAATTTTTTTAAAAGTTATGTTAAAAATTCTAATCACACACACACACACATATATATATATATATATATATATATATATATATATATATAGAGAGAGAGAGAGAGAGAGAGAGAGAGAGAGAGAGAGAGAGAGATACATTACGGGTTTATATTGTGTTCTACAACAATCTCTTCCTTTAATTTTCTTTAATAAAATGAGCATATGATTATTTCTATCTTTTTCACTGATTGCTAATGTTTCTTTCAGAATAATCATCTGCCAGCAAATACAATTACAGTTTCTAATTTTCTAACTATAAGAGGTGCCAGATTTTACAATTCTGGAACATACACTTGTCATGCTCAGAATGCTGTGGGATCAGCCAACGCAGAAACCAAGCTCCAAGTATTTGGAAGTATGAGTGAAAAGAGACTTAATCTGCATAAATAGTCACTGTCCTTAATAAAATATGAGATGTGGCATAACAGTGCCACTGAATATGTCACGTGGCATAACAGTGTAATTGAATGTCATGATCACTGATATCTCACGTTTTGACCCCAATCATTTGTCTTCTATTTTCAAGGCAAACTTTAATAATTGTGTTTTACATTCACTACCTTACTAATGCACATATGTAATTTGTTTTTTGTTTTGTAACAATTAATTACATGGAAACAAAATGAGGGAAAGTAACAGAACTAAACCAGGATAGTCCTGGATTTTGTGCCATTAGAGATGCCAATATTTTCTTCACTGAGCTTGCAGTTTGAAAATAAATCTGTGCAGCTTCGTAAAATTCGCAATACATTCCTTAATTGCAACACAGAGTAGAGGATAAATAGGGATTTTAGAGTTGTTTTAGATTTTGGGGTACTAATATAGAGCAACGTCTTCTACACTCCCCAATTTTTTAAAATTTTTTTTACCCTTATCATTACACGCGACTATATGCGTTATGGGATCATATAATTATAATGCTGGTGTGAAGAATGTTACATAGGAATATCAGATAGCATCACACCATATAGCTGCTCTTTAGTTTTGGGAAATACGATGTTTAGTTTCTGAAAATATAATTAGTACACAATTTGATCACTAAAACGATTTAGCAAACCAAAATCAGTCAAGCCTATATAATTGATTGTGGCTTTTCTGTGCTACCAGATGCTACTGCTGGAATAACATTATTGATTGCCAATATACTGTATAATGGCTGTGGCAGAGTTAAACTGGGAATATTTTATGCTGACAGAGTAAGTCTGTGAATATTTTATATAGGCATTGAATATTTTTACATTAAACAATTACCACAGTATATATAAATTACGAAAAATCATAGATTAATGCGTAAATCATTTTGAAAGAATTTATGAGCATATCTGATTCTTAGACTATTCTACCATATCATTGAAGTGTGTTTCACAGAAGATTAAATCGCTGTTTTGCATAAATGCATCATGCAGTTTTGTCGAAGAGGCCCAAAAGATTATGATTTTTCTTATATTTATTCGGAGTTTGTTGATATATTAATCCGCTTAAGAATTTTCTTGAAACAGCATCGATATCAACATGGCCAGTATTGTAAGAAAAAAACTGAAAAGAAACATTATATAATATTGTGCAAGAATATAATAGCCACTGAAGTTGACTATAATACTTAGTACGATTTAGAAACGAATGAAACTACAAATTCATGATGGCTGAAACAGCAAGCGAATATAGTAGCAGTAGCGAAGATAATCAAGAATAAATTAATTAGAGAGATGACTTTAGAATCACCAATGTCACGTTTTTGTAAGAAAGTTAAATATCTAGCAGACGAAGAGTATAAGCGAATTGCGCGATGTTGAGTTTCGCAAAAAGGTCTTAACATTCAAAGACATCGAAAGTATGGAGTCAGTATCCAAGATGGGCATTGTATTTTATGTTATCGGATATCGTTATGCAAGCGGCGGTCATCGACATGTTGGTTTAATCCTTTGTAATGATCAGCGTTAAGTGATTTGGCCAAATACGTAATTGATGAAAAATATATTCAAGGACACAAAACAATCTATTTTATGGTAATGCTAGTTTATGCAGCCTGCTGAACGAGTTTGTTTACAACACACTGAGTTTGGAAATTGCTATAGCAGGTACAAATTATTTTGCAGTGAATGCCTGGACATCTCAAATAATATCCACTGCGATTATTTTTAAAACACTTGATATGTGGTGAGGTGTGCAATTATCAAAACTGTATATATTCCCAAAACATATATTTTCTGTGATTGTATAGCAGTTGCTTCAGTATAAATGCCAATATTTGGTTGGAAGTGCATGTTACACCTGATCCTGGTCGACATTTTGAGCATTGCTACTGGCTTGAAAAAAATAATCGAAGCATAGAAACAACTGCGAGATGAAATCACAAAGAGAAATGCGTTGCTCGTGAAATACGACTATGTCTTGTTGCTGATGCAGTGTGTATGTATTGTTGCTGATGATATGTGTATGTATTGTTGCTGATGCTGTGTGCATGTCTTGTTGCTGATGCTATGTGTATGTCTTGTTGCTGATGCTAAGTGTATGTCTTGTTGCTGATGCCATGTGTATGTCTTGTTGCTGATGCCATGTGTATGTCTTGTTGCTGATGCCATGTGTATGTCTTGTTGCTGATGCCATGTGTATGTCTTGTTGCTGATGCCATGTGTATGTCTTGTTGCTGATGCTATGTGCATGTCTTGTTGCTGATGCTATGTGTATGTATTGTTGCTGATGCTAAGTGTATGTCTTGTTGCTGATGCCATGTGTATGTCTTGTTGCTGATGCTGTGTGTATGTCTTGTTGCTGATGATGTGTGCATGTCTTGTTGCTGATGCTGAGTGTATGTCTTGTTGCTGATGCTATGTGTATGTCTTGTTGCTGATGCTATGTGTATGTCTTGTTGCTGATGCTGAGTGTATGTCTTGTTGCTGATGTAGTGTGTATCTATTGTTGCTGATGTTATGTGTATGTCTTGTTGCTGATGCTATGTGTATGTCTTGTTGCTGTTGCTGTGTGCATGTCTTGTTGCTGATGTAGTGTGTATGTCTTGTTGCTGATGCTATGTGTATGTCTTGTTGCTGATGCTGTGTGCATGTATTGTTGATGATGCTATGTGTATGTCTTGTTGCTGATGCTATGTGTATGTCTTGTTGCTGATGCTGTGTGGATGTCTTGTTGCTGATGCTATGTGTATGTCTTGTTGCTGATGCTGTTTACTGAATCGCAATGTCAATGATTGGTCTGGGAGTGGCAGGGATCCCAACCACAGCAACTATTGTAAGCAGACCAATCATAATTGTCGGGGCTATAACCATAGTAACCGGTGTCTCAGGCGATATTGGCAAAATACTTTTGCGAACACGTGTCTATTATAAACTTCTCGGGGCTCTATAAAGTAATCTTAGCATGATCAATGGCTATCAAGGATAAAATAATTAGCATTGTCATGTTCGAGATTGTTTTGATGAAAATGGAAAACCTACGGTGACACAATGTACAGATACAAAACCGAGGCGCTAGCAACCAAATACAGGTAATAAATTTACAGAGAGATTTTGCTTTGCAAAGTGTGTAGTAATTATATTTTTAGAAATTAATTATAGTATCTCCATAAAGATAATAACAGCTACAGAATTTTACGTCAGTCAAATTTACATAGTAAATTCTTAACACATGTATTTTAATTATAATTTACTGTCCCTTTGCGCATACATCTGGTCAGGTTAAGATAATACAATTATGGGGAATAGATGGCTTTGACATATATCAATACCCCTAGATTTAATATAACAAGACTTAACTCTAATATATCTTGGCCAAAATTTTAAAAAGTAAACATGTTGATTGAGTCTATATATTATTTTGTTTTCAGATTGTTAGTATACATTTCAATAAAAGTTATATTTTCATCAGGCTATATTCCAAGTCAAATTAGGTAAAAGCAACCATATCTTCCATTGCAAGTATATTGTGTGTGGTGATCCGGTATATTTTACTCTTATTGGACGTTATCAAACACTTATTGTGGCATATTAAACATATACGGGGCTAAACACATGTTGTTATATAACATGATATCACATATTAGCAAAAGATGAATTCTTCTAAATTTTGGGGAATAATTTTGAAGATAATTTAATTTTCAAAAAGGGGATATGTTCTAAATAAGTTATAGCATTTGTACTATTGGATATTGGCATCATGCCCAAAGAACATTGGGTTCATAAAATACCCCGCTGTACTTCATTTTTGCCCATGATATCAAACAGCAGAAACATTATGAATATATACATTATGTGCAGTCATGAGATATTAACTTTTATGTCTTTTACGATATGTATGTGGTATATGTGTCATAATGGTGGCATATTCTACTCCAGTTTCTTTTTCACTAATCAAAACTATTTGGTCCATACCAGGTTTGCTGGTTCACTGCACTTCATACTCACCCGAACAAGGGTCCATACTGTACGTTATGTAAGCGAAACGTCATAATACAAAATGAATTGTATACAAATGTAATAATGTATAATATTACGCAGTTTAGATATTTTTAAAACCATAGGGAGATAAATTAGTCTTAGAGCAAAGAACAGCAGTTTTGGTTTTTACTCATCAACTCTACAATAAAAGATTCTTGTCAAGCAAGACTTTCGAAACTGCCTTTTCAAGGGAGAGTGTTTTGTAGACTTTGAAAGCTGCATTCTATGTTTAGTTTTGTTTTTCTGGAATATATTATCTTGTCATGAGTTTATTATGTCACTGTCAGCATGATTTTGAATATTACTTTCATTTGCTGTAAATTTTAATACGATTTTCAATTTACGAGCATTTATAAACTTTTTGTTGTTGCACACTTCAGTAGTGATTTAAACAATTAATTTCACTATTCCAGTGCCACCACTGATTACAAAAGCACCTGTATCTGTTTTATTGCACCGGGGCGAACTTCTGATGCTATCTTGTGATGCAAGTGCACTACCAAGGCCAACAATATCATGGAAATTTCTTTCTTATGCGGTACTACCATTATTACTTTTCTCTTCTTTTTTGCCAGGGATGGGTACATTACTATTAATGTGTAGCAATGAATCCAACTCAGATATATTAATTTATTGAGGTTACTATCCTATTAGAATCGGAGTAACTAGGCTGATGTTAGGTGTCATAAAACTTGTGATTATGCCTAGAGGGGAACATCCAAAACTCTAATCCTTGCTGGCCCAGTTTTTACGTCTTTCGAGCTTTTGGGAAGAAGATCATATTCTGCAGCGGGGCCCATGAGGGGTATCAAGTGTTTGCATAATTCTTGATGAAAGCTTTAGCATATCTCGAAAGAAATAATATGACTGTATTGGCAACGTAACATGAAAAATAATTACTTAACCTCTCAAACAAAGAAACAAAAACAAGGAAAACAAATACTAATGATCCACAATTGATGATATGAATATGAAACCAACAAGATGGAGAAAAATAAATGGAAGTGTCAAAATCAGATAGGATTGGTGTTCAAATATACTGTGAGCTTGTTCGGGCCCCATGACAAGTGGGCTAATGAATATACATCATAGTTTGTAATGCATGCATAGTCTAGATGCGCTTTGATTTGCCCGTCACAATCTTGCAATTTCTAACTAATTAATGTTGTATTAATATACATTAATATAACAGTTCATACAAAAGGATATTAATTTCAACCAAATGTGTTAGATGCATTTATAAGAGTTTTTTATATATACAATGACACCTTTGTTTAACATAATGATGATATTACAAAAATATATTTCAATAATATCTTTGATTATTTGATAACAAATATTCAAATATATCCTTTTTTTAAAATTGCACCTACAAATTTGACCAGTTTTAACAGATGTGGCTTTAAGACATTTCAAACTGGTTAAGAGGAGACAGAGTCACCTTTTTCTTGGAGACTGGTGAATATAAACTATAGTAATTCTATAAAGAATAGTTAGGCATTGTGACCTAAATACAGGGGTACATGTTGCTGCTTCTCACTCAGATGGGATTGAAGTTACAGAAAACAACCTATGATTGACTTATTAAGGCTGTCTTTTCAACATTAACATTATAGATTCTCATCTGTACCCTTCCCTCTGATAAACAAAGAGTGTGGAACATGACATACGATTACCAAGATTATGCTGAAATCAGATAAAACAATTCTCATCTCTTTACAATATAACCAACACACCATACATCATGGAGTCTCCATTTACAAGTTGGCAAAATGAGTATATTTTCTTGCAAGTGAATGTTTTACTGATGGAAAGTAAAGGATTCAGTATTCAGTATTTTTTTCTTCTCATATTTCCTAATGTTATAATTGATGGAGTATTATATTTGCTTAGTAGCAGTTATTAGTAAATTATTAATCTCTCAGTTCTTAAAAGTAGAAATCTTCTTTCCTTATTACCGTATAATTGTTCAATACATATTACCGATTAATTCTTACGATTTATTGATGTAGATATTCTGTATCCAAACCTTTCTCTGTTACGTTTATTTAATTCAATTTGCCTGAATATTAGATCTCCAATCTAGTCTTTATTACTTATTATTGAACTGATTTATGGATGTGCCATTATTAAAATTAAAAGAAACTATTTTTATATAGACCATATGACATTTGTATACACGTACATTTATGAGTACTTGAATATATCTACTCTATATATTTTACAGCTTTGTATGTGTTGTTATATTAATGTATAATGATACATTAGTTAATTAATACATTAATTAAAAATATTAATGTACATAATGTATACTCATGAAAAGATATAGATAATCATGTGCCAGTACTTTCTCAAAAATTCTTTACTTTAAAAACCATCATGTATTCTTTTTGAAGTGTTTGAAAATACAATCAAATATTGTTTTAAAAAATGTCAACTTAGTTTTGTTTTCAGAATCTTAACGTGAAAGATACATAGTATAAAGCGCTCAGCTGAATTTGACTTAATTTAAATCAAAATATTTTGACATCAAGATTATTAAATTTATACATGTTGATTATAGATGTCATATGGCCTGTACTTAGGCTACTAAACCAAGAAATGCATTTCTAAAAAGCTCTTTAAACAACCATTTACAAATAAAGAAAAAGTACTGAAAATAATAGCTTTAACCTTTGTACAGATGATGGCTACTTAATTTTAAATATTGTCATCGTTACCAAAAATATTAAACACATTTAAAATTAACGTTTCTTAGAAATCAAATATTAGCATTTACAAAACAAATGTCTTGCGCTTTTGATTTCATTAAGATCTTTCATAATTTTGCAATTTGCTAATCGGTCATCAAATACGGACCCCATTACCAATATAAATGTATTCCAGCAGCTGTTGAAAAATGTGTATCTACCATAACATACGGCAAATACATTTTAATGAGTTTGTTTTGATTTGAGTCTCCAAAAGAAAAACAGCTTTATACGTTGAAGACCAGGTTCAGCTAAAAAAGCCTTGTTGGCAACCAAAAACATTATATGCAAATATGTTAATTTGCCTTAAATTATTCATACCACAGCTAAGACTGTTCAACCTTGCAATATTGAATCAAGAAACAACAGATAGTTAAAACAAAATTTGATTGGGGCGGAGGGACTTCTGATATCGAGATGTTCAGACTCAAAATACATTGCCAATTGGTCTTATGTTGATGTTAAGACTGAGGTCTGAGTGGCACTGGTGAAGTGGGTCTCATCGCTTTATATCATACACAAGAGTCTATAGATCTCAGAACATTTCAAGGGAAAAAATGAGTAAATCATAATCAGATTTTGTCTAAAAATCAACTTATCTATGTACTGATGCAAAAAGTATAAAATATCTGGCTAAGTATAGCGACATATTGTCAGAATATTACCAAATCAAAGCTTGGTATTGGTTATCAGGGAATATATGAAAATTTGAGAGACTATTTGTCGATTATATTTTTCAGAAAGGGACATCTGGATTTATTTCAAATTCTGATGAAAGCGGTGCAATTCTCTCGGCAGAAAATACTAAGCTGGTAATCAAACAAGTACAATACACTCATGAAGGAGTATACATCTGTATTGCTAGCAATGATTATGGATCAGCCGAAGCAAATGCAACTGTCTACATAACATAAAGTAAGTAAAACAATAAGCGTGTGTATGTATGTATGTATGTATGGATGGATGGATGGATGGATGGATGGATGGATCTGTGTATGTATATATGTATGTATGTTTGTATGCATGTATTTATTTATGCATGCATGCATTTATTTATGTCTGAGTATACACTGTATTTACTGTTAGTGTTTCTTCTGTTTATCTATCTTACTGTTCTGTTTTTGCTTTAAAGTTTTTGATTGTTCTAGCATTAAACATAAATGTAACCTTTTCAAATATTCAAGTGACATGCTTTATCTAATATGTAGCGAAGCTTAAAATCTATTGTAATAAACATTTAATTATCTCCATTCACTTCATTTTATCTTAATTTTATTCTTAATTGTAATTGCTTGAGTTCCATGAAGAAGAAAAAATCTTGACTGAACATTTCTCTGTAATACAAATTTTAATGACCCGATATTGAATACCCAACTATCATGACCATTTAAGGCTTTCTTAGATTTTAGTGATTATTTGTTGACTGTTGGGGGTCAGTGTTAGAAAGACGTTTCTCAACCCGAGGAATCGGCCAGTTTCTATGAGCAAACGTCATAATGTACATAATTCACATGAATCAGGTTCTTAAAATATAGCTTCCCTAAATTTCTTAAAAATTATCTGGATATTTTTAGGTGTACATGTTTAGTAATTTGAGAATGGAATAATTTTTTGCATTATGTGTTTGGGTCTTGTTTTGTATCGCACAGCGTGAAGTACAAATATCCAGTTCGAAAACGCTTTGCGAATAAGTCATACAAATGTGAATAAAAGAAAAACCATGTAAGTGTTTAAATTAGAGTTCAGCGGTGCTAGGTCAGTAGGTGATTGGAACAAAATTACTGTAGTATTTGCTCTTTTAAGAACCTTTCAGTTATTATTATCTTAAGGTCATTGGAAATAAGAAAAATAATTATCATGGCAAGAGGTCTTTGATTTGCCCTGTATGAGACCTCATTATATATATGGGGCCGCGAGTGTCCGACCGGTCTAAAGCCATCTGCGTGAGTTCGAGTCTAGGATTCGCCAATGTGGGTATGTGAGAAATTGTGCCGGTAGCTTCTCATGGGTCGGTGGTTCTTCCCGGGTTCTTCCTCCACCATTAATATTGGCCGTCATGCATAGCCTATCGTGTGCTGAAAAATGGCATTAAACCCAACAACAACAATATATATATATATATATATATATATATATATATATATATATATATATATATATATATATATAGAGAGAGAGAGAGAGAGAGAGAGAGAGAGAGAGAGAGAGAGAGGGTGGGGGGTTAAAAAATAAACTTTCCACAACTTGAAATATATCCAGTATTTGTGCACAAAATGGAAATATCACTTTCTTAGGTGGATCGTATAAATATTATTGATGACTTAAGGGAGCAGTAGGATTGAGATGACAGTGTGTTGCAGTAAATTACATTTATTGACAGTTTGTTGACTTTGGTCAAATCTGACCACAAAGCAAATCCGATGCAGCACATCGGGTTTATCCTTGTTGTCAAGGAAGTAAAGGGAAATAATTTCATAAAGACGCAAATGGTGTTGTGTAAAGTTTCCTTAGCAAACATTAATATCCGTGTCTGAAATGTTATACAGTTTCTATTTATTTGTTCTAGCTCACAATGACTTTGTTTCTGGATGTATAAATTCTGTATGAACACACAGTCAAGTGTTGCATAGCATGATGGGAAATATAATATTTCCCTATGTGAAAATACAGGAATGAAACAATAAGAAAATTATTTTGCTTTCAACGTTTCAGTATTTCACATTTAAGTATGTAATACATATCATGTTTCATTCATGTTACAGTAATATAAAGTGCTGTAGCAGTAATGACACTTTAATAGTTCAATTACTAGCATATAAGCAATGAACATAATACTTGAGCAGCTAAAAATGCATACGGGACAATCAAACTGAGCCGAGGCAGATAGTCTCACACTTAAACCAATTTAAGTGCGATTCTTTTCAAAATATACTGAATCTAACTCTGCTTTATATTTTCCAGATTATCGTCCAGTAATATACAAATATGGCAACCCAGAGATGATATATGCTTCGAGAGAAACATATTCACGTGCAAAAGAAACAATACCTCATTTTAATGTGGCCATTTAGTGTAAAGACAAATAAATTGTAACTGGAATATGGTTTTGGCTGCTATCTTTTTTATACAACATGCTACATATATCTATGTACTGGCAGCCTCCCTTAAGACGTGTAGCACTTTCAACAGAGCTCTATAAAAAAATGATCATATTCTACCAGCCATATCATCATTGTAGATTCATCACCAACAGTACAGTTTATGCTAAAATAAAGTTAATTTCTTGCTCTTTTTAACTGTTTGCTTGGTTTGTTGATGAAAATAGGTGAATGAACAGTACTTTGCATCTAATAAAGTCAGCTTCACTGCTGGGCACGATTCGGCCAGCTGAACGCCTCACATTGAAAGCATGAGATATCGAATTCTCTAGGGAAATTCCATTTAAACTCCAAAGTCACTGGGTCAACACCTAAAAATAGCACAACATTGTAGAGCAGAAAACAGCCTTTATTTTCATATAAGTTTGAAAAATATATGTTCAAATTAAATTTTCTTGGTAAGCTTTAAAATAAATAGGTTTATTTTTGTGGCAAAATATCTCATCCATTTTTAAAAAGTTAATAAAAACATTTAAAACAAAACAAAATATGCACACAAACTTAAAACATCTAAAATTATGTGACCTGAAGATCTCAATCTAGAATATATAAAAAGTAAGTTAAAATGTTGATAAATATTTTAACAATGTAATATATCTTAAGTTTCAAACTGTGGAAGAAAACAATTTCAATTTCCCAAATATTACACCGATACAGGTCTAATAAATTATTGGCTGTGCTGTCTTGCACGTTTAAAGAGATTGAAGGCTTCTACCGTATGTCTAGGTGGTTGATTAAAAAGGGCAAATTGAGAAAAAAGCCCTTGAGCATCAAGAGCAAGATGTCATCACCTACAAGTTTTTGATCCAGCTTAAAAGTAAATTCCTGTCACTTCTGATCAAATTCAAGAACTTTTTGAAAAGATTTGCTCAGCCTCATGTCAAGATGATTTTAGGCATACGGATTTGCAGAAGGAGGTACATCATGTGCTGAGAGCTGCTGCAGAAGCAAAGTTAGAATCTATTTCTAAATCGGATGTTTTGTCATTTCTTAACCGCAGTGCAACCCATGACTTGGAGAGACGTAATGTCGGACCTTTTCTCCAGCAGTTTAACTTGAAGTGGCATCACTTGCTCAGCCCTCATTTACTAAAGACATTACCATGTCCAACTCAGCCACCAATGGAACAATCATTGACTTGCTGAAATTTTTATTTGCAGCATACACAATTTCTTTACCTTTCTTTAAACATGATAATATATTTATTAGGTTGTTGAACGTCAGTTTACAGAGTTACCACCAGACATGCTAGGCAAGTAGCATGCAGTTCAGGATGAAGAGTATACACACAAACTTGCTCACTGTCAGCTGACCAACATGTTCGGGGAGCAGTGTTTTGGAGATTTGGACTTCAGTCTTTTCAAGCGCTGGAATCCTTGACCGAGGAAGAGGGAAACACTTGTTCCAGAAGTCTACATGACTGGCACAGTCTTTCAGAGCAAAACCATCGACACAATATACCACCTTTTCTTCATGCCTCGATGCAATGAGTCCCACATTTGCTGTAATGCTAGCATACATTTTACTTATTGAGCACACGATAACCTTATTGCATGTTATATTCTCCATTAGGAACAAACAACACCTCCCACTCCCATCCAGATTTCCATCTACAAAAACGTTTACATGTGTGAACCAAATATCGGTATGTCCTACATTTTAACAATGCCAATATATAGAAAGAAGTTTAGAGTTTTGAAATAAATACCGGATCCTATGTGGTTTTACATGGATTACATTCTAGTTTGGTAACGTATAAGCGAGAAAAACGAAAACCTGACTTGACATAAATATCAGATATGAACGAAAATCAAACCTGTGCCAAATATTGTTGCAGACTATCCAGATTACCATGTGGCCCGATATAATCGTTTCAAAATCAAACCGATGGTGTATATTGTTGCAGACTATCAAGTTTACCATGTGGCCCAATATAAGCTTTCAAAATCAAATCAACTCACAAAGATTCTCGAGACGGAAAGACAATGCTTCCTGACAGCACCACTTCTAAGTCTTACAGGGTACAAAAACTCTAGAAGTGGATATCAACAAAGTGTATACCAGGAATTAAGATCTCCATCCACTGAAAAGTAGCATGTATAAAGGTATGCAAGACGAAATGACTTGTGTAAATAAAATCGCTTAAAAAGCTTTACGTTTTTAAAAATTGCTGACAATAAAAAATGTTTAGATAACTCAATACTTGTTTTGTGGTTCTTGCCAGATAAATATATAATTTGAAAGATAATGACATTTTAGTGTAATTAAACTATATATAGTAATCATAAAATAAATAATAAATTAAAGGACTAACAAAATAATTTAGCTTATTGACTTTGAACAATTTTGACTTTCACTTATTAATTTATCCCAGTGACTATTACACTTCGATCATTCAGTAGCAGGAAACATGTACTGCCCCCTCCCAACAACACCACACACCACCCGCAGAAAATTTCAAGATTTTCATTTCTTTTGTGGCATTTCCGTAGTAAAATAATATTGTTTCTCACTTCATTTAACCAGTAACCAAAGTTATTCTTTTCAGCGATATTAGCATTTCTGTTGTCAATTGGATTGTTGAGAAAGGCCGTAGGCCGTGAAATAAGTTTCCTTTGGTACTCAAAATTGAAACAGCCAAGATTAAGTATTTGTTTTACATTTTGACATTGTGTACGTAAAAGCAATAGCAGTGTTTGATGTTGTACAGTAAATCGTATTAATATTTTACTTTGTTCATCCCACATTATATTTATGCATAAGAGTTTCGTTATTTATTATATCAAACAGTTAATTCGTTAAGCAAGGAAAGCTAGATTATACGTTTATTCACACGGTGTAAGTAATTTGTCTGGAAAAAGTGATATAATATTACATAGTTGATTAGTCACTCACTAGACGAAACTGTAATGGTCTTGCAACGTCCTCAATATCCATGTCTAATGATGGATATATTGACGTGTAAAAGACAGTTATAAAAATCAAGATAAGTGCCACTGTAAGGACAGAGTTCAGTGCTGCATGGTAAACATATTTACAAATATTTTTCTCTTGTTTTTTTGCTGTGAAGATTGTCTAATGGTCAAAATAATGGTAGCTATTATCTGGATGAAGTTGCAGTATTTCAGGGACAGGATTGCAAGATATTGATAAAGTAACTAACAAAACTAATTAAAAAAAAATGAAAAGTAAATCAAGTCCATCTCTTGTATTTAATAATTTATAAAGCAATGATACGAAAGAGACATAGATCATTACAAACAATACATAACGAAATAAGCAGACGAAAACAGAGTACATGTAAATGAACACATTAGACAAAGACGTCACAATAATAAACAGCTCTATCGGCCGAAAAGAATTTCCAAGAAATCGGGATAAGATCATTTCTTCGGTTTAACTGCTCAGTCATGAAATCATGGCTGGTACCTTTCAGCGATAAAAAGACCTTTATAGAATGAACAAATTGGATATCAGATTGGTACCTTTACATTATGGACCAACTGACCAACTATACGTCATAAAAGGATTTTTGATGAAAATATGATGTTGGTAAAACCATCCAATCAGTAGTAGTAGAGATAACATGATGTGCAAGATGGACTACATTGAGGCAGTGTTGGATGCCTGAGCGCCAACATATTCATTTAGGCCCAACGAAGAGGACATTTTTCCCTGGTAGAGGCTCGCCATTCATCTGGGATATTGACAGATTGCCAAATTACAGGTTTTGTAAGGTTCTGGATGTGGAAAGAAAAATCCAAAAAAGATGAAAAAAAATTGTTTTATGAGAATTCAGTGTTATAATTTTAGCGGCAAATAAGTAGTCGTTATATTGTTTGAGATGGGTGACACGCGGTGTTGCAACTGCGATTCCAACTTTGTCCTTCTCTTACTAACCGCTTGTGTACAGAAACACATAGCCGTCGGTTTAATTAAATCTACTCTAATAAAACGATAGGATTTGGCAAAGATTAATTATTATTTGGAGCCATTTTGATAACCACTGCGGTGATTTTAGTAATATAGAAATTTTCAATATATGCAAGACCGATTCTCGCTGCATTTTAATGATGCCAAATTCGTATCCCAAAAGGTGGAATGAAGTTTAGTTTGCTTTTGTATTTGTGGACTAAAGTAGATGGATTAGAAGATAGTTTAGTAGCATATTAAATAAAGATGGAGAAAAAATTATGTACGAGGATTCTTAAAACTAGTTTAAATTAAGTGAAAGTGGTTCATTATACCGCACCGTACTTCCATGCAAATGGCGACGTTTTCGACAAGATACCTGAAATATATATATATATATATATATATATATATATATATATATATATATATATATATATATATATATGGACAGCTCAGTCACTAGATCTCTAGGATGCCATCTCCTGCAATGGTCTTTCATTCTGTACTTCACATTTCTGGACACCACATAATTGCAGTGTTCACACGGTTTTTTTCTCTCACCATGGTGATATCGGTGGTGTCTATGGAGAAGCTGTCAGTTGACAAAGGACACGCCACACCACACTCAACACACTGGACAAGCATTATGAAAAGTGTCGGTTGAGAGAGAGACAATGAAAAGCCCTTCAATCCTAGGACATTTTAAAAACTACAATATAGCGCGCAATCATTTCAGCAATAACCTTTTCATTTTTATGTATAAGAATGAAATAAACTCAATAAAGTAAAACCACCATACGCAAAAAGTTTTTCATTGACTTACATGTTGTTGCTTGTTTGATTAAGCATTACTTTGCCATTTCTGTCATAATTATACAAAATGAGTGCTATTCAAAATACCGAAATATTTTTTGATCAAGAGAACCAAACTGAACCCACAATACACTGGACAGAACTGCCCATACCCTACTTAAAATATATCAAACTGTATCGTATAAAAATGCTAATCTGTCAATCAGCCTCCACTATGTCAACATCAAAGCACTCAGTAGTGAGAGTCTTCGCTTCCATGAGTTTCATTTGCTTGTCCTGGACATTCACTCAGGTGACTGTGAATATGACAATTACCAACTAACCTCAGCACAAACATCTGAGAGCATTTGTCGACTAATGCTTCAGAAAACAGATAAGTACATTAATGCCGACTACCGATAAAGAGTCCCGTTCATTCCACAAATAGAATTCACACGAATACCAGGGCTTACATACCTTATATCTGTGTCAGGCTCAAAAATATTAGAGGCTTCTACCAACCACGGGGTTCCTGCCACAGAATTACTTCAATCTTTCATGATGGACACATTTTGGTACAGCTTTAGGGTAGTTTTGTATTTATAAACAAAATCAGACACCACATCAGTTACGTGTAATGAGCCTTTTAGAGTTGTTTGCAGTTTTGGACAACGACCTTTCGTTTTTGTTTTTGTGTGTAGCTAAACAATGTTTCCTATTTTATACTGTCTTGCCTGTATCTTATGATCATATTATCTCTTCTGTCAGTTGCTTGCTTCCATCATATGATTACTTGCCTTTTCATGAATTTCCCACATTTGGGTAAGTAGCTTATTAATATGCTAATTTTCTGGGTTGTCAACAGCTTGTTGTTTCACTTTTATGGGAGGTCAGCAAGTAGTTGAACTTTTCGTCCCATCATCATTATATTCGGAGTTTGACCCGTGCTTTCATGCATGGATAATCTGTACGCAAGCATATCTAATTGAAGATGGCCATCCCAGTCTCGTTGATCATGTGTAATATATTTGCTTAATATATCTTCATTGGTGCGGTTAAACTTTTCACCTAGACCGTCATTTTGAGGATTAAAGGCTGTTGTCTTGGGTTTGTCTGTTTCCTGTCTCGAGCAGAATTCGCCGCTAAACAGCTTTAATATCATCTGACCACTCAGTGTATAGTTGTTGTGGTAGCCCGAAAAGAACAAATAAATTCTTCCACAAACAGATGAGCTATTAGTAGTAAGGTGGGGCACTATACGTACAATGGAAATTAGCATTACGGAGACCCCTGGGTGAATATACGTACAATGGAAATTTAACATGGCGAAAAATCGTGGTTAATATACGTACAAGGGGAATTAACATGGGAAAAAATTGTGGGCCGATATACGTACAAGGGGAATTTAACATGGGAATAGAGTTTGGGGGTTGTTTAGGGACAAAGGGGAATTGAATATGGGATTTTTTTTTTTTTAAAAAAATTTTTAAAAAAGGGGTAGGCAATGGAAAGGCTATCTCTTTTCGAGAAATATGGCTGGCCCTGAAAAGGGCCTTTGGGTTTATGTTAATGTATTCATTAACATAAATGGTACCGCATTGGTCTTCTTCTTGTCCTTAGGCTACGTCTCACTGTTGGTCCGTAAATCAGCACTCTTTTCAGGCATCCTTGTCTTTCAACGTAGATCCTACGTATCCACAGGCTGGTGTTTGTCCTGTGGACAACGGTCCACTTGGATCGGACATACATGAGCATGTCCGTCCGGAACATCATGGAAGACACAAGCGTAGAAGATTGCACATCGGTCCACATCTTGAAGCGACGAGAACAAGTGAATCAATGCAGTGAACTGCGCTTATTTATAGGTACAGGAAGGATTGAAACGGATTGAATTCATTCACCAATCCGAACACGTGTTACAAAATTCAGTCAGCTCGCATCCAATCCGAAGAGAGCAGTATGTGACGTCACGTGGTCTATATAGATTCGTTAGCGCTTGTGTGCAGTCAATCTATGCGACAGTGATTCAACATGACGGAAACTCAGAAAACGATCCATTGGGGTGCACCAGCAGGGGAGACTGCCCAAGGGAACCCGGACTTACTTTCAGAAGAGGTACATTGGGATTTTGTGGATTTTCTTACCTCGCAAGAATTTGTTCCGGAACCTTCGTTACCTTCTTCATTACCGCAAGTGGAGAATTTTAGACAGAGACAGAAAGAAGAATTGGAAAAATTTATGCAACGACAAAAGGAAGCGGAACAAGCTTTTCTCCTACAGCAACAGCAACAGCAACAAGAAGAGGTAAGAAAAAAACAACAGCAACAACAGCAAGAAGAAGTAGCAGCAAAGAAACAAGAGGGTGAAAATCAAACGGCTACGGTACTGTTGGACATTTTAGCGGAGTTAAGAAGTCTGAAACAAATGTATCAGACTTCTTTATCACGACCGAAGAGAATACGACCTTCCCGAGCTAAACACGCCAACCCTGTGACTAAGCCTGTCGTACCACCCTTAGTGATTTCAACCCAATCATCAGAAGTAGGCCTTGGCCGTGGCAAAGGCTTAAGGCAGTTAAAGTTGATTGGTTAAACTCACCCCTACACCAAAATAAAAAGGCCCTTTTCAGGGCCACCCACATTTCTCGAAAAGAAATACAATTTCAATTTGCCAATAACTCAAAAATAAACCCCACCCATTTTACCCTTATAGTACGTGTCTGTGTATGAGTGCGTGAGTGTAGCTTCTTATTTTAAAATCAAAACTCAAAGACACTTACCTTATATCATTCATGTATTCTTTTATCCATTTTTTTACAATCCAATTCACAATTCACCACAGAACACTTTAATTAAAAGTTCATTGACTTCTTCTTTCTCCTTGTTTAGTCTCTCTGTTTTTTGAATTTCTTCACCGTTTTTTCCTCATTTTCTTCCCTTCTTCTTTTCTTCTCCTGTTTCTTTGCTTCTTTTAAATAGAATTGTCTTCTTTCTTCCTCTTCTTCCTCTGAAGAATCCCTCTCTTCTTCCGAAGAATCCCTCTCTTCTTCTGAAGAATCCTTCTTTTCTTCTGACTCCTCTTGCTTCTTTTTTGGGCAATCTGGAGACCAATGTCCTTTTTCTTTACAATAATAACAGGTATCTTGACTTTTGTCTCTTTTAGTCCCTGTTTTTGTTCTTTTTTGACGGTCTGGACACTCTGAAGACCAATGCCCTTTCTTCTGACAGATATAGCAAGTATCTTGACTTTTATCTCGAAAGGAAGGAGAGTAGTCCGTCGGCTGGTCTGAAGAGAATTTTCTAATGACCCCTCGCAAAGCTCTGACGAAACGTTCCATCTGGGTAGTCTCTTCCATCGTTGTGCTCGGCTTGAGAGTGAAATGAATAGTGAAAGGACAATACACACACCCTTTTTATATACGCTGGTTTGCCAAGACTATAAATTAGTCTATGGTGTTTAAACTTGAGTCATTTGACGTTTTGCACTCAAGATGAAACGATCCCATTCATTCGAGAAGAAAGAAGAAGAAGAAGAAAGTAAGAGGCAGAAACGTGATCTATCGCCTCGTACCAGGGCTGAAATCTTGGCACAAATTCATGCCAGTGATTTTGAAGAGGACATGAGTGAACCAGAATTTGAAACCTCTAAACCAAGTTCGTCACCCTTAGTCAACCCTGAAAAATACTATTCCATTCGAGAGACGGAAAAGCGCTCCTCTAGAAAATTTAGAACCACGGCTTACACCTACACGGTGAAGTTTAAAGATTTCAAGGCCGACGTACCCTTGGAGAAAGCAGAAGGGTTCATCACCGAGATGTGGGATTCTTTGCTCACCGCACTCAAGCGACAATGTCAACCCAAAGAAGACGATCGCTTGACACTATCCATAGATCACGACGGTTTGAAATCCCCTGTTTGGATCGAGTTTAGCAGACCTGCAGAACTAACTCCTTCCAAAATCATGGACAAGATTCAACACGTACAACAATCTAATGACCAGTTTGACATCACCGATGGTAAAGCCACACTGAAAATGGCCCACGTCTCTCTTCCTCAAGGGACAGGACGCAAAAAGATGTTATTGGTGAACGAGCTTCGCAGCATTAAGCGTAGTCTTGTCCAAATTCACAATCCTCATGACCAGATGTGTTTAGCCCGTGCCATCGTGGTGGGACGAACCTATGCCAACAAGAACGACACGACAGAATGGAAAAGAACCTGGAACACTATTCAACGATCCGATCGAGCCAAACAACGAAACGAAGCAGAACTCCTGTTGCAACAAGCTGGCCTGTCCAAAGACACACCCTGTGGCATTCCTGAGATGCAAAAATTGCAAGATGCCCTAGCTCCACGCTACACCTTGAAAGTGCACCCTCAAGAAATGCGCGGGTCTCTGTTGTTTCGAGGCCAGGATTTTAAGGACGGAAAAAACATTCACCTTTATTATTACGATGACCATTTGGATACCATTATCAGTATCACCGGATTCCTGGGATACAGTTATTATTGTGAGAAATGTGATTATGGTTATAACAATCGAGAGCAACACAAGCATTGTGGATTGAAATGCCCAGGATGTTTGGCCTCTCCACACTGTCTGAGCGAAGAACCAGTGCCTTGTTCAACTTGTCTGCGCACGTTTGTCAGCCCTGCCTGTTACCAGCAACATTTGAAAACACAAGGTTCACAGAAGAAATGTGCTTGTCAACTCCTGAGATTGTGCCCTACGTGTGGACAAGGCATACTTACCAACAATGCCAAGGCACACGTATGTCGAGGAAAGAAAAAATGTCACATTTGTCACCACATCGTGGACTTGGAACACGAATGTTACGTGCAAAAATACCAACCCCCACCAGAGAAAGAGGACGGTCACAAGAAGAAAGGCAATTTCATCTTTTTCGATTTCGAATGCATGCAAGAGACTGGCATTCACATCCCTAATTTCTGCGTGGCTCATCGAGCGTGCGAGAAGTGCATTCAAGAACCTATCTTCAGTCATTGCCCTCACTGCAGCAAGATTCCTGGAGGACGTGAAAAAATCTTTCGGGGACCAAACACGTTAGCCGATTTTGCCCAATGGGTCTTAGACCCCATCGACAAGACGTGGAGCCAAGAGGACATCGAACGTTACGGAGATTGTCATCGTCATGCCACGGTGATGGCTCACAATTTCTCCGGATACGATGGACAGTTTCTTCTCGGATACTATACGGAACAAGGCACCGAACGTCCTAAAGTCACTTTGAACGGAGCCAAAATCATTTTCATGCAAGTGGGACAAGTACAGTTTAAAGATTCGATGAGTTACTTGGCCATGCCTTTGAGTCGAATGCCTAAAACGTTTGGAATGACAGAAATGGCTAAAGGGTACTTTCCACACTTTTTCAATACGGAAGCCAATCAACATGCCGTTCTACCCCATTTACCTGAGGCTCACTATTACGACCCCGACAACATGCGTACCGAACAACGAGAAGCTTTCTACGCTTGGTACCAGGATCATGCCTCTGACCCCTTCGACTTTCAGGAAGAAATGTTAAAGTATTGTCGTTCCGACGTGGACATTTTACGACGTTGCTGTGGAAAATTTCGAGAACTGTTCATGGAACACGGAGGGGTCGATCCTTTGAAAGAAGCTTGCACCATTGCCAAAGCGTGTTCCTTAGTGTACCGCCAACGATTCATGCCTGAAAACACCATGGCTGTCATCAGTCCTCAAACGACCAACTATGTCAAGCGTCAATACTCGGTCAAAGCCCTACGTTGGTTACATTACTTGTGCGACAAGGAAGACAAATGGATTCAGCATGCTCGCAACGGAGGAGGCGAAAAGACCATCGGAACGTATTCGGTAGATGGCTGGGACTTAGAAAACCCCAAGATCGTGTACGAGTTTAACGGTTGCTTATTTCACGGATGTCCCGTCTGTTACCCTGACCGTGGCACTAAAAATCAGTTTTTGCAACGAACCATGGAAGAATTGTACCAGGACACTTGTCAGCGACGCCTAAAGTTAGAACAGCAAGGATACCAAGTGGTGGAAATGTGGGAACACGAGTACCATCACCGTTTGAAAACCGATCCCGAGTTTAAACGTTACCAGTTCATGGACCCGCTGAACCCGAGGGATAGTTTGTACGGAGGAAGGACCAATGCCACCTGTTTGCTGTACCAAACCGACGAAGAGAAAGGAGAAGAAATGAAATACTTGGACGTGTGTTCGCTGTATCCCTACGTGTGCAAATATTGTCGCTTTCCTGTAGGGCACCCGCAATTATTGACGGAACACATCGACCTGAAAAACATTCGACAATACGAAGGCTTGATCAAGTGTAAAGTTTTGCCTCCCACGAACCTATACCATCCCGTCTTACCTCACCATTGTCAAGGCAAACTGATGTTTCCCTTGTGCCGTACTTGTGCCGAAACGTGCAACCAGGACCAACCTTGCCATCACAGCCAGGAAGAACGTGCCTTGACGGGAACCTGGGTCAGCGTGGAATTGTTCAAAGCTCTGGACATGGGATACCAACTGTTAGAAGTGTACGAAATTTGCCACTTTCCCAAGACACAACAGTACCACAAGGGTGACCCTACTCAGAAAGGCATTTTCGCCGACTACGTGGATGCCTTTTTGAAACTGAAACAAGAAGCCAGCGGCTATCCTTCCTGGTGTCACACTCCCGAAGACCAAATACAATTCAAAGAGAAATACTACGCACAAGAAGGCATCTCTTTAGACCACATCGAAAAAAACGAAGGCAGGCGATCGTTTGCCAAAGTGATGTTAAATTGCTTGTGGGGTAAAATGGCACAACGACCGTGTTTACCCAAGACGGAATATTTGACAGAACCTTCCCGCTACTTCCAGATGATTCACGACAAAACCAAATACATGAAACACGTGGACGTCGTTCGAGAGGATTTGATCTTGGTCAATTACGAAGAAGATCTGGACTTTGTACAAGACGACCCTTTTGGAAATGTCATCATTGCGGCTTACGTGACAGCTCATGCTCGCTTAAAATTGTACGAAGCTTTAGAACTGTTAGAAGAACGCGTCCTGTACTTTGACACGGACAGTTGCATTTACATCCATCACCCGATTCAACAGCACCCTGACATCGAAGGAGACCGTTTAGGAGCCTGGACAGACGAGCATCCCGACGACAAGATTCTAAGTTTCGTCAGTGGTGGTCCCAAAAATTACGGCTACGAATACCGGGACAAACAAGGAGAAGTGCACACGACGTGCAAAGTGAAAGGACTGACTCTGAATCATCGTACCAGTCGAGTGATCAACTTTGGGGTATTGAAAGAAGCCTTGCAATCGGGAGAGGATGGAAACTTTAAAGTGACCACCTATCAACCGAACAAGATTGTACGTTTACCCACTCACCACATCGTCAGTCGACCCTTGGAAAAAGTCTATCAAATTGTATACCAGAAGCGAGTGCGACTTCCCAATCACTTCACCTTACCGTACGGTCACGTTGGTATTGGTCTGTATATGAAAAGGAACCCTAGGCAAGATCGATAGTTCATTGTTCATTGAAGTAACTTACCATGTCGTTGACGAAGAAGAAACCAGATTGGTTAGGAGTCAAATGTTGGACATCACCGAGACCAGGGTTTTGAGGCTTGGACACAAGAGGTGGCCCAGTATGCACGAGAGTTATTCAAGGAAAAAAGTTACTTTTCAACCTGTGTTAGTGACGGTGCCAGAAGAACCCGTCACCCAGGACAGGACTGTCGTGGACAGGCCTGAAAGACCCTTTCGGGAGGACACTTGTGTGACCTTACCCCTACTATAGAACTGGTTAGAACTTTACCCAAAACATGTTGTACAGACACTTGTGTTTATTCCACGTTCATGGTTATCATGTGCCTTTTATTCTTGTACTTAAGCCTTTGGCTTTTATGCATTTTTGTCTTTCGTATTCATGTTTGAAGCATTCAATAAACGTGTTCTGAAAAAGTATATAAACTCTTGTCTTGTTTGTTTTTCGTGTCACAAGTGACATTTCTCACACCATGGCTACCTCTGCTGTCTCTGCTCCCTCTTCCTCTACTGTCAAAGTCATCGACGAACACTTAGATCGTGCCAGTTGGAAGGCTTTGTATCTTCGCCATCCCTTTAACATGCTCATTGCTGGACCTAGCGGTTCAGGCAAAACCGAATTCGTCAAACGTTTGATCGAACATAAACATCATTTGATCGATCGACCCCCTCAACGAATCGTGTGGTGTTACAAAGAGTGGCAATCGGCGTACAGCCTCTTGCGAGAAAGTCAAGGCGATTCCATCGTGTTTGTGGAAGGCATTCCTAAAGAAGACGATGGCATCGTCTCTGACTCCCGTCAAACCCATTTGGTCATTTTCGACGACATGTTAGGAGAAGACGAAGAAGAAATTAAACTGTGGTTCACGCGCAAAGGGCATCACCGTAATGCCAGTGTCGTTTACATCACCCAAAATTTGTTTCAACAAAGTAAAGGCCATCGCCCCATCAGTCTCAATGCGCATTACGTGGTCTTGTTTAAAAGCCCTCGAGATAAATCGCAAGTGCAAGTCTTAGCCAAACAGTTAGGAACGCCTTGGCTGACTCAGGCGTACGACGATGCCACTCAAACTCCACACGCCTATTTACTCGTCGATTTGAAACCTACGACTCCCGCGGATTTGCGATTTCGTACCCACTTGTTTCACCACTGGTGCCAAGACGGAGGGCCTGTCCTGTACACGTCTCCGTCCTCGACTTAATTTCACTCCACAAAAAAAATCTATAAAAGCCTCAGACACTTTTCGTCTGTCTCACACAACGTCAACATGACGTCCCTTCAGTCGCATCTTCCCGTCAAATTGATTCGTGCCTTGTATGGCATCAGTCGAGAAAAAAATCCACAAATACGAGCTCGTGTCTTAGAAGCTAGTCTCAAAGAAGTCTTACGATGGTTCACGGTGACGGCACGTCAATTACTCCAAGGAATCATTCAGATTCCTCATCAAACCAAACGCTTTTTCGATTGAAACAAAGTCGCTTTGGTCCAACTGGCCGATCCCCGCATCGACACTCAAACCAAAAAACAAACCATTTTGAAACCTGGAGGGAGCGGTACTCTAGGAGGGGTCATCATTCGCTCACTCTTAAGATGGGATCCTAATGCCCCCAAAGTTATACCCAAGACAAAAGTCTAACGAAGCCCCAAGAAGAAAAAGACCAGGTCCCCAAGGAGAACTCCTCCAGTGGCAGGACCCTCCTCTGACCAGACACCACCACCACCCCGGAAAAAGAAAAGAAGCCCCCAGATAAAGAAAAGTCCACAGAAAACTAGTCGCAAGAGAGGCACTTCGGCCAGGACGCAACCTTACACTCGCAAACCACGACCTGCCACGGCGGTGACTGCGTCTCCGGCAGCTTCACGTTTGTCCACTTCTCCGTTAATGACACCCAGAACTGAAGAGTACTTGGAGACGTTGATCACACCAAGAACTTCTCCGTTGATGACCCCCAAAAGAACTTCCCCAGTGGCAGGACCTTCCAATTTAGTGGCAGTGGCTGCTGCTCACAAAGTACCTTCTCCCAAAATCAAAGTTCAAGAAAGATCGGGCATGTTACAAAGTTTACTGGATTTGTCCAAGCAAGAACTGGCTCGATTTAGTCCGTTACGTACCCCTGCACGACGTGTCATGCCTGTCCTCAAACTAATACGACGTCAAGACAATCAGTGGCGACGCGTTCCAGTATAAAAAAGGCCTGTGACCAAGTCGGGTATCAGTGTTTTTTGGTGCTCCTGAAGACTCAAAGATGTCACCCTCCAGAAAACTCCAAGGAAAGAAAAGGAAAGGACTGCCACCACGTTTAGCCAAACATGGGGACATGTTATCTGTCCTGTCCAAAGCTTCTCCACCCCTACGAAAAAATCTCATTCAAACAGCCTCCAAAGAGGTCATCGATACCGTGTGCGAATGTTGTTTGAACGTTTTGAAAGGCACGATCCCTTTGTCCAAACACCAGAAACAATGCTTAGGCAAACATCGTCACGTTCTTCGCCAAATGGTTCAAAAGAAAATTCCCATTCGTCAAAAAAAGAAGATGTTAGTGCAACGTGGAGGTATTTTACCTCTCTTGTTAGGCCCCATACTGAAAGGAGTCTTGGGAACCATGTTGGGAGGACTGGTGGGAGCAAGATAAAAAGGCCTCGGAAGTTCCAGGATCTCAGAATCGACCCCTGACAACCCCATGGAAGGACGAAAACTAGCTTTAGTGCCTTACAAACGATGGATGGAATACCATCGGTGGCAAGAACAACACACCCCGCATTTACCTCCCAATCCCCATTTGAGCGAGATGTCCCAGTTACAACACGAATTGCAGTCCTTGATGGATCGCCAAGATTTGTCCGAAACAGAAAAATCGCAAAAGTACGGTCAACTCTTGCAACGACTGCAACTCTTTCACCAGAAAGCTTTAGACGAAACAGCTCTACCCACTCTGAAAGATTTTAAGACCTTGATGAAAAGTCCAGCACCATCACCAGTACCAGTACCAGTACCAGTGACCAAGACAGAAAAGGAAAAGAAGAAGAAGAAGAAGGGTTTCAAACTCCACCAGAAAAAGTACGCAAGTTAACAACACCACCTACCTCCAGAATTGGATGGATTAAAAAGATGATGACCACCCCTTCTTCATCACAAGAGAAAAAGAAAGTGAAGACAGAAGTGAAGACAGAAGTGAAACAAGAACCGATATCCCCCGCTCAGACATCCTCCTCCTCTTCAACACCTATTGCCGGTCGCACACGCAAAGCATTGCAATCCAAGAAAATACCCCAAGAGAAAAAGAGTAGCATCCTCCAAGAGTGGGTGCCTTATTAACACACCAACCAACACAAAAAAATGGAAAAAGTCTTAGCCAGCATTTACTACGATCCCTCCCATCCTGCAGGTTACGCAGGAGTTCAAAAATTGTATCGTGCTGCCAAAACGCGACTGAAAAGTCTCCGTTTACCTCAAGTGCAACGATGGTTACAAGAACAAGCTACCTACACTTTACACAAACCCATTCGACGCAAGTTTGCCAGAAGTCGCACCCGAGTGGAAGGCATCGATCATCAATGGCAAGCCGATTTAGCCGATGTATCTCATTTGGCCAGCTACAATCGTGGCTACAAATATTTGTTTTGTGTCATCGACGTCTTTTCCAAATTTGCTTGGGTCGTACCCTTTACTTCCAAATCGAGCTGCGAGTTAGTGCGAGCCCTGCAACGAGTGCTGAAACAAAGCGGTCGTCACCCTCTTCGATGGCAAACGGACAAAGGCACCGAATTTCTGAAGCAAGCTTTCCAAAAAGAATTAAAGAAACGTGACATTCATTTTTTTACCACCGAGAATCCCGAAACCAAAGCCAGCATCGTGGAACGTTTTCAACGCACTTTGAAAGAACGCATGTGGAAATATTTTACGCATCAGCACACTCTGAAGTACATCGACATCTTACCGCACCTGGTGCAAGCGTACAACCAATCTTACCATCGAAGCATTGGACGTGCCCCGCAAGACGTGACTCCCGACAACGAAGTGCTGGTGTTTGAGCGCCTGTTTGGTACGTCCCCGACGAGGGCTGTCCCCAAGAAAAGTGGAGAGTTGGCCGTAGGAGATTGGGTGCGCATTGGCAAAACCAAAACGCACTTTCGACAAAGGTTACTTACCTAACTGGACGACCGAATTGTTTCGCGTTACTGGACGAGTGCATGGCCGTCATCCTGCCGTCTATAAATTGGAAGACATGAACGGAGAAGTGCTCAAAGGAACGTTTTATTTGCCCGAGTTACAACGTGTCACCAAAAAAGAAGACGACGTGTACGACATCGAAAGCATTCTCGAACGCAGAACCCGTAAAGTGGGCAAACGACGTGTCAAAGAAGTCAAAGTACGTTGGAAAGGATATCCACCCAGTTTTGATTCTTGGATCGACGCTTCGCAAGTCATCGACTATAAAAAGAAGTGACCATCATGCCTTTTCACACAGACGCAGCTACGTCGACCACTCCTCCTTCCCCTAGTTCTTCTGTGCAAGATTTACAAAAACAACCCTTGTGGGTGTGGTGTGGAGAACGTGTGCCTAAAACGCAAATCGTCTTTTTCTGCCAAATCTTCGTGGTGTATTGTGTCATCGGGGCAGCCATCGCCAATTTGAGTTTGCAACAAGGAGACAAACAATTGTGGACCATTTTATTGAGCAGTTGCATCGGTTACCTGCTTCCTAATCCCTCCCTGAAATTCACCTCGAACGGGAACCACGGGAACCTTGTGTCCAGTGCCAGTGCCAGTCACCACTCCAACCACAACCAGAACCCCATTTTGGGCGGAGACACGCCTCTGACGTCAACTAACCCCTCGGACAGCCACAGAACTCTGGAATTATGAGTCACCAAAACCAATTTTACTTAACCTTACCCAGTGACAGTTCCATGGAGGTGTTTCCCAAGAACACGTTGTGCTGTTACGCGGCCAAATTACCTCAAGCCATCCCCTTAGATCACGAAGCCCATTGGGAAGTGGCTTTAGTAGAAATGATTCACCCGACCCAAGTCCTCAATGTCCTTCCCAATCAAAATTTTTTTGATGTGGAAGTTCATGACGAACAATTGCAACAGTGGATGGATAGCAATGTCAAATATGACAAGAAAACCCGTACACGAAAGTACACCACCTATCACTTGTTAATTTCCCCAGGCTATTATTTTAGTGGTCAACATTTGGTCAGCACCATAGCCTCCAGGTTTAATGCCGTGTTTCTGAAAGCTTTGGAGCATGTTAACAAAAGTGTCACCATGGAGTACCACAAAACAGCTCGTCGCTTCTTGATGAAATTTGAACGGAGTAAAATCCTGTCCATTTTATTTTGTCCTGAATTGTATGACATGTTGGGCGGAGACATGAACCTGCGAATGAGCATGATGAAGAAAAGCGAATTACCCATCGTTTACGACAACGAGTCTTTTAGCAAGTTATTTCGTGCCCCGGTAGAACTGAACCAAGGACTGAATTTGATGTTTGTGTACTCCGATGTTGTGGAGTATAACGTGGTGGGACACACCTCCGTACCGTTACTGCGTGTCATTCCTTTCAAAGTGGATTCTGCCACGAACACTGACGAGGAAGGTGGAAACACTTACCACGTCCACCGCGAATTTGTACATCCTCACTATTTGCCTGTCAGTAAGCCGTATTTGGACACGGTCAACATTACTATAAAAGGAGATTTGGGACAAAATATTCCATTCACCAAAGGAAAAGTCACGGTGAAACTCCATTTTCGAAAACGGTTTTCTCACGATTCGAAAGTCATGTATCCAGTGTTCCGAGGGGTTGCTCGACAGCGAGGACACGGTTTAGGAGATATGTTAAAATCGGCCTTTCCTTCGGTGGCCCCGGTGTTGAAACCGATGGTGACACGCGGATTGCACGCCTTGAAAGATGCGGCACTGACGCAAGGCAAAGAATTTCTCCAAAATGTCATCATCGACAAACAAAACCCTAAAGAAGCCTTCATGAGGGCAGGCAAAAATGTCTTGCTGCAAACGGGCAAAGACATTTTGGGTCACCGAGAAACACCTATAAATGCCCTGCACGCTACTGAGTCAGGCATTCAGCAAGGACAAGGCAGAAAGAGACGACGAAGAAAACACCCTTTCACCAGACTTCAAGCGAGAAAGGCCAAGAAAAGAAGAACCGTTCGAGACTTAGACGTTTTCGATTATTGAGAAAAGAGACAAAAAAATGATGCACCGAGAATCTTGCGCTTGTTCCAAGACGGAACTGGATCTGTTTGCCATGCCCCCCACGATGATGACGATGCAAGAATCCCAGTGGGTGGAATTTCACCCCGTCTCTTCACTGACCGATTCCGCTCCCATCGAGTTTGAAATCAAAGGACAGCCCGAAGATTACATCGATCTGAATAGCAGTTACTTGTACCTGAAAGTCAAAATTCTAGATAAGACTGGAGGTGCTATAGACGATGAAGCAGTAGCTCCCGTCAACAATTTCATGCATTCCTTGTTCAGTGGAGTGGACTTGTACTTGAATAACAAACTGGTCAGTAGCAGCATGGATACTTACCCTTATTGTGCCTGCCTGGAAAATCTCTTGACGTACGGAATAGATGCCAAGAACACTCATCTCAATGCCTGTGTGGTATGGGAAGCTGACGAACCTACCAAATTTGAAATATTGGAAACTGATGAAAAGAAAGACAACAATGATGGATTTGTAGAACGAAGAAAGAGAATCACGGGAGCCGACACAAGTTTAGAACAGATGGATCGTTTGCATTTGGACATGTGGTTGCAAGAAAAGTATTTGCTAAACGGGGTGGATGTCCGCCTGAGACTGAATCGTAGCAGTGCCGCTTTCCATTTGATGGCTGATAGTGACGGTTACAAAACCAATATCCTAGAAGCCAGACTCTACGTACGCCGTGTGGAAGTGTTACCTAAAGTGGGAAACGACATCAGTCAGACGTTGAGCAGAACGACTGCCAAGTATCCCATACGACGCGTGGAAGTGAAAACCTTCACCATTGCCAACGGACAGCGATCCATGATCGAAGATCATCTGTTCCAAGGACAGTTACCCAAACGTTTGATCGTTGGTATCGTCGAGAATACAGCCTTCAACGGAGCTGCCGAAAAAAATCCTTTCTACTTTCAACACTTTGGCGTGTCCAAAATCGAAGTCAGTCGCGATGGCAAGACCTTGTGTACCCGACCTTTCGAACCTGACTTTACCAAGAAGAATTACTTGAGATCGTACTTGTCCCTGTACGAAGCCACCGGACAGTTAGGAACCAATACCAGTCACGGTATTACGTACGAGGATTATGCAGGAGGCTACGCTTTGTGGGCTTTCGATTTCACTCCAGACCAAGGCAGCGACGAGGGGCATTTCCACCCTATAAAATCCGGCCAGATTCGTGTGGAAATTCAGTTTAAAGACCGAGAGCCTGATGAAACGGTGAACGTCATCCTGTATGCAGAATTCGATAATACGATAGAAATCAACAGTTTGAGAGAAGTCATCCTAGATTACTAGAAACCATGGAAGACTGTTATCCCTCTTTACCTAGTGGAGAAACTTTTAGTGTTGGATTATTGTTAAAAAATGTTAGAGTTGTTGTTTAGTGTTAAGTGATTTTTGAATAAAAAATGTTGTGTTTTGAAAAAAATTGTTTGATGTTATCATGTTGGATTATTGTTAAAAATGTTAGAGTTGTTGTTTAGCGTTAAGTGATTTTTGAATAAAAAATGTTGTGTTTTGAAAAAAATGCCTTTGTGGTTTGTTTAGCTATAAGAATGTTGGATTGATGCTCTTTCATTTCTTACTATCCCTCGCATGACACTCACTGAACGTTGCGGCTCGAAAACCGTGTGGGGGATGTTTTCCTTCACGTCCGCGCTTTGACTTTAAGAACCGGGGTTGTTTCCAGTCTAACCATCCATTGTCGACTCATCCTCCTAAGAAGATGTGTTCCAAACTAGCTAAATTCAACGAAGCCTACGTGAATTTGCATAGGGTCAGACACAGTCTGATACCGAAGCCAGAAGAAATAGAGAATGTGAGAATGTTAAAAATCACTGAAGACCTGATAGAAGAGCTCTTCAGAGAAGAAATGAACAGGGAGATAGAAGAATGGACGGAGAAGTACAGACTTCAGAGACAGCAGCAACAGCAGCAACAACAACAACAACAGCAGCAGCAACCTGAAGCTGACAGAGGCTTTGTCGATTGTCGGATCGACACCAAAGAGTTCTTCTTCTCTTTTCGAAGAAGCAGACCTATCGCCAGAAAGTCTATCCTCAGAGGACATCGCATTCTTAGAAACTAAAAAAAGAATGCCATAGCAAACAAGAAAAAACAGCCCTTTTCAGGGCTACCCAATACTCTAGAAAAGAAATAACGATCGATTTGCCAATGTGTGTAGGTAGAGTAGTGTGAAAATAAACACTAACTCTTTTTTAAAAATGTGAGGGTATGTGTTTGTGTGTTTGTGTTTGTAAGTGCTTAAGGAAGTTGGTATGGATAGTAGATTAACATGATGTCTTTTTTTTTGGTGTTTGAGGTGTAAATTTGGGGTTAGATTGGATTGATTTGAGTATGTGGATAGTCTATTGAAGTGATTTATAAAAAATTTAAAAATAGTGATGGGTAGCACAAAAAAGTGAGTGAGTGTTTCTTTTAGGTCCGCGCGTTGTTGTTTTTTGGTTATGGTCTAGGTAAGATCAATTTTATGTTTTTAGGGGGATGTTTTCCATCACGTCCGCGCTTTCACTATAAATTGAAACTCGCTGGGCAGTCTAGCTACCCTTGTTGATTGTTCAACACAAGAATGAATAGCAGAATAAGCAAACTTCTTGAACTCCAGATACATCTGGAATATGTCAGGCGCCTGTTAAATGAACTGGCCGCGGAGGCTATAGTAGAAGAGGAAAGAATGAAGAACGAAGAGGAGGAGAGAAGACAGAGGGAAGAGGAGGAAAAGAAACTAGAAGAGAGGATGTCGTAAATATTCCCGAGACAGAGGATTGGGGTGTTGAAGCGAATCATCCTCCCTCTGCGCTCCCCAGAAGAAAGGTGAAAGGAGACTGGGGAAGAAGATGCGTGTGTGGCGCCAGGCCAGGAAGGTGCAACTATTAGATAGGTGCATCTGGAGTTAAAAAAAAACAGCCCTTTTAAGGGCTACCCAATACTCTAGAAAAGAAATAACTATCGATTTGCCAATGTGTGTGTGTGTGTGTGTGTGTGTGTGTAGGTAGAGTAGTGTGATTATAAACACTAACTCTTTTTTCATAGTGCGAGGGTATGTGTTTGTGTGTTTGTGTTTGTAACTGCTCACGTACGATTGTGTGGATAGTAGATTATGGATTTTGTTTATTGTTTCTTAGCGTATGTGGAGAGTATAGTTTGGGTTTTGTAACCGCTCACGTAAGATTGTGTGGATAGTAGATTATGGATTTTGTTTATTGTTTCTAAGCGTGTATGGAGAGTATAGTTTGGGTTTTGTAACCGCTCACGTACGATTGTGTGGATAGTAGATTATGGATTTTGTTTATTGTTTCTTAGCGTATGTGGAGAGTATAGTTAGGGTTTTATTATATGAAATGAAAAAGTAGGGGGATGTTTTCCTTCACGTCCGCGCTTTTCGTATAAGAACCCACAGTATTCGTCGTTCAAACCATTCTGCAAAGAATAAAAAAAGAAGATGGCTTCTAACCAAATGGACAAAATGGAAAAATTGCAAAACGTCCTCGACAATTTAGGAATGATAGAGCAAATGTTTATTAACCTAAACGAGGATCACTATTCTTATAGTCCCCATCGAGTGAAGATGGAGATAAACAATTTACGAAAAATGAAGGTAATCATCAGTGATCTGTTGAAAGAAATAAAGGAGGAGAAGGAGGATGAAGAGGAAAGGATAAGGATGAGAGCATGGAATGAAAAAAATTGAAAAAGAAGAAGAAAATGAAAAGAGGAAGAAAGAAGAAGAGGAAGAGAAGAAGAAAGAAGAGCAGGAGAAAAAAAAAGAAAGAAAAGAAGAGAAAGAGTGTTGGAGATAAAATAAGAACTTGGTGGAGAAAAAGAAGAAACTAGAAGCAGAAGAAGAAGAAGAAAACCCAAAGGCCCTTTTCAGGGCCAGCCATATTTCTCGAAAAGAGATAGCCTTTCCATTGCCTACCCCTTTTTTAAAAAAAAATTATAAAAAAAAAATCCCATATTCAATTCCCCTTTGTCCCTAAACAACCCCCAAACTCTATTCCCATGTTAAATTCCCCTTGTACGTATATTAATCCACGATTTTTCGCCATGTTAAATTTCCATTGTACGTATATTCACCCAGGGGTCTCCGTAATGCTAATTTCCATTGTACGTATAGTGCCCCACCTTACTACTGCTATTGTTTCGGTGTTTTGTTCTGGCATAGGGAATGCCTCTGGCCATCGTGTGAAATAATATGTAATTTCTAATATATACTTTTTTCCTCTATTTGATCTCGGAGAGGGACCCAGTGCATTCGTAGTTACTCTTTCAAATGGGGCACCAATGATATATTGTTTCATAGATGCTCTTGGGAGTAGCTTGGGGACTTTGCGGAATTGACATTTCCCATTCTTGGCACCATCGTCTGACACTCTCTTTACAGCCAACCTTGTGGAAATGGTTTTGTACTCTTATAAGTGTGCGAGTCACACCTAGATCCCCAGCACAGGGGTCATTATGCAGCATCTTCAAGATTTCATTTTTCTGGCAGTTAGGCAATATAAACTGCGATCGGGTTTCACCAGTGTCAGCTATTATCAATATTCAGTAAAATGTTCCATCAAGAAGCTGTATACGATCCCATTTAGAGTAAGTTTTAACTATTGAATTGTATGGAGATATATGTTCCCACGATGGTTTTGTATCTCCAGCCTGCTTCCATTTCACTGTAGTCCATGGAGGACATATTCCGTCAAGCAATCAAAAGCCCCTGGGCCATTGCACAGCCCAAATGGCGTAACCTTAAATTGAAAGAGACCGTAAGGTGTGGTAAGTGCAGTCTTTTCCAGCATCATTTGGATGAACGTCAACTTGCCAATAGCCACTGGCAAGGTGCAAGTTTGAGAACCATTTGGATCCTCGCAGAGCATCAACTGTATCATCAATACGTGGAAACTGTTACCTGTCCTTCAGTGTTACATGTTATAATCTGCGGTAGTCTAAACAATCTCAGTGAAACATCCTTCTTTTCAAAAACGACAATGAATGATGCCCATGCAGATTTAGTAGGTTTAATTATGCTATATATTAACATTAGATTGATTTCAGCTTCTGCAGCTTCCCGCTTAGACAAAGGAAGTATTCGGGAGGAAGCGGCATTACCACACTTGATTCTGTGTTGAACTGTATTTGTACGACCAAGACCACTTTTAGACCTGGCAAATATTGATTCATATTTGCATAGCAGCTTTTGTGGACAATCCTGCATAGCTTCATATAGTGTTTTGCTTGACTCATCAATCAAAACCTTTAAAGGTTCTTTTTCCTGAGGACAAGTAGTGCTGGTTATTTTATTTACCTTTCCTACGATATCATCATTCTCTGCTTCATGCAGATGAAAAGTAGAAGCCACTGTTTCACAAACTGCAGCACATGAATGTTTATACACTTAATAGAACTACGAGACAAATTAATCATTCTAATTGGGATACAACCAGAGCGTGGGTTGATGAAAGATTTGGCATTCTGTGCCAAGTATGACTCTTAAGGTTCTACAACAGCCTCTTCACAGCTTACTATTTCACCATCTGTTATTCCTGTAACTAGTATTTCAGAGTTGGAGGGTACAAGGATGTCCTCTCATAGCGTAACTTTAAACACAGATTGCATATGACTTTCTTGTTGACATAGAAAACATTTCTGATCTATTATAAGTTGCCCTTTCTCATGTTGATTTGACAGTTGTGTCTATGCAAAAATGCCATATCTTAAAATAATAGGTGCCTCCACATTAGCTATAATACATGTATGTGTTAGGGATTCTCCATTGATCTTGATGCGAAACACTGCACTTCACAGTGGAATAACCTTGCCATCATCCGCCATTCCGAGTTGTCCGTAGCCGGATTGTAAAGGGATTCGTAGTGAATAGGAGATAGCACACCATTTTTGAGGATTTAGAAATGTGATTGAGCTGCCAGTGTCAATTAATGCATTGACCCATATATCATAAATTATAGCCTTAACATATAAACCATCATGCTGAGGACGTTTCACTTCATTCATAGGCCATTGATAATGAATATAAGTTTAAGTTGGGCCTGTTGCTTCAGCTAGTATTCGTTTCCCCGGATCGTGCCAGAGCTGTTAGTATATTTCATCTTCCTATTGGTGTTGGTTACCTTGCTATTTAGTTCCAACCTTCCTTCATCATTCAGACGTTTGAAGCACTTATTTTCCCAGTATCCAAGCTTACCAAAATAAGCACATTTCTTTTCTTAGTTTGCTTTTCTTATTGGGTTTTCATTATTTTTGCTTTGATTATGCAGTTGCTTTATTGGTTTTAACATTTCTCTGAGTATGTCATCATTTTTATCTGGTTTTTCTTCTTTCTCTACGGACATGCTGTTTTCGTTGGTCAAAACGTTTCGGTGCATCCGTACACCATGTTTGGGGTTCAAGCGTCCATGTCTTCCCTTTTGAAATGATTCATGTTCATTGGCATCTCGCAGTGCATCATCCACAGTTTGGGACTTTACAAACATCACCTATTCAAGCTCAGAGTCATTCAGGTAGTCAGTTAAGCATTCTCTGGCTAGCTGTTCTGTAACTTGAAAGGGTGAAGTTGGATATCCAAGTCAAACTGGGCGTTTGAAGTCCTGTGCTAATTCTGTGAGAGGTTTCCCTGTCTTCCACAGTCTACTCTTAATCTGTGCTTTATAAAGATCCGACTGGTTTGCTGGCCTAAACACTTGCTTCTAATGCACTGACTAGGCTCTGCTATGTCAATGTATAGGTCACTCAGAACTCACTGTGCAGCCCCACGTAAGTTAGCTACAAGATCCAGAGCCTTTTGATGCTCATCCTATTGATTAATTTCAGCTACCGACTCTAAATGCACCAAGTAATCATGCCACTGTGTTAAGCCATCATACGTTGAATCATTGCGACGAAAGGTATTACCATATGGCATAGGTAAGAGAGGCTCTCCATGGCTATTTCTATAACACACAAATCTGGGCAGCATATGGATTGAGGCAACATAAACTCACAGAGGTCATATGACCTTGGTCTATTCTCATTCAAAATGCTTCTTGTATGGTCTAAGGAGCCTTCTGGTCCGCTGACGACAGTTTCATTTTGTGAGGTAGTAGAAAAAGCTACATTACCATCTCTTCCATCACGCAGCCGATAATGTTCCACATGTGATGGATAATTTCTGAATGTTGAGTGATTGCTACTTTTTGATGAAATGTATTGACTATCCTGTTCCATTGTTTCCGCCATAACTAATTTTAAACTGTACCTTTCCACTAGGTGTGGCATTTAGGATAGTATGTATGGAGAAGAGTCAATGCGATGGCGGGAGTTGTGGTTCCTGGATTATGATTGTCTCTAATGTTGAATCATGAGCTGCCATTGTTTTTCCTCCTGGTGTATGACTTAGATGAAAGGTCAATCAGGTCTTTAGCGATTCAACCGCTGCCACCAAAATTTCTAACGTTCCAAGGGTCAAGGCCAAGTAAAATGGAACAGATGGACAGGTCACGCCTTTTTCAGTTACTAGATCTCTCCAGTGTATTCTAGTGTCAAGAAATGGTGCGTTCACCACAGAAGTTCTAATTTAGATTATAATAACACAAAACAAAACAAATATAAATAGTCTACACACTTTATTATATTATTTTCGGGCCTATATGTGTTTCGTCACAACTTTTAGTGCTCAAAATGATTGAATATAATATCTGCAAATGTGAAGAATGATAAGTATAACAAATGTTTCATAAAGCATGTTGAAATGACAGCAGTGATATCAGTGGTAAATTGCATGTGAAAATAAGCATAAATATTCAATTTATCATAATTCGTTTAATCTCTCATTCAAATAATCCCAATTCCCAAACTAATCTTGCACAGAAAAATAAGTTAATAGTTCTCAAAATTTGTTCATATGACGTACCGAAGTGGTAATGGTTTTGTTCAAGGTCAGAAACAGTGTGTTCTAGGGTCCGATGCTAAATACTGTAGATCACAGTCGGGAACTGGATGTCATTAGAGTGTTGCGTGTGTTGAATGCAACAATGTGTGTCATTGTGTCAGGTATATTATTTCGACATCCAAATGACGCAACCACTACAAAATGGATGGAACTTTGTGATTTCAAAATGATACATGTTTTTGAGTAGTAAATAATAATGCCAATCGGAATTCTATTTTCCAAATGATATCAAACGGCTAATTTTCTCTAAAGAACCTTATATTTGCTATAACGAGGGAAATAAACATGGAAACAACTTCAGAGAAGCATTGCAGTCGTTATGAGTACTAAATTTAATGTGTCGGTAGTAACTAGTCTACCTTGCTATTAATGCTTGACATTATCAGTTGAGAAAGACTTTTGTTTTATTGGCTTGGTCTTGAGACCTTCACTGGAGTACAGCAGAACCATAACTGCCAGAACGACGAATTTCATCCATATTTATAGGTTTTTGGAACACGTTCTGGAAATTACTGACAAATATTTTACGAATATTACTAAATATGGAAGAATACTGAAAGATTAACCTGAGCGCCTCCTAGCGGAAAGCCGAGCGGCCAATAAAAACAATAGTTAAAATGGTACCCGGTTTGAAACGGTAAACATAGCAAATATTTCACAATAAATTATAAACAGGTTCAACACTGAAGACGAACAATTTCATCACAGTGGTGAAGAATAACGTATGAACTTACATGAGTATTACCTTAATCCTGGAGCAAAATTGATGCAGTTGCCTATTTTCTCTCAATATAAATAAGTGTAAACAGTTTACAATCATATTATGTACTTCCTGGGCTTCAAAAATTTTTCTCCAGATGATTAATGCTTAAAACAAATCATTTTTATATGATTTACACATTGCATAAAAATGCATTTCTTTTGTACAAGAGTCATATATCAAAATATGTTACTACAGTTATTATTTGCGTTAGAGACAGAGATACAAACTTTCCAACATGAGGGGATCGTAAATAAGAACTGGAGATAATATATAGATATGATCACAAATGCACTTTATAAGAACATAAGGTGATAGGTATTCGGGATTGCTTCAATAAATAAATAAATAAATATATATATATATATATATATATATATATATATATATATATATATATATATATATATATATATATATCAAGTCACTGAATTATCATTATGATAAAACCATGTCAGTTTAAAAACTTTGACTACTAGTTGAAAGTGCATGAAAGCTAGTTTACATAATTAAAGCGGATCAAAATGATCTGCGTCTCAGAATTCGCAAATTTCTAACTACTTAATAGCTTAATGCGCGTATCCCATTTTTACGACCGTTTTCTTCAAGATAAAACCAATGCAACACTTATCTCGGAGAAATCAACCTGCACATATTGTAAATGATCATCTTCAATCGGGCTGATGGACTGATTTCTCTTAACAAGGAACATATCTCCCTATATCACAGTGGCCTTTGCAAAAGCAATATAAAATATATACTCCCTACATCAAAAACAAAAACATGGCAGTATTTGTAAGAGTACACACTTTACGAAATTCAAGTTGCAAATCATTGTTTCTGAGGCCTATCGATTTTCATATATCAGAAAGAAATACTCAACCAATATTATAAGTAATGCTAGAGTATTCAAAGACATATACACTTTTGAATAAATTATAGATCAGAAAAAATGGTCGATGTTTAAAAGATAGTGTTATCATCTCGCACCAGAGAGACTTCGGGATTGACTGGTGACCTGGAAAAGTAATATCAAATGGTTTACATACTGAACATGTGATAACTTTTTCCTGACAAGTTGCCTTAAAGGAACATTCATACCAAATGTTGTATTAGTCTACTGGAAATCAATTTTCTGCAAGATTCTATATCAAGCCATAGCAGCTTGATCATAGCAAAATAAGCCCTTTAATTGTCTTCACGTGACACATGTAACCCTGTATTGTTTGCTGCTTTTTTGAATGTAGAAGTTATCTCTGGAGATGATGGAAGTAAAATAACAGGAGACTATTGGACATGGAGTTTGTGGAATAATTGTACTGCAACATGTGGTGGGGGGGGGGGGACGCAAATAAGGTGTAGCAATCTGTGTTGTCCAGCGCAGCATGGATTGTGGAGTGACTTCCGCGCTCAACATAACAGAACGCAGCTGTATTTGTATGACTATCGGGAATTGTTCTGAGAGTTGCATTAATGGCGGGATTTATATTAGCGGATCGGGGTGTACCTGTCCCCAAGGATATACAGACCGTCGTTGTTCAACCGGTGAATATTTCATTCCCTGACAAGTAGTTTATATTAGCTCCTCAGTTCCAAACAAAGTATACATTTGAATTAAGTAAAGAGTTCAAAATTTCCCCAGCCTAAAGAGTACACAGTTTTACCTGTAAAAGACTTGATAATGGCAATGTCAAGTAACTTTTCATATTTTTTTTTGTATTATCGCTCGATGGTCTGATATTACTGTTTAGATGACACAAGAGTTGAGACAGAAAATTAAAATTGTGTCGCTGCATACTGTGGCAAATAAATATCAAAAATGATATAAAATTTGGCTCCCAAATTTGTCTGTTATGCACTTTGCTTTCTTTTATGAAATATTTCTTTTATTTTCTTTTCCACGATTTGTCCATATCAAATCCAAATCTCCGGCCTGGATAGCGCAGGAGTAACGTGCTTTCATGCACTTCTGAGCGTCCTATGATGATCCTCACATCATGTACATCACAGAATTAGAAGTCACCAATCCACAATCGGTGATTTAAACGGTTTCTTTTCCCAGTAATCTGAACATGATAGACGACCTTACAACAAGAGCATAATAGTCGGAAGTATATTTAATGCTTTAACGTGCTTTATGTTACTTGTTTTAATTGCAACATATACATAAGAAATAAAGTTTAAACTTTAAAGCAACTCTAAATTTGTCTTCGGCTGACATTAGTTGCGACTTAGAATGAAGCTAATTGTGCCTGTTGGTCATTATTCAATCCAGAGAGCAATAAATGTGTTTGCACAAAGTTTAATGACAAATAAGTTGCAGAGATGCATTTCCATAATCATCTTCGATAGCCAAGGTTCCAATAACCCTATCTACACCTTGGCATATCGAGCAGATATTTCTAAGCTTTGGGTCTGTGAATTTGTTATACCAACTGCTGCTATATCTACCGTTGTTCTTACACCTATTGCTACACCTGTACTACTATTACACATGCTGCTGCTAGTATATCCACTTCTACTGCTACGCTAGTTACTACTGCATATACTGATACTACTACTACTACTACTACTACGCATACTGCTAATGCACACTTACTGCTACTACTACACCTGATACTACTAGTGCATTTACTGCTCGTACTACATCAGCTGCTACTAGTACACCTGTTGCTACTGCTAAAGCAGCTGCTACTGTTACACATTCTGCTACTGGCTCACATGCTGCTACATTTACACATGCTGCTACTGCTACACCTACTGCTACTATTACACCAGCTTCTACCACAAACCCTGCTGGTAC
Source organism: Sinohyriopsis cumingii (assembly GCA_028554795.2). Lineage (NCBI taxonomy): Eukaryota > Metazoa > Mollusca > Bivalvia > Unionida > Unionidae > Sinohyriopsis > Sinohyriopsis cumingii. The sequence continues at coordinate 96,720,332 of CM068831.1, forward strand.
TTATAGGCTTACTGCTACTGCTACATTCCACATACCGAGTGCTTGGAAAAATGGTACCAAGAGCCGCCTCGCCGTGCACTCAGCATTAACAGGTTAGTGTTAGGACTTGTAGGCCAGGTGTCAGTATAATGTGACTGCGTGGGACATCATGCTACATGTCTGCGGCATGATGATTCAGTACTAGACCGCTATAAACTGCCATACTGGAGACATCGTAGCGATATAGCTTAAAAATTGTTTAAAATATTTAAGAAATCTAAATCACACACACACACACACACACACACAAAGACAAAGTCTCCTTCCACTGCTACTACATCTACTACTACACTGGCTGCTACTACTCTTTCGGATAAATGCACCAATTCACAAGAGTTCATTTTCAAATATTTTCAAATACTTCGTTGTTGCTTTTTTCAGTTGCTACTATATTCTCGTACATTTGAGAATGTTTCAAGTAGAAAGTAATATAATATATTAATACAATTAGCAACATATTTTTGTTGATGTTGTAGTTCTACGAAAGTGCGTTTATTTGTAACAAATATATAATATTAGTATGTGGATTGTAGTAAAACGGATTGTAATAGGTTGGTAAAAACATGTATCTTTTTTTGGTGTAAGTTACGTAGTTACTTATGAAATCACAGTTGCAGCAAGTGGAAAATATGTGGCCGGCACGAACTGTGATATTCATCAAAACTGACACATAGCTGTTCCCACTCCACCCCTCCTCCACCAACTTGTGGACCCAAAAACGAAAACAATTTGAGGAATTGTTAACTAGCCACGTAGGGCACCTCGTATCAAAGGCTCATGGTAAAAGCAGCATGATAATCGCACTGAATTCATAATCGGTAATTTGAACTCACGAGTTACTTGAGCCATTGATATTTGTTACCTTCCGCATTGGGGCCCCCAGTGGTCTAAAGCGCTCACTGTTCCGAATCACTGCCATCTCACCTCTGTCTGCGTGGGTTCGAGTCCAAGGCTCGTGGGTACGTGGGAAAGCCTGCCAGTAGCTTCTCGTGGGTCGGTGTTTTTTCCCTGGGTTTTCCAGGGTTCTTCCTCCACCAGTAATACATGTATAACCTATCTGAAAAATGGCATTAAACCCTTGAACAACAACAACCTTCCGCATTTGGTAATCTTTTATTTAAATGCTGCCATTGTTTACTTAGCTTTGGCGCGTCCGGTGATGAAAACATCGTAATTGAGCTAATGTTAGCTGGAGGACCACAAAATTCAAACGCTATAAACACCTACACGTTGTAAGAAAGGAACGTCAAAATAAAGACTTTGGATTACATAATAATTAGGAATTTGGGGGTGTGAATTAAATTATATGGTTTTAACATATGAAACGTTTGATCGAAGAACATAATAAACAGTCTTTACTGTATACTCACCTACTTAGAAAGTTTATTGACCATAACTAATATTCAGCTGAAAGTACAGGGCTACAAAGTATCAATAATGAGACATCCTAATATTCCTTTTGTCCTCAGTTTTGCAAAGCAGTTTCTGCAGAACGTTGGACGTAAAGAGACCCGTTGTTGAGCACATGAAACCAATATCAAGGTAGCATTCGTCCGTAATAAGTAAGACCAAGACAATCATATTTTCATGACAGTGCCATTTACAATTTATAAGTATTTGTTAAGGGAAATCTTTATTGGTTCTGAGCACAGGATATAAATTTAAAGGACTAAATACGGTAGTACCTTGTTATGTAATGCACTATTGTTGGAAACATACAGACGTTCCTACATGGTAGCCGGCAAGACTGATGCTCCATACCATATTTGACTTGCATGGGGTTAACACAGATAGATGCCGATAAAATTTCATTTATTAAGATCATGCGCTCACTAAAGCGCAACAATATTAATGCAAACTATAATATTCCATGTCCTTGGATATGTATACACCATAATTAAATTAAATGAAGTGGATCAATCATATTAACATTTTAGTGAGTACTACACTCATCTATGTCTTATCAGAATATTTATTTATTTATTTATTTTGTTTTTTTGCTTCGAGGGAGATGGATCGACTTCTTCTAAAAGCTTTGTTAAGTGTCTTCCTCTTTTATCAATAGGGCAGCCATTGTAATGCTAAGTGAAAGAAAGCCAAAACTGGGTAAGCAGAGTCAGAAGAAGAATAAGATAATGATGACGATGTTAATGTTCATAATCATTGTGGAGATAATAAGGAAAATAGAGATGATAATGTTTGTGATACTGATTTCTAAGCTTATGATGTATAATAATTGTCATCATCATCATCTTGGCGTCGTCATCACCCATATCTTTGTTTACCTTTCGAAAAACTTTTCTAGATAAATAAGTTGTGAACATATCTTTCCCTGCAGATATAGATGAGTGTACCAGCACACCGTGCAAGAGTGGCGGTTCCTACCTTAACCTGGTCAATGGATACATCTGCACCTGTCCTTTAGGATTCGCCGGACATGACGGTAACATAGGTGGAATGAACTACAGTAGTTATTTTAATACTAAAACCGGACAGAGAGTTGCAAAAAGAGAGCGAGATAGATTTATCTGTCGTTCATATTGAACACGATTGAAGTATGTGTCACAGCAATGCAACACTGTGCTCCTTTCTAATACTGACCATGAGGTCCAAATATATGATAGTGTATTGCTAATACTGTTCCTTTCTAACATTGATCATGACGTAAAAAATATAAAAAATTAATTCCCAAAAACAAAACACTTGCATTTTTTCATATGATTAAAAATGACAGGAGTAATGACGATAAAACAAACTGTCAGACATTACATACGACAAGAGACATAACTATAAACACGTTAGCTGCCATTACATACGACATTAAACATAACTATATATACCTAACTATATATAGGTTAGGTTCCATTTTATGTGACAGGAGACATTACTATCAACAAGCTAGCTACCATTGCATATGACAGCAGACATAACTATAAAAGAGGTAGCTGTTATTAACTAAAACAGGTGACGACTTTCAACAAGTTAGTTGCCATCACTGAGATAGACGTAAACCTTCATTTACATCTTATGAAGTTTATGTTTCTTCTTATTCGAGCACTGATGTTAATACTGGAAAATTATTAATAACCAATCATTCCTTTAAACAAGGATTATGCTATCATATCTGATGTTTAACTATTTTCGAATTATGTCGCTCTGATAAATACTTTTAAGAAACAACACGATGAACCCTAAACCTGCAATGCCTGCAGTGTTTGTTTTTATATATTTTGCCGAATTTAAATTATTTATGTTTGCATGGATACAAGATATATAGAACAATGATGACATCAAACTTCAAAAGTTCGGGTTTTTGATTCCTACCATTTTTGTTAAGGCATTATGGGATTACGGACTACATGCAATAGCTATATACCTTCTAAACGAAAGATCTTCACAACATGAAAAAATGCGACGAATTTGAAGAGTCTGATATTGGAATAGCGTTGAAAATTTGCGTTTTAAAACACCAGAGGTATGACATTTTACGAAGAATTTAAATTGATTGAAAGTACATTGAAGGCATATGTTACACTGACATGCAAGTCATCCAAATAAACAAAAGTTAATGGGATCAAATGTGTTCTATTATTTTCTTAGACTCCTGATAAACATGTGTCCGCCAAATTGGAAGTCGAAGGGTCCGCAATACTGCTTATCGTAGGGATAGCATACTTAATTCTATAGTAAATCGCCATATAGTCTATGACAATATGAGTATACCCTATAAAAATATTCATCTGTTACTACGATGTTCTCGACCACATGATTCTTCCAGTTGTTTTGGGTTTTTTTTGAAAAATTGTTATTAATTTTCCTTAATTTAAATTTTGTAAATCTGCTAAACTAATTGTTATTATAACTTGTTCATTTTGTTTAATTTTTTTAAAACAATGTTTTCTTTAAGTTTTGTTTAAACATGATCTTTGACAATTCTATCACATTTGTAAACCTGTTATAATTGCTAATTTTTGTTACAATCTTCTAAATGTTTTAATTTGTGCAGTATTTCTTTTTCCAGTTGTCTAATTTATTTTTACATTTTTACCATTTCATTTAAAATTTCACGTTTTGTTTTAAAAAATAAATAAAAACTAAATTTATATTTTCGTTTTTAATTAAAAATCATTTCTTGAAATATAACCTTTTATTTTGATCTTTTTTCCAATTTTGTTGCGATGAAACCAGATGTTATCTTTGACTCAGGATTTGAAATGACAATATACTTAATCATTTGGGTTACTTAATCGTTTTGGGTAACTTAATGATTTGGGCTACTTAAACGTTTTTGGTCACCTACTCATTTGGGCTACTCAGTACTTATAAAAGTGGCTATTTAACGACTGGACATTTCTGTATCTGCATATTCTGATGTCATTTACAAATAAATGTATAGTTGTGTTTGAGCAATTTCCCCTAACTTTACTAAAACAATTTCATATCGAACTTCTCAATTCTCTTTAAAGAATTACCTCGTTCTAACGATTATTCTTTAATATCCACAATTTAATGTGTAAGATTACTGTTCTGCAGGTATATAATTTCACTTCGCACTATCAGTAAATTCGTTGTATTTGTGTTGGTACAAAATGTCTTACTGGAATTCTATTTCTATTATAGCTGTTTCTATCCCAGAAATTGATTTTCACAGTAAGATTTGGGAGTGAGTTACGGTATATAATGAATTCATTTCTTTAAGAAATTGGCGCTATTTTGAAGGTTGATTGTATTCAAACGGAAGGCTTGGAAAGGATTTCGTGGGCGTTTTGGGGAAGCTTTGCATCTTTTATTGGCATAAACACAAGTTTTATGTCTTGTTTAATATTAGTAGATTGGTACATGATTTTTATATTAATGTTTTATATTTAAATTTAAATATGTAATAATGTTACGATGCCAACTGTTTATTTGAATTGTATTAACATTTTTCATGGTACATATAAAATCAAATTTTCAGGGAAGAAAGTAAAAGTAATAAAAAGTCTTTGGATTGTTTCTTTCTGACTATACTCCAAACTAGCAAGTAAAATATCTGTCTGATTGGTTTTAGCTGAACGCTTTTTATTAAAGAGATTGTAAGAGTTCCTTATTAACTTTGATATATCCTTCAAACAAGTATATTTGTGAATACTGGTTAATTATCCATGTTCCTTAGCGAAGTCTCCAATTCTATTAGCTATGCGTTCGTTTCAAATTGCTTTTTCAAAAGGTCATTGTAACTTGGCAATGTGTCGAAAACAAATGACAATGTTACATGTGACCGTTGGGACGCGCACCTTTCATCATATGACTTCCTGGCGTCCTAGCTTCCGGATCCAAATCTTTCAGGCGCTGCTAGCGTCTGTAGAGATCCTGATGAGAAAGGACGTCCGTGGTGGTAGAGACAATCCCCTAAAAACATGGGAATTCTAGAATGCTCTTTTCTGCGAAGGTTAGTAGTAGTAATACTAGAAGTAGCAATATCAATATTAGTTGTAATCGTCGTTGCTGTTGTGCTAGTAGAAGAGGTGGTAGAGAGGGTCAGTAATGGTTGTAGAGGTAGTAGAATCATTAGTAGGTAATAGTTCTTGTTTTATTAGTGTTACTGTTCCTGTCATAGTATAACCGATAAATCTGGTGAGAACATCGTTAACAGCATCAGCAATGTTTAACTACTTGTATCAGTATCAATTATACTAATCGCTTTTTCACATCTTTCTAGGCAGTTAAGCGGTATGGGAAGTAAGCATCATTACAAACTGTTTACTGTGGCCTCCAGTCTCGAGGACCTTCTTCAACTATCATTGCTGTCATTGCATGTGATAACCTTTATGTCATTGCATATGATATACTTGCTGACATTGCAAAGTGATATCCTTGCAAGCCTTTGCATGTGATATCCTTGCTGCCACTGCATGTCTTATCCTGAAGAACAAGCTAAGTGACTCCTTGCATCCTAGAACAGTGCCCAAGATTGCAGTATGTCATCCAGGAATGAACGATTTCTGTTTTCTTCCGATTTCAATACATTTCCGATATTTACCAGGCTAACGTGTCTGGCATGCTTTTATTTATCTCCGAAATTCCCATTTGATTAGTCTTATAATAAGCCAAAGGGGTCTCCTTACCAAGCGAGCTCTGCTAGAAGTTACTTGTTTTCCCCTTATTTATAAGGACTTCTCGACAATAATTGTGGTCTACTGAAACCTCCAACACGTCTAGAGTATTAATTGTTTTTCTCTCATTAAAACCTGACCACAAATATCAAAACTACACATTAACATAATAACTTCACAATTGCATGCCGACCTCACAGCTGCATGATTTCCGCAACATCGCGCCAGTATTCACGTGCAAAAATATACAACTCAAACACCAAATTCAGGGAACTATTTTCCTACTCTACGCTAGGCCCATCAAATCATGATTTTACACCTCATTTCAACTTTAACTCTGTACCATATTTTCCAACATAGCAACAGTAAAAGATGTCTCCGGTAATGGAACAGTCACTTCTCAATTATTCAATTGTACAATGTATCAGTCTCTATTCCAAATACTTCACATACAATCAATCCACACAATTAATTTAGAATAAGACTTCTTGGCTAAAGGCCATCCTATGCGGCTCTGGCACATACTCATTAAGAATTTAAACCACGCCATCATGAAATCTATTCAACAATGCACTCTGTGCCATTTGCCCGTAGCAATATGCTAATTATTCGGGATGAAGACTATCTGCCAAACACCGATTCCCATATATGATCAAACACATAATCACGAAAATCTAATAAATTTTTAAAACGGTGAGCTATATACAAATGGCGCGTACTCCAAATTTTATTAGTCTGTTAAATATCGGATTATATAATATTATCACGTTTTTTGTCCATACCTGCGCATGTACTCCACAAGTAACAATTTTAGATTTATCAAAATAACTTTAGTTTATCAACATCTACCTTTAACAAACTTTGCGGATAACATATTCTTAGGATAAAAAGAAGCCTGCTGATTGTGTGGCCTAACGGGCAACGTCATGGTCAATGTGACTGAAGTTGAACAATGGTTTTCTCCAACATAATATTAGATATACATCATAGACCATCTGGACTAAATTTCTTGTTTTGTTTGCAATAGAAGTATGGAAGAATTGCATCAATTTGGGGGTAATTATTGACGTATGTAAGAAGTATATTAATTTGCGGATCAGAAGATCAGAGGTCAATATCACTGTTTGAGAAAAAATAAAAAACGGTTTCTTCACATGATGGGTTTCTTCTTTGAGCGAAAAAAGAAGCCGATCTAGGGGCTTCAAATGTTAAAAGTCAAGGTCACTGTGACTGAAAGAAAAATATGGTTAGCGCATATTAGTGTTAGTTCTAGTACCTTAACCAAGGTTTTTTGAAGGCAATTTATTGCCTCTGTCATTCTGGCTCAAACGAAAATTGTGTTTTCACAGCATGTATCTTACTTTAAATTTATTGACCAAACTATGCGGATGGCCTGCATTTATTTTGAGAACACACAAATGGACTTAATTGTGCAAATGGGAGATGTCATTTTCATGGTGAGTCTGAGAAGAAAAGTCTGGTTTCCGCACGATTAATTTTTTTAAAGACTGCATTGCATAACCAAGGCACATTGTCTTTCAATGATCTTCACGGTCAGCAACTAGTACCTGTATATTTGATGGTGCTCGAGTTATACGCCGCTTGCGAACTTAACAGGGTATTTTAGTCCACCGGTGAATGTTCGGGCGGCTAGGTGGGAGTTCGATTGGGCGTCCATTTTATTGTTCACATTATAACTTGATTTCATGAGATTTCATCGAAACTTCATAAACGTGATATGTGTGTGATGTGTTTTGGATTTTTAACGTAGCTTTAACAATTTTTCAGTCATATCGCTACGATGTCTGCAATGTGGCATTTTATAGTGATGTCTAGCACTGGGGCATCATGCCGCAGACATGTAGCATGATGTCCCACCCAGTCACATTTTCCTGACACCGGGCCGACCAGTCCTAACACTAACCTCTTAACGCTGAGGGCCAAGCGAGGCAGCTGTTAGTACCGTTTTTGTAAGTCTCTGGTATGACTCGGCCGGGGCTCGAACTCACGACCTCCCGCATCCGAGGCGGACGCTCTAACCACTAGGCCACCGGAGTATTTCAGTACCTCAGGGTAGAACAATCTTGATTTGTTGACCAGTAGGTTCATGAGTAAAAATGCTCTATCTAACAATTTGTTTGGTTTTGTGCTTCATTCCTAACTGACAACTTAAGTTCTAGACGACAGATCAAAGAAAGAGAATATGTGCATCTATTATCGCATGGACGACATTAGATGATTTCGTCGTGAAAACTCAGATCTCATATCTCACACACATCTTTTATGCAACAATTTCACGTTTTCTTCTCTATCCTTGAAATGCCTTTGTTGGTTTGCGGGTCTGTACCTTCAAGTTAAGCTCTCATCAGTCGATTTTCCGCAAAGTTTTGTACATATATTACAATCATGTCGCCAAAGAACGAACCCTATTGATATTGGGAGTGGGACGATTGAAGTTTAAATTCCGGTTACGTGATGAAAGATCTGGGAGTGCAGTTCAAACAAGTTATGTCTGGTAATTTCGTGTGTAATTAAATTAGAGTGCATAAAATACATTGAAACAATTAACCGTATGTTGACGATGTATTATGTGTTCTTAACAATACTCATGTTATTCAATCTGAGACAAACTTATATTCATTTGCCATCTCAACAGCTAGTAAGCTTTCTCTCTCTCTCTCTCTCTTTCTCTCCCACGTTTCTTAAAAACTGCAAATAAACTGTTAATTCGATATTTCTGCTCTTTGAAAATGATAAGCCTGTTCTTTGTGTGGAGGATCGTTAAATTCAATTTACTCAAATTATGGTTAGTACATTCACTAAATATGGTCTGGAGTGTTTAATCTAAACTCGTACCGACACCTCATTTTTGTCGTGATTCTGAGTCACTGAGAATGTAAATGATGCTTAAAATTGTTGGTTGGCTCTAGTTTTAAAGATTCGATTCTGGGTCAGTATATACGAAACTTGACTTAGGAGTGGCGAGGGATAAGTGAGTTATAAATCGAATGGATACTAAAATACATCGTCGACTGGATCTATGAATAAATGTATGACTGGGTTTGGATAGTAATTGCCTTTCAGGCAAAACAATGAATGATGCAATATGAAGCTGGTATGGCGTCATATATGATATGAATTGCATCATATATCCTAGAAGTCATGGATGACGTAATCATAACTAAGCTTACACCACTCTGCTGAACAAATTGCACTATATCAGCTCTAGAAATCATACAGCGTCGTGTTATCTTATTTGTCAGTGATTGATTTTTCAAAAGGAAACGTTTCGGTTTAACCAAAGTGAGCAGAGATGCCTCGAACTTATGTGAACAATACATATACTTTCTGTTATGTTTATGGTGAAGTGACGTTTGCATCACAAAAGCGCGGTATAACCAGTACGGCTAAGAAAGCCTATCCCCTTTATTTTGGCTGCAAAATCGAAGATCAGGACAAAAGGGGTGCCCCACCCATATGCTGCAACACTTGCGCAACACATCTTCCCCATTGGGTGAACATTAAAAGGAAATCTATGCATTTTGCCTTTTGCATTATCCAAATATTCCATCAGCTATATGCCCAGTACACAACGGAGAAGGACTGCCGGTTCCTGATGCACCAGAATCATTCTCACTTGAGTCAGATGAGTAAAAGTAAGAGGATGAAACTTCTAGTCCTGAACCATCAATGGCACATGACCCATATTGTCCCACGTTCTCCCTCTCTGAACCACACCTCATAACACAAGGTGAACTGAATGACATTGTCAATGATTTGGAACTATCCAAGAATAAGGCAGAGCGGTTGCACTAGCGACTACAACAATGGAATCTCCTAGCAGATGACGTTAGGGTTTCCATGTTCGGTGATCGTCAAAAGGACCTGGACCCATTCTGCTTCATGGAAGGTGATCTTGTAACCTGCAACAACATCGATTGTGTGATGGCAGCCCTTAAGATCGTTTACGAACCAGACGAGTGGATACTGTTTACTGATTCATCGAAGGCGAGTCTTAAATCTATTTTGCTGCATAATGGCAATGTTTTACCATCATGCAGTCCGTACGAAGGAAACCTATGAAAACTCGAAACAACGTTTAAGGTGCATAAACTATGACCAACATCAGTGGCAGCTATGTGGCGATTTGAAGGTTCTTGGTCTGCAGACTGCATACACAAAGTATTAATGTTATCTATGCGAACTGGATAGTCGTGCGAGAGATTCCAACCACATCAAGAGCGATTTTCCACTCCGACAGTCATTGGAGCCTGGGAGGAAAAGTGTTCAGCATCCACCACTTCTTGACTCAGTGAAGATTTTGTTACTACCCTTGCACATTAAGCTGGTCCGATGAAGATCTTTGTTAGTTTCATGCAGACACTGAATAAGGACTAAACTATGTACTTACATAGGCATAGTAATTTTTGACTTACGTTTCATAATACATTTTATTTATGTAACCCTTTTGCTGTTGTTTTTTTAAAAAGTGTTACATAAACAGGACAGGTGAAACATTATCATGTAAAGCAACCATAACCCATAAAAAGACCCAGGTTTACAATTTATGATTAAAACTCTACTATCTACGCAATATATATAGACGTAAAATGTAAAAACTTAAATATCTTGGAAACAGTAGCCAATCAGTTGTTTTAATTGTCCTATTTGAATTCAGCACATCAAAATCCAGGATAAATAACACATTTTATCTCTAAAGCAGACGACTTCTAAAAAATTGTAGACGATTATAATCAGGACTGAACAGGCTTTGATAAAGCTACATTGGTATTGAATGTTAAAACAACAAATAATATTATACTTAGGAGTGTTAATTTCTAAAATACACTCTCAGCATGAAATTAGTTTTCCAGATTCATAATATAGTAACATAGTCATACCGTCCCAAGCGCTAATGTAAAATTGCCACAGCGTACCATAGTGGCACAAACGCATAGGGGCCGTATGGTCCCAAACATGTTAAAGGCCTATACGGTTTCATACATATCCAAATATAATCATAAATTCCCAACTGGGTCATAGTGACCCAAACCTTCTGTTAGGTCATGGCGCCATATTTAGTGTTAAAGGGATCTACACTGGCTGAATGTTTTGCCGTAATATTCATTTTCACATGGAAACGGAGGGGGAGGTATTCGTGCATACTATGATCCGGAATGTTTAAATTCATGTTGGGCTCCATTCCGTCCGAACCTCGCTAAATACACAAAGGTCAATACACCTCTAATATTAAATTTTCTTATAGGGTTATGCCGACCCGGTAATGTTAACTCCCGTGGAGAGCCATAGTCCCTCTATAACCACTTGTCTCCATACTAATAAAGATATATCACCAGCCACCAATCCATTGGCAGCTTTTCCAGCATTCTGACTCCACGTTTGATGCTTGTTCTTACACGGGTTTATTTACAGCCTGGAGTTGCATTTTGACCTAGGAGGCGATACATTTTACAATTAATAAGTAAATGCTATTCCACATGGTACCTCATAGAGTACAGGACAAGAAAATGTTCATTTATACCATCCCACCTTCAAGTTTTGTGTATTATTTTTATATTTGTATGTACATATACAATTTTGTACAAACACAAAAAAACTATAGTATATGTTGCAGAGTGCTACTACACCAGTCAATCAGATATATAACGGGTACGTCACCTCTACAGATAACGGGGAATGTCAAAACTGGACCAGAACAACATTTACAGAAAGGAATTTTCTGGATGGTAGTATAACAGGAGCCAAAAACTACTGTCGAGACCCAGATGGCACTGATTATCCTTACTGTTTGACAGACGCCGGTTTCATATCATGCAATTTCTCTCAATGCAAAAGTAAACACGCATAGGAAAAGGGCAATTAAATGACAAGTTTGGTTGATAAAAGCCAAAATTCATTGAGGAAATCGGGTGATATAATTTGTAATTTGTGACTTCTTGCCCTACCAAGCAAACTCTGGACCAGATGCAGATGGGTAGTGTCATTCATTGCATTTTACAACCTGTGATTAATGTGTTTACACACCACTGAATTATTGTTTTTGTTACACAAATCTTGCAACGACCGTCATTGAAACACTGTCTTTGGAGACATAAACTTGATCGATGTTATTGGATCCAGATTATTCTTCGTTTCACAGTTGTGTCATTATTTTTAGAAGTAACAAGACTAAAAAAAGTCGTTTTCTCACAATCAAAAACAAGCCAAACGTTGACTTTACATTGACTGATTTGTCACTGTGGAGACTTAACACTTATCTACAAAGGTATAGTTGCTTTACAGCTGCTTTCTGCGCAGACGACCCTCGTACTCTTTGTTTTTAATAGAAATCCGTGATTTTTGAAAACAAGCACATTGCACAGCAACTTTTCCCAAAAACAAGAGCCAAGTAGTACGTATATTCTCCATATTAGCAAATAATGGAAGGTAGTATCGTCGTCATTGCACGTGTCTCCAGTATATTTATTTCTAATTACAGTTTAGGCAAGATAGCATTGCAGTGCTATTGCTTTTGTTGTTTTAATTTGTAAGGGGGGAAGCTTTTCTGTTCTTTATTCATTGACTGTGTTTGTTTTCTTTATACAGTTATTCAAGTGGAAAATGTTAAGATAGTAAATTGAATTAATATAATGTCAGTAGGGTCTCCGAAAGAAGAACAAAAAAAAAAATAATTAAAAACAAAATATTTGGCATCATTTGAGAAATGAGATAATTTTATGGAATTCCCTTACCGGATTGTCCGATTAGATATTGCATAAATAAACTAGATTTTTTTTACAAAGTAGTAAGCTGTTATCTAGTGACTCATGATGTAAAGAAATCTACGATTCGGACAGCATAGCTAACGGAACTCGGACTTCACAAGTTCAGTGGGAGGTTGTTTTATTTTATTTTCCTTGTGTTTATTTTCACAACCGATTACGTCTATTTATCCTTTATGAGATTGCAGAATACCGGCTATATTTACGTACCTCCGACATTAAAAACATTGACGGTGTGCACCTCCAAGACTGAAGAAATTTTCACAACGGAAATGTTCTACTAGTAAATGTATGGGCAATATTACGTTCTACAAAGACACAGTTTAACGTATTTTTATTAAGAATATTACTTAGCTACAATCAAAACATATAGCAGATAGCATTTGACAAGCTATGAAAACAAGCAAAGCCATTTGGTCAAGTGTTTTGTTGTTGTTGTTATTGTTGGGTTTAACGCCATTTTCAGCACACGATACGTGTTTCCAAGCTGGTCGACGTGGGGATAATATCCTAATTTGGACAGTATATCGATAGATAGCAGAGACGCTTACTTAGCTGCGGTGGTGTAGATTAGACGCAACTATGAGCATTTCGTTCCAAGAGTTTGGTCTGAGGTCGGAGTCGATTGCAGGCAGTTTTCTTAAATTTCGTTTTGCACCTTTAAACTTGTTCTATCTAAATTTTGATATCATCTAAATTGCCTCTAAGAACGCATATTAATAACACATAAATATGATCTGGTTATAATGATAAAACACTCAGGTTAAACGACAGCGTTGATTAAATCTAATATAGCGTCGCCGAGGGATCAAGGGACAGTTTTTATGCACACATTTAATGAGGCATTCACCGGCTTAGTATACAAAATCAACAACAAAAAAATCAAACAGATCCATATTTTTTGATAGGTATATTAAAACAAAGCATAAGAATGTTATTCACTTGACCAGAGAAGTTAATGGCAGTTCTTAGCAAAAGAAGTTTATACACCCCAACATCAAATTTATGCCTGCATTTGTCACGTCCGAAGGTCATTTTTGACACCATGTAATGCTCACAGTGCAAACACAAGCCATGCTGCAAAACAGTGTGTAATAAATAGGCTGATGCAGTTGAGAATAGTTGTTATCCAAGCCGTATTTTTAAAAATAGATATTCTACTTGCATTGAATCCACGTGTTTTCTGCTATGGAAGGCTAGCTCTTCTTCCTAGCGGACTATTGGTATTTCGCTATATGTATACTGCAGAGTAACTATGAAAGGTTTACATTACTGATATCAATTTCAAGAACAACACAAGCCGGAAACGCCTAAATCGCAAATATATGGTATCCTTAGTTAGTAAACAATAACAGCTGAAAAAGTCACACCATAGCTTAAGTTAAGAAATTTGGCAGAGGCCAATTTACGAAACTATCCCCTTCCACCTGAGCCCATTGTCTGCAATGAAGCTTTCTTTGAACAGAGAACAAAACGTTGTTTGCTTGTCTTTTTTATGTTGACAGTAACGTCATACGATGGTAGTAAATGTCGCTAAAATAAATTTAAATGTATAATTATTCAAGGATGGGAAATTTTTTAAAAAAAATAATCAAACATATTGACGATAACCAAAAGGAAATACACATCATCCTTAAGACTCAATAACAATAGCAATTATATGAACTTATTGAATATTGAATTCGTATAGTCCACGACCTATATAAAACCACAGTCTTACGGACTAATGTTAATACTATATCTGTACTCAGCAGAACGGATACCCAGGAATAAAAAATAGTCAAACTGAACTTGACGATTTATGTGGATTTCAGTGAGCACCGTATCATGGCGGTGTTCTCGTATGATTCATTCCGTAATACTAAAATCTGGTAAGTGGAATTACATCACAATTTATACTTCCAGTTCAGTGCCCACGAATGTAGTTCTAGTCTATTTTTAGAACATTTTTTCCTCTCTCATTTTGGTGGTGATAGAAGAGTTTTATTTATGCATTTTTGGTAGGGATTTAAAGGTAACTGTCTATTCTTGATAATATGAGCTCAGGGTGTTGTTGTCTGTATGTATTTTGGCGACAGTGCACAGTGAGTAATAAGGCCTTGGTGATGATCCGGAAGTGAAATACGTGTTCTGGTTACATGCTGTTATGTTGACAGTCAATGATCTAAAAAAAGAGCAGGTCAACCTTTGACAAGAACTTCACCGTGAAGTCATCTTTGAAGGTATTTTAGATTAACATATGATTTGCATTGATTGTCACACAGTGGAAAGGTCAGTACTGAGAAACAAATGTAGAGAACATATAGTAAAATTAATTGTGTACTATGTCCAACTCATGGTCAGTCCGTACTCTACGATTAACTGGTATTTTATGAAAGGGTGTTTTCATGTGCACAACTGAGTAATGACCTCAACACAGACTCTAGTATTTGGTCTAACAGATACGAATGCCAAAAGGAGACAGAGGGACTTAGTTCATTCAAAATCGAATAACTGATTATATAACATGGAAAGGCAGACATTTTATTTTGTCATCCTGCATATCAGCTATTAACAAAGTCGTAAAATTACGGAAAGAAAAGATTTAATTACCGCGATGAAAAATCTAGATATGTCTGAGAGAGATAAAATAGATTTTCATGAATAAATAAAACTCTGAAATGCGAAAATATAGTATGGCTGAGCAAGACAACAAAAACACATGCCTTTTTAATTAATGCTAAGCGAATGAAAAATCCAGAATCATACTTTAGTATATGAGTCATTTTATGTAACTGGTCATATTTTATCACTCTCTGGCAGGAACTAATTCCACAACGCTGATTCTAATGCAAGATAAGTTATGTTCCAGCAAAAAGAAATGTAACATTTCCAGGTAAATGTAGGTCGGACTGTTAGACGGTTTTGCACTTTCAAAATAAATTTTCGTTTAGTAAATGAAATACAGGCAAGATTATCAAGAGGCTATTAAATTTATGTCAAACTGTAAAAAAAAGACTGTTTTAAATACAGCGTGAATTTCCATTTTGAAGTACCTTAATAATTTGCAATGTCTTTACTTCCCGCCCTGCGTTTACGTAGTCCAACGCGTACAACACAGTGGTGTAGAATTGTCTGTTCAAATAACAGCACTAACCAACGTACATGTTGTACAAATGAAGTGATGACCACAGATTTGGAACAGGCTAAAGTATTATTTCATATGCAGCCAATGACTGGATACGTTTGTCTCGATAGATAATGCAACATTTATAAAATAGAAAAAATTAAACCTTCATGCCAGAAAATTAAGGCATCAAGAAAATATATGTTACCCGAGTGAAGAAAGAGAGTTGATCATATAAATATCGTAACGAAAGGCACCATCATACAAGATATTAGTTAGACAATATTCTCTAGTGGGCATGCCAGTTATATCGTACAGCGGGGTACTCAAAGGACACATCCATAGATCCTATAAAATCTTCGATTTTTCCATCAATATCCATGTGTCACTCCATTGTTTTAATAACTGAGAGTCTTGGACCACAAGCTGAGTATATTGGAAGTGAGGACTCTGACTAAATGGAACTGTGATTGGATTATCTAAATTCGGTTGGAACTAAATAGAATACGTTTTGGAAGGAATGCAGTTTTCATATTTTCGTGTGATTTAGTATTATTTTGTGAGATAACATAAATATCAAACTCAGAAAAGAAATAAACTACTAAATTAAGAACATACTGTTACAAATAAAATTGATTGTTTCAAGCATCAGCCGTATACGATCGAGAATTTTTCTTTTTAATTCCTCTTTAATAGTCACTACAATGTTATTTATATAGAAAATTGAATATTGACATATTCATGCATAAAACCGGATGATTTCTCTCTCTCTCTCTCTCTCTCTCTCTCTCTCTCTCTCCTGTAGAAAGATCCATGTAAACTTTCACAAACATAACCCTTTTTCTATTTTATTTGTTTGTCTTGTCTATGTTTTGTATTTGTATTTGAAAAAGACGCATTAAAGAGTCGAACGCGCTCAGGCCAGTTAGATACTAGTTTCGCATTTGTTCGTTGTCAGTTTATTGCATTTATCTTAATCAATCCCTGACACACGTGATCCCTTGCTGGATCCATTGCATCTAAAAGGATTGTTATTCGCCATATGATTTGTATTCTTTACACACACACACACACACACACACACACACACACACACACACACACACACACATATATATATATATATATATATATATATATATATATATATATATATATATATATATATATATATATATAATGATACTGACGAACCTGTATTATGGTTGTATTTAGATATCACTTATGTTAGTGTTTGACAGATGTCACTCTTCAAACTACATTTAGACGATTTTATCTGGACATGAAAAATAAGCTACTTTAATGTAAATCCCTGATAAGATGTGAGAAATACACATGAAATATACAAACGTTAAAACAGGATAATATCCAGTAAAAATTCAAAGAACTAACTTTAATGAAGAAATTGGAATGTAGTCGCTTCTCATTCCCCCAACTCTAGCATAAGCTTTTATCCGCGTTTTTTGAGTAGTGTGTATAAACTGTCAGCATTATCGGTATAATTAATATTAAACGTAAATAAAGCTTGATCTGTAATTATAATTTTGTTTTCCGTTTCATATTTAAAATCAAAGAAACTTGATCTATTCTCATAATTGGAAAATACGCACACTGTACATCTTCTGGCCAGAAAAAGAAAGGTTTGCAACCTTTCAATCTAAATGTAATATCCATGCTACTAAAAACCAAACGTTAAAACTTACGATACAAGATTACTCCACCCTTGCAGTAATTGGACTATGCGAAACCTTTATAGGTTGTACCGTACTCGACTGTGTTATTTCTATTAGCAACTTTTCGTTGCAAAGACGAAATCGACCCAAAGGCGTGGGAGGAGAGATAGTCATTTCAAATAGCGTAACATACACGAAAAGAACAGATTTCGAAATATCTACTCTAGATTTAATATGAATCGAGTTAAGTTCCCTCAATAGTCTATAGTCATATATGTTAAGCTTACTTAAGTCCATATCTGCCACTGCATATAATACGTATCACATTTTATAAACTATCTGATCAGTGCTGTTTCATTGTTGTCAAGGAAGTAAGGAGGAGATACGTCATATACATGAAGACAGCGAGAAAATTTCTTCAGGAAAATTTAATGTCCATGTCTGAAATGTAATTGTTTCTAATTATTTTGTTCTAGCTCTCCATGGGCTCGTTTATGTTTCAGCAGCTATAACTTCTGTAGGCATTATTCGGAATCATATATTTTTCACATGTAAAATTTAGGAATGAAAAATGCGAAGATTAGTTCGCCAGTAAGACTCTACATTTAGTATATAATAAATATGTATATTCTAATCAAATCCATTGAACCGTTTTAAAGATTTGACTATTGATTTCAAGCATTGACGTTGATAGTCTGGGTTACAAAAGTCACCATGATGGATATAGTTGTGAAGTAAATATTCAGCATTAGGTTGTCATTTGGTCTTCATCATTAGCAGCAATCACGCTAATTACAGAGACGAGATATACTTTAACGTAGTTCTCATTTATTTCTTCTTATTGTTTTAAAAAAGCTTCACCGACACAAGTATAAGAACAATTCGGTCCTGACCGGTTCCGTGCGAAAATTGGTGCAGTCGTCATCGGCAAGCTACTATGAATGTTTCGTTACGTAAACTCAGAATTGATTTTAAAAATACACAGAAATTCTGCTAGGATGTATACTTTTTATACGTAATAGAATTATTTTCAAATTAAATGAGAACCTCCGATTAATTATCAATACGTTGAGGCCTTTCAAACTACTGTCATCCTGTCACAGGACCGATATGGACAAAACAACGTACCAAGTACGAGCTAGTACTGTTTTTACAGATGAAAAGTTTACAAATATGCAGACATTCTGTGCACCTATAAATACTTCGATTACGGCAAAACTATATGGAGAAAATATTTACCAAAGTACCAAAACGCAAATCTTCAATAAATTCAAAATTTATGTTCTACGTATTTTTTTTAAAGTTAATAAAGTCGGTTTGCATGGGCATCCGCAGAGGGGCGCGATGGATTTTTAAAAATCCATCGTGCAGGATATAAATATATGTTCCTTTGATTTTGGTTTTGTCCTCTCTCCTCCTCCCACAACCCCGGAAAAATTCCCGCATATGTTCATGTCGGTTTGTCAAAACAAATGGTTTTCCTTTAATCCTTCAGTTGTACATACATGAGGTCAGACATACCACTATGCCCTTTCCTCCAGTGGGCTATGCCCTAGCCTCTATTTTAATGAAAGGCCCAAGGGACAGTTCATTTGTATCTAGCCATAACATCTATTTTTATGTAGTTTGCCATTTGATGTTGAGCCTATATTGTATAGAGACCGTTACGTTTGCTCATTTGTTATTGGTTTATATGATATAACCACCCTATTCTTAATGTGTTCTTGCAATAAGGATGCAAACGTGTTATTCTCGTGTAAGTCTCGTGGTAATACCATTCTTCAGAATACAGCTTCTAAGACTGCTCCTGATGATACTGCTTACTACCCAATGACTTTATTTTAAGTCATACTTAATACGACGTAGCCTTCAATTAAACATTATAATCCTTTTATGAAACGTTATGCATCTTAATTATAAATACTTTCAAATTTTAAAAATGCATGTAACGATATATATATATATATATATATATATATATATATATATATATATATATATATATATATATATATATATATATATATATATATATATATATATATGTATGTATGTATGTATGTATGTATGTATGTATGTATGTATGTATGTATGTCTGTGTGTGTGTGTGTGTGATGTACATTACTACATATCCGTTTCAACGACAGGCAGCATCGTTTTAGTTTGCATTTTCTTTTCAAGTAATTATTTTCATTTGTCAAAACCAAAGAGTTTCTGTCATAAGTTGGGCATATTTTTTATTGCAGGTACTGCGAAGAGTGAACTGATAGGGAAATAAAACAGTGTTTTGGAACAATTGTTGATACCACTTATATCAGACAGTAGCAAAAGAAGTTGTGCATAAACTTCATGCAGTTTTGTTGTTCTCTCACACAAATGTTCTGTTCATTTGGAGATATATTATACAAAGAATATCATGGTGAACACTGAATAAAGTTTATTATTTTCTTGTGGAAATAGTGCTTTTAATTTTAGTCTCCGTGTTTTTGATATTTATATCTCCACAGTGTCTGTATATCCACGTGAATGATTTATTCGCTTGTTCTTATTTTGATTTTAAAAGATATATTTGCTCTGACATGATGCTTAACACAGGCAAACTACAAAATATCCTAAAGAAGCAAGGTCATGGTTTCAGGAACATAGCTCGGCATACTGAGCATCTTATATATTCATTACAGCAATGTTTCAATCACTTACTATTTCAATTAATATCTACGGGTACCAGTCATTAAAATAGATTCATCCTATCTCGAATTCTTCTAAAAGAGACTTGTTTTAATTTTATGAACTCTCTGAACATTTCCTCATTCGAGCGAAATTCCACCACTAATTCATTGAAAAATCAAACGATTTCTAGGCTTGCAACTGGATAACTAGAGATTATTTGTGGCATACTAATGAAAATGTGCATTTTTGACATAAAACCCAAATTTGTTAGACATATCGTAATGAATATAATTTAAAATCTCTTCACGAGGAGACTACGGAAAAATTATTTTAAGTCAGGGACATGTATATGTTCGCAAAGATCAGAAATCACGTCTACAGACGCTGTAATCTCCACCGCTAGAAATAATGTCTCTTATTTTCAAGAAAATATGCCAGCCTGTTGTTCATGAAACCTTTCGGTCCTGGTGATAGAGATTCTAAATTCTCAAACTAGGTTATATTAAGTTTTATTATCGAGTAATGTATGGAACAAATATCTATTAGATATAAAAAAAATACCCACCTTAATGCACGATCATTTTCCAGTTTCCACACCCCAGGTACTTTATTTAACGAGAAAATTTTGTTTTACTGATCTCGGAACCAGCGTATCTATTCAGTAGAAATAAACTCTGATTAATATCGCGAGGAATATTACTTGAAAGCCTTGAATTAACACCAATTCGTTTAGCTTAGCCAATCAAGATTACTTCACTAACCGTCAAAATAGTATTACTCCCATCGAAGTCAGGCTAATCCTCTCTAGTCCGCCTTTATTAGTAACTATTCCGGAAAATATTATTTTCTGACACATTTTTCAATTGGCCCAAGATTACTCAAAGCTTCACTCTTGCTTGTCTCAACCCTGTCATTTATTACCTTTACCCTACATTGACATATCTATCGGACCGATAACGAACGGGCTCGCTGACCAGTTCACAATGAATTGCAAAATTATCTCTGCAAAATGTTGTACCATTACGTACGTGTTATTCCATTTTCCATATCTTTGCATACCATGAAGATTATAAATATCAACACAATTTGAAATATCCTGAGACAATTATTCTGCCACTGACTGTGGCCACATTTTCTATTATGCTAAGGGCCAGGATAGCATCTCGCCAAAATGTATGACAAATACATTTGCTAACATCTGTTAATATTCTCTTACCTAATATATGGATTCCTTCAAATGTTCCTACAAATTGTATTGCAACATATTCTGCCAAAGTCCTTCATTATCTGCAATCCAAGTGATCTTCATGTATTTAATAAAATTGCGAACATAAACCATCCCTAGATCTTTGTTGTTGCTGGGGTTATAGGTATATCTTTCAGTTCATTCGGTTTTGCTAGAAATATATGTTAAAAAGATTGTATCCAATTCATTTTCTATACATAATCTAAGACTAGGCAATGCCGAAAATAAATGAATACATTTTGCGAAACCAATCATTTGATTACAGTTATTTGTTCGATCAGGGATGGACTTTTTTCATTCAGCATCCCGACGTGTACTTAACTTGTTTAGTTTCCTTGCGCAATCGATATCTTGCATCTCGTTTGGTTTTAGTGAGAATTGTGTTCCTAAAAGTCGAACGGAAGATGCAGACGAAACGATTTCAGTGTCTGAGCATATATTGTCTTCTAAAAAATTGTTATGGAATGTAAACCAGAGACTGATGTAAAATCGCCATCCAATAGTAAAACAAATATCATCCGCTTACTGGCCCAGTTTAAACTCTGTGTCTTTATAAACGATTAAGGTACCATTTCTGTTATTCCTGAGATCAATGGTGAAAAGTTATATAGAGCTAACTCAAGCTAATGGGTCGCATTGAAGGTACTGCCTCCCTCCTTCTCTCTCTCTCTCTCTCTCTCTCTCTCTCTCTCTCTCTCTCTCTCTCAATGAAACAACCGAGACAGTTGACCATTGTTAACGATATTGCAGTTGGACTTGTTGCAAAATACTCTGAACAACTGAAAGACAGAACCACCAGTTTAAAAACAATCAGAGCATTTTACAATAGGTCCCATTCGACAGGAGTCAAATGCTTTGTCGTAATCAATTAACTCGAGAAGGCTAAGACTTATTTGTTTTGCCGGGTAGTTAATAAAACCCATTAAAATTCCACAGAATGAAAATGACTTATCGAGCATTAATAAGAAATGTGTGAAATAACAGTATAATGTTATTACACCTGGAGTATTTATTGCTAAAGTAATATTGCATAACCAATATCTCAGGCAAGATTCAATTTGGTAGGATTGCTGCAGCAGATAAAATGTTAGTACTCGACTTTGTAGCTAAACAAATATACGGGGCAGTGACTTTTGCATTTGTTTAACAAGAGAAAATTCAGATTTCTAGTCTTTACCAGAACAAATCCAGTCCCACAACACCATTTAGAGGAACCCAAATGATATTAGTTCCTGATGAAAAAGAAATGAAATTAATAAGGCAAATGAGCCAATTGGTGGAAGTGGTAAATAATAAAATAATTTAATAACTGGATCCTTGGAAACTATAGTGGATGAAGAACATCCTAGCTAATTTAAAATGTCAGAAGAAAGATAAATCAGCGATAATGCAACACAGTAAAAGTAGCTATTAAATAATTAAATCATTATAAAATTGCAGATACAAAGCAAATTATACTGGTATAGAAAAAGATCCTCGTAAAAATCTAAATGGAAGAAATTTTGGGAAAAAAGGAAATCACAAGAGCACAAATAGATGTCCAAAATGACATATAGGGAAAATAAAGTTAGAGAAATTATCAAACAAATGAATCTTGAAACGAGAGAACATGCACCATTACATGAGAGGTTAAATAGGCTGTTCAAAAGGAAAAGTCTGTACCAATGTCTGCAGTGTTTACAGCTATTTGCATGATAGTAGCAACTCTTAGTCTAACCATAACAAATTCTGAAAATCATTAACAACACGAGGAGGGAGCTGTTGTAGCGACAGTGCGGACTCTATTATTGAAAACATTTCATCAAGCATGAAACATATTGCTGAATATTTGTTTAACGTAGCTAAAAGCAGACTCTAGTGCTGGCTGTTAGTATTGGTAGCATTCTTAACTGGCTATCAATATCTGTAGCAAAATGTTTCTAAGTTCCTGAAAATCCCATTTGATTAATTCTTGCTTTAAATAGTTTGTTCAACTGTTACAAAAGAATTGTTTGCAGTAACAACAAGGATTAAAGATTACAACATACATTTGTTAATCTTTCAACTAGATAGTGTATGTGTTAATTAATGCTTAAATGGTATACACATCGAAAATCTGAGGCCTTATTTTTCCTGACAAACTGACTTAAAGAGACATTTGTTTAAACTTATGCCACTTCATCAATATACTGGAACAAAACTGTAACAAGATTCTAAACTATGTCAAAGTAGCAAAAAGATTTATTTGGCTTAACATGACACTTGTAACTCTGTATTGTTTGGTAATTTCTGTTGAATGGTGAAATTATCCCTGGAGATTGTGGAGGTACCAAAGTAGAGAATATTCGGCATGGCGTTTGAGGGAGAGATCTAATGCAACGTGTAGTGGGGGACTACAAATGAAATGGCGCGGTTTGCGTTATGAAGTAATTAGCGGATGAGTGAGTGAGTAAAATAGAACGAAAAAAATGTTTGACATTCCAAACTGCTGATTTGCCTCACTGGTGGGACCTATATCTACTGCCTGGATGAGCTCGTGTCCAGGGATACGGAGATATTTGCTGTTTAATATGACAGTAGTTTGCATCAGTTCCTTAGCAACCCAAATAAACATCAACATGAGAGGTGAACATATTCCCAAGGAAAACAATCAAAATCTTTCTATTTACTCATAATTCATTAATTAATGGAGCAGAAAAGTAACTTCTTAAATTTTCGTCATTATAAATCGAGGGCCTGAAAATTAGCACAATCAAATAATAAATGTTTCGCCAGCAAATTGTATTTCTACCTTAAGTCGCAAATAATCGTTAATACGACATGACATTTGACTGCCAAAGTATGTCACTTTTCGAATAAAAATGAAACGATTCATCAATATAATCCTTCAATCATGCATTTCGCTCTGATTTATCAAATCTGACATTCGTTTCCTACGATTTGTTTATAATAAAACTAAACTCCAGCATCAATAGCGCAATTGTAACGTGCCAGAATTTATTTCTATGTATCCTGTATTGATCGCCAAATCAGGTATGCCAAAGAATTGAAGGTCGCCAATACACGGTCAGTGGTTTTCACAAGTTTCTCCGGTTACACTGGTCTACAGCCTAATGCTTCCGAAATAAATGTCAAACGTTATTATTTCTGAGTCACTGAGAAAGAAAATGATGCTTAAAATTGTTGATTGGTTCTAGTTTTAAATATATGATACTGCATCAGTATATATGGACATTGACTTGGGAATGGCGGAGGATGAGTTAGTTATAAAGAGAAGGGATCACAATTTAAACTAGAAATGACTCAAATACATCTTTGACTGCATCCTTGAATAAATCCATAACTGGGTTTGGACAGTGCTTGCTTTTTAGACAAAACAATGAATCTGAAGCTGGTATTGCATCATACATAATATGAATTGCATTATGTTATTCTTAGAGGTAACGGATGATGCAATCATAACTAAGCTTACATCACTCTGTTGAAAAAGTGCCCTATATCGACTATTGAAATCATATAGTGTAGTGCTTTCCTTTTTGTCAATGTTTGATTTTGCAAAGGGACACATTTCTGTTTAGCCAAATTAGGAGAGATCCGTCGTACTTGTGTGAATAATGCAGGTAACTTCTGCTATGTTTCTGGTGAAGAGACGTTTGCATAAAAATGCGCAGTCTAACCACTATGGTTAAGAAAGCCTATCCCCTTTATTTTGGCTGCACAATCCGAGATCAGGACAAGAGGTGGGTCCCAGACATGTGCTGCATCACTTTTGCAACAAATCTTCGCCAGTAGGGGAACAGGAAAAGGAAATCTATGCCTTTTGCAGTGCCGATGATTTGGAGAGAGCCAACAGATCATATGAGCGATTGTTACTTCTGCATGGGGCCTCCAGGTTGGAAAGATGTGTCAAAGAAGAACACGTGGACTGTGCATTATCCAAACATTCCATCCTTTATACGCCCAGCACCCCAAGGAGAAGGACTGTCAGCTCCTGATGCAACCAGAATCATTCTCACTTGCGTCAAACCAGGAAGAGGAACAGGATGAAACTTTTAGTCCTGAATCATTAATGTCACATGACCCATATTTTATCCCATCCTCCTCTTCTGAACCACACCTAATAACACAAGGTGAACTGAATGATCCTGTCAGGGATTTGGAAATATCGAAGAATGGCAATGTTTTGACATAAATTCCAGTTGGTCATGCAGTCCATATGAAGGAAGCTCCTTAAACAAGAAACAAATTTTGAGTTGCATAAACTATGAAAAATATCAATGGCTGCTTAGTGGCGATTTTAAGGTTTTTGATCTCTTGCTTGTTCTGCAGACTGGATACACAAAGAACTTCTGTTTTCTATGGGAATGTTATAATCGCGCGAGAGATTCCCACTACATCAAGAGAGATTGGCCACTCCGACATTCATTGGAGCATGGGAGGAAAACTGTTCAGTAACCACCACTAGCTGAATCAATGAATAGTTTGTCACACCCCTTGCATATCAAACTGGGTCTGAAGAAGAACTTCATCATGGCCATGGACAAAACACAAGTAACTTCCAAGTACCTCAGTGGAAAATTTCCAAGGTTACGTGAAGCTAAGATAAAGGAATGGGTCTTCGCTGGTCCTCAAATTCATGAACTTCGAGATGATTCATTTGACCGTGCACTGCGTGGCAAGGAAAATACGGCATTGAAAGCCTTCCAGTTAGTGGCAACATATTTGCTCTGAAACAACAAGGCAGACAATTACAGGGAGTTCTTGGAAAATCTCAACTTATTTTCTCAAACACTGAATAGAGATCCATATTGTACAGTGGTATGTGATAATGTATACAATTGTAATCCCTACTACATCATAATCCATACTGAAAAGTATGTTTGTTGATAGCGCACAAAACTAGTTATCCCTATTACATCATAACCCCTATTGTACAGTGGGTTGCAATTAGTACACAAAAGTAATTACCCCTACTACATGATAAGTAACTTCACAGTATATGTCGAGAACAGTCAACGTATGCATACGTGTTGCTAAGGCCTATCAAAGTTCTGGCATCAAAAAGGCATTATACAGCCATTATTGCAAGTGATAACGGAGTATTCATAGTCAGTTAGAACTGGTTCAATATATTTAAGATAAGGGGAAAGTCGAACTTGAAAAGATAGTGTTATCATCTCGCTCCAGAGAGACTTCGTCATTGGCTGATGACCTGTAAAATTACTTATTGAAAATCTGAGTTTAGGCTTAACATGATACTTTTGACTCTGTCTTGTTTGCTACTCCTGTTGAATATACAAGTTATTACTGGTGATTGTGGAGCTCCTACAGGAGACTATGCCCCATGGAACCCTTGGGAAAGATGCAATGCATCATGTGGTGGGGGAATACAAAGGAGATGGCGCAGTCTGTGTTGTCCATCCATTAACGGAGTATGGAGTGATTGCAGTGATAAGTATAATCGAACGGATATTTTCATATATAACTTTCGGAATTGCTCCGAGATTTGCTTTAATGGCGGAACTTTTATCATTGGATCAGGGTGTGCATGTGCTCGGGGATATCATGACATCTGTTGTTCAACATGTAAGCTTTTCATTCTTTACAAAATAGTTTATGTTAATTCCTTAAAGCACCAAGCCAAATCTACATGTCAGTGAAGTCAAAGAGGTAAAGCTATTCCAAAAGGAAAAATATTCTAACCCGTATAAAAAAATTGACTGACTCATGTGCTTTTCAGATGACTACAGAAAATTGTCTGGCTGCATAATTGTTATGCATTTTTAATTTGTATTACTTGTCATCTTTTCTTAATGTTTATATGTTATATATATCTGTCTTTTTTACTCGACTTTGTTCAAAATTAAGTTAATGTTGTACCTAATCAGAGACATTTATTTTGTAAACAACATAACATATCGCAAATATTTATATAAGATATTAGAGTAAATATTCAGATCATTATTAGTAGTAAACGTGTTTAATTTAGTTCAAGTTAAAGACACAATCTTGATTCTTACCTTTAAAACTTCTAGAATATAAAGTTCATATTAGTTGACAAAGTATTTTTTACGAAAATGTAAATTGCGACCCAGGTCAAGTTGATTGATATATAATCTTGTATATTTAAGAATTATTCATTCTTGCCTCAACATGTTAAGAAGAAGCAGTCTCATTGTTTTGTTCATATTGTTCTGTTTTTAATTTGGTTGGATTTATTTATTCAAATTAGTATTCAATGGAATTACAACGTGTTCAAAACTATTCTTGGACTAAAAATTAAATTTGGAATTATAGCAAACTCAAGCGAGAACATTTTTGATTACATTATTGTGATTCATCCAAGGATTATTAGTACATCGCCACATTCCAGGCCATTAACCCATTGGCACATTCGAGACTACAGGCAAGTCAACACATTCAGTAACGGAATTTATTTGGAATACCAATGGATTCAATTGGAATTTCATACATTTAGAACAATTAGGACCATATGTGATTTAATTCACAACATTGAGTTCTTTTTAAATTTTCACATTGCATTCTAGGGAAAAATTATTTGTTGAACTTTACAAAACCTTTTGGTTTTCGCTCTTTTCTGTTTCTTTCATTTATAAATTTGTATATTTTTCTTTTTTACGATTTCTTTATAATAAATCTAAACTTTATCCTGGATAGTGCATATGTGACGTGTTGTGCATCCTCTTTTGATGCCAAAATCAGGAACTTCAAACAATTAGAGGTCGCTAATCCATGATCAGTAATTTCCACAAGTTTATCCAGGTATCACCACATGAAATGCTACCTTACAGAAAGATCGTTATAGTCCGAATAATTCCTTTAAAGTGCTTTATGCTAGGTGCTTTAATTTGCGTAACTTTTTTGTACAATATGCAAGCAAAACAAAGCTTTAATTTTTCGCAAACTATAATGTCAAACAAAAACAGCATATTAAGTTTTACATGTGACTTTGCTACTCTTCACATTCTCCTGCTACCACTCATAATGTTGCTGCTAGACTTTCTGCGACTGTTACTACTGCTACATATTCTGATATTTATACACCTGCTATAGCGCTGCTTCTTACCATGCTGCTACCATTGCTGCTATTGCCGAATCTTCTCATACTGCTACATCTCCTTTAGCTATGTCAAATGTCAACCAATACAAACAGTTCATTATTAAAAATTATTTTCTTTGTAAGTCGCCAACAAGTGATTTAAATTTTAAACGACTTCACAAACTTCAGAATATTAACTTACAAAGTAACATAGTAATATATTAAACTACAATTCAAAATAGTTTTTTGTGAAATTGTAGTTGAACAAAACCCCGCTTAATTGGAATGACTATAGAACAACTGAGGGAGAAATCATAAGCAGTATAAACATGACAGATTGCGTGAAACCAGTTGTAACAGACTGGTAATAGAACATAATTTTGGTATAAGATCACGGTCACTAAAAGATTCTTTCATGGCTCCTACGAGGTTTTGGATATGGATTACTGATCTTCTGATTCTATGTAGCCAAACACCTTAAGTGTTATGGTTTTGTTGCAGAACACGTCTCAAATCTCGCTCTAGAACAAGTCGGGAAGACGAGAGGTGGAAGTAAACTGATTGTAAGCTGGTGGTTCTGTGCGCAGTAGGAGCGCACCAAAACTCTCATTTTCCAAAATAAGATTTAGCAAAGACAAAACGTTGTTATTTTTGCATAGTATATATACACTGTTAATATTATTTGAAGAGGGTCTGGAACCGTTTACTCATGGATGCTAAACACCTTCTGTTTTAATTTGGAATTCGTCAAATTGCTTGATATTCCACACTACTTTGTGGTTTAGTAACAATTATTTCACAAACCTCTTTCCTTTACTTGATGTCAAGACTTCTTCAATCATGCATACACCGCCAGTGCAGTCTGTTGGTAAATGCACGAGAGAACCAATATAGGATATTACTTCATGTAAGTCGATTCTTCAGCTGGTATAAACAATGTATATTATAGAAATTAAGTGTCCAATAGACTGATCATATGGTTTATATACTTGTAGTGATAGTATTGTAAGACACTTGTTTTTTAAATATTGACAAAATCCGGGAATCATTTCGGAACTAAAACACTCTATTACGAATTATTATGATTCCGCTGATATAAATGCTACACAAAAGCGGTATTTTCATCATTTTTCCCACATCTCTGACTATAAGCAATTTTTTTCATTTTAGTCTAAAGGATTAAGTCCTCACCTGTGTCAGTTCCCATAAATGCTTTGTTTCTATTCTACTATATACCCTGACACCATTGATCATTGTATGTTAAGACATGGAAATACTGATTTCTGTCGTTTGATTTGCATCGCAGCTAAACGAGCATATTCGGGTGGAAAACGTAACCTATATTGGAAGAATAAAATTATGCTAGGACTAATACATCAATAATTGGGAAGGCTACTTCTTCCACAGTCATCAAAGTACAGTACATTAATAAAGTGCCATTATGGAAATCAAAATTAAAAGAAAAATATTTTAACGGCTGTGAAGCAACGAACAGTGCTTTATAGATATAGAAACGTATAAAGCTGTCATGTTACATTCGTATGTAAAATATGCATGAATTAAAACAGAGAGGATGAGGAATTTGCAAAGAGCTTTAGAAAAATTAGAATTAGAATAACAGAAGCAAACTCAATGCAATTATGCAACATGTATTACTTTTGCACGATCTTTTCTTTATGAAACAGTACCACGTTTATTACTAGAACACTACTCAAAACTGTTTCACCTCTCTATGAGAAGTTTTGACCATTTTTATATCTTCCTTTTATTTGTAACAAGTTTTTCGCTGGAAAATGTCATCTCTTCCAGATGTACTTAGAGTGGCAGTTTAGTCTAAGGCATTCGCCTTTACAGATCAATATCATCTCACTTCTATCCACGTGGGCTCGAGTCTCGTACTTTGTCAAATTTCTAAAATGATGTTGTTCCTGCAGGAAATATTGCTGTCAATATTAGACTAGAAACACCTTTTCAAAATCCTTTAAACAATTTTTTACGAAAGAAACCCACTATTATTGAGATGATAAACGGTTATTTTGCATCCAAAACTTTATATTCATCGGAACTCTCAGTCTCACCGACCTAACATAAATCAACAACAGTATTGTGAACACACGTTATAGGTTTGGTTTTGTGGGCTTTTATTCCATTCGTCAGCAGATGATCAACTATGAGTGGTGGGAAAAGAACCCTGGAATGAACTACCAACCAATGGGAAGCTACTGGCAAGAATCACATTTACCCATGTTGGTTGAGCTGAGACTTGAAATCAGCGGTGACGTGTGAGTGATCTTTGAAGTCAAGCGCCGTAGACCACTAGGCCTCCTGGTGCCATTGCTTGCCCATTGTTTCACAATCCTCTTTGTATGGCATGGTTTACTATGGAGATCACTGATTAACTGGTCTCAGTCAGCTGGATCTTTGGTCTTTAGTCATGACATGCCCTATATTGACAAATCCCATTGGTCTTTAGTCATGACGTGCCCTATATTGACAAATTCCATGGGTCTTTAGTCATGGCATGCCCTATATTGACAAATCCCATTGGTCTTTAGTCATGGCATGCCCTATATTGACAAACCCATTGGTCTTTAGTCATTACATGCCCTATATTGACAAACCCATTGGTCTTTAGTAATGATATACCCTATATTGACAAATCCCATTGGCCGTTTTTTATCTGCCTTTTCTTTGCTCTAATTTTAGACTCATTATCGACAGGTGAAACCACTGACACTGTCTGTTGTTTAAAGCAGACAAACTGCATTTATAATTTTACTTAATAAATGTCTCATAAAATCTAAATAAAAAGGGAATGAAAAGTAGAAAGTAGGAAATTATTTGACAAGGCAAAAACTTAACTCTTTATAGTACGAAAAATGTTCTGTTTCAAACACGCATTCGCTAGTCGACATACAAATATACCGAACTTTCTTAATTATTTTTTTCTCTGTGTTCTGGATCACTTACCATGTTCTATCCACTTTAAACTGGTTGACCAGTTTCAATCTACTTTACACTAGATTTTAATAATTCTTTTAAACTAATATGTAACCACATGCCAACCTTTAATTTCAAACAACAATATGCCAAGCCATTCTTGAGCAACTGGTGGGTCAGAGTGGGCTTGACCTTTGCACTTCACTCTAGGCCACTACTCCTCAAATTCAAATTAATGCCTATGCCACTGCTCCACAAAATATTACTAGAAAACCTGGGTTACCAGATGTTGAATCAGCTGTTATAACAACAAGAAAATAGTCTCAAGGGCCGTCAAATTATTTGCGGTAACTAAAAGATATCATAGGCCAGTAGTCCTTATAATAATTGTTCTGACAAAAATCCCAATACCATTTTGAATTTTATGAAAACCATATACCCACCCACACCTACTATTCACCATAACTTATAGTACAAAAACCCACAACCTTTTACCTCCAATTTTAATAATTTCACTTTGCAGCGAATCCAAATAGCTATGCAGTTTGTTTTTCCTTTTGTTTCTATTGGTTATTGTTGTTTTGTTTTTATTATCATTGTAAAAAGGACTATCCCAGCATTGGAAGCCTTGCATTATGGATAAGTATATAGTATAGAAAAATTGTTAAGCAGTTAACATCGTAAAGGAAAGGCGACATCTGATTTGCAGAAATGTTCCGTACCGAAGGGTATCGAAACTTTGATCTCTTTTTTGTTCTTGCCTAATCAAGATTTAATGCATTTTTTGTATGATACGTAAGCCGTGCTTATGTTATTTTATATTGCATACACGAAATTTAGACCGTTTTTCGTCATATCGGAGCAGTATGGTCTTTATTTTGTTTGGAACTCTCACTATTTTTCAGTAGTTGTTTGGATCCGGTACTGAGTTGTGCCTCAGTTATGCCCAAATAAGACAAGAAAGAGGAAACCAACAAAAATAAAGTTGTATGAAGGAAAGAACTTTCACAAAGTAACGGTCATTGAATTGTTGGAGAAAAAATATCAAATACGCGGAAGAATATCACTAAAACTGAAATCCGAATACGGGGAGATATATTGCGAAAACTTTTTGACGGATACCATAGATAATATAAAATATCTATAGACATGCTACTAACTGAAACGATTTTATGTATGGATTAACATAGCTCCTTATAATACAACAGATGCCTGTGGAACACTAGAATGCAAAATAAGTAAGAAAGTCAGGATCTCAAAATGTAACTCTAATTTTGAGAACAGTTATGTTCCTAATATCACGGACGACAGCTTTGTAATCAGAAAAGTACTGTTATGAAACCGCGTTATAGATATGAATAAGAAAAAGGGACGATAGAGTCAACTGAGAGAATAATTACTATATAATAGCAGATAATACCTTACAAAACTCGAACTAAATTATTCAAGAACGACAAAATTTAAACATGTAAATAAATATATGACAAATATATGTTGGGTTAAAATGGAAATGACATAATTAATCTTTTCCTACTTGGAAACGGAAGGAAATGTTTGCTCATTCTAAACTGTGTAGTATTTATACGTAATAATATGCACAATATATTTGGAACCAACTGACTTTATGCATGTTAGCAAAATGAATCTTGGGATGAAACGTTGATTCAAACTACCAACTGCACATAATGTAGAACATCGTGCAAATGTAATGCAGTTGAAATGACATCATAGCGCTGTTATATATATTTAATTTATATCTAATTTAATTGTTTGTATGTTTGAAAATCTTTCTATTTTTAATTTCATTATATGTCAGAATAATGTAGTTCTGTTCATTATGAACTCGTACTTTCTCCAGAAAATATTTTGTCCTTGACTGTTCAATTCTGTAAACAAATAAGGCTGATTAGGTTCCCGATCTTAATTCAAATTTAGTAACAGTCACGTCAAGAAGTTATTTTTTTAAATTTTTTTTGTGGGGGGAATAATAAGGTTGAGATCGAGGCTGTGTTGGATATGTGATCCTCGACTTGTAAATAAGTTTTAGTGAAGTAAACAACTTTTATTCTCGGATTGGATCTTATCAAGAACATACAGGGGCTACGTACATTTTTTAATATGTAAACATGATCACGTGACTCTTATCCGGGCATCTGTTTTCTGTAAATATCAAGTTTTAAACCATAGAGTAATAACCGTAGTCGGGCGTCTAAATACAGGGATGTAAAGGTGTTTCTTTTGTTGTGTCATTTTGGGAATTACATTTTAATGTTTTTTTCTGATTATTTGGATTCTAAAAGGATTATTTTGTTTCTCTGGAAATATTTTGAGTTCTCATACAGAATTCTTGAACAAAGACATTTCTTAAAAATCTCATTCGGATTTCAAAACCGGATTACTGCCTGCGTTTCTACAAGGAACTGTAGACTTAAACACAGTACAGGATACAACATACGTCATCGCCTTCCATCTTGGATTCCTCGTCGGAACTCGAACTTGAATTCATTAGAACATTTTATTATTAGGACTTCTAAAATTGTATTCGTGGATTATTCTTGGATTATTTTTGGATTTGATTCTTGAAACCTTAACAGAGGAAACAATAAGAAAATGAGATAATGCAACCTAACAAAACATGCATATGAAGGTGAAAGGATGGACGATCTTCTATCATAATGTTAATGTTATAATTTGGACGCAAAAAAAAAGACTAAAAAGGTTTCGCAGAAAAATTGATTAAAGAAAAAGGTGACATGTAAATTGTGCAGAACTTCTTGATAATAAAACTCAGAGTCGGAAAAAATGAAATATCTACCTCCTCTAATTTGTCGTCCAAACAGAGAAACATAAAAACAGTTGCAAATGAAACCAAATGGCGAATTCTCACACGAAAGCTATAAGATTCAGTTTGCACAACAATTCTCCACCCGCTCATTTAATTAATACAGATTTGAAGCTGGAAAAGACACATTAAGATTTTACTCATTAATAAAACAAAAATAACTGCCAGAACAATCAAAGAGTTAGGTTTCAATAAAGTCCAGCTAGACGTATCGATTCTCAGAAAAGAAATAAGTGTATATGGTGTACATCATTCTGTTCGTTGGTATCATGTACATATAAAGCATATGGCCAATAGGAATATAGAAATACAGAGATCTGTTTCTCGTATTCCAAAAAAACAATATGAATATCGGGGACAGAATTATTTATCAAGACTAATTTTGTCTTCAATTAACAAGCCTAAGGATCAAAAACTCTTTCGCAACAAGTGCATGAAATGTTGTGATTTTGAATTTGTATTGTAAGGACTTAAAATATTATGCTACTAAGGATATAAAACAATAGATATCATGACAATATGTATCATTACAATAGATATCATGACAATATGTATCATTACAATAGATATGATGACAATAGATAGCATGACAAATGATAGTTCTAGAATTATCAAAAATACAACATTTCGTCCCTTAAAGATTTTCGTTCGATAGATTTAAACAAAATGGCCCAAGCCATAAAGACGTGTTAATAGCAGAACAATAAAATGTTTAGATATTTACCTGTTCAAGGATGAAAATTCAAAGAAACAATAAAACTGCGGAGAAAATGGGTCTTCGACGAAGATATCTATCTCCGTTAATACATAGATTCATTTGAAAAATTTAATGAAATTGAAATACCGACAATATCAATAATTTATTGAAAACTAAGGGCTTAGCACAGCGGATTACTACCATGTAAAGGTTATGAAATATTTAAAAACGAATCATCTAGACGATGTTAAGAACTTTTAAGAATAGAAGATAGTTAATTGACAGATGATATTTTAGACGAATTCACATTTGTTCATATGAATAACTATAAACCAGTCTCAGGGCATTATTCAACTGTATCAGAAATAGCTAGGACGACGAAGAAACAATTAAACTCAGTTTCATTATTGGAGTGATGATTTTGAAACTGGCGGTATTCTGCAAGTATATATAGAAGTATTAACAGATGTTCACAGGATATTTTATGGATTATCATGTCGTTCCACGAAAGCAATATATGTATATATATATATATATATATATATATATATATATATATATATATATATATATATATATATATATATATATATATATATAGAGAGAGAGAGAGAGAGAGAGAGAGAGAGAGAGAGAGAGAGATAAACACGTTTGTAATACTTCAGTAACCTTATCGAAAATTGAGGTTTATATGTTATATCTGCTTACAGCACGAAAATCAATGAATAAATTAGTAGTTGTTTGTCAGGAATACAGATACAGAATAATTCATAACTGTCGGTAAAGAATAATAAATCATAACATGGCGAATTTCAAGAGATAGTAGTTTGTTCAAATATGGGACAACCTTCAAGTAGGGAACAGATAAGTAACGTACTAGGTCAAAGATTATACGATAATTTTATCACCAGTTTCCATGGAGACCACATGAAATGCCGCTGACACTTGTAAGTATAGTCTAGATAAGTCTGTCAGAACATGCACCTTTTTAGTCAGCCTATTTCGCCAACAAAATTATGAAACATAAATTAATATTTTTTTGCGCAATTTCTAAGTTTGTATTTTTTTAAATAACAAAACAGTTTAAGACAAAGAGAGAACCGTGAAGGGTGATTTTATGATACGGATTTTGTATCCAGCCGGAAAATAATTGTTCAACTTATATGGTTTGTTTTCAGCTAAAATTAGGAAACAAATGTAACATTTTAAGTAAGTACAACTTTAAGCAAAGTGAATAAAACCTTTATATATAATTTTCGTCTGGACGTGTTTCGATGACATTTAAGGTGCAGGGATTTAAACAACCAGAATTGAATAGTAAACTATATTAGTATCAATGTTTAGGACCACACTTGGTATCTAATTCAATCTGAATTCGACATACACTTTAGTCAGATTGAACTTTATTTGTGGGTACCGTTGGCTTGTCTACATAATTCATATTAACATTATTATCTTTGGTTTCTAGCTTTCGATAATTTATTACTGTCTGTTTATCATCTGCTGGTATTATTGTCGTTACCACGTCGGCGTTTATGTCAAAATTTATCCAAGTTTAAATGAATATAATGAAGTTTTCAAATAGGTATTATAATCTGCTATACTACACATTTTCATCACCATATCACTTGGTAAATAAAACATGCCATCACCACCAACTAAACAGTTCGATCTAACGTTTTAATAAAATGAAACGTTGAACTCATTTTGTGATATACTCATCCAGTGCACCTAAATTTGTTTGTTTCGTAAATGCGTTTAGTAGCATTACAATCGTAGCGTAATATTTGCTGCATTTTTACTTGACCAGCTATAATGGATATTAGTTCTTGTCTAATACCGTAATCTAGACGTGGTACTAATCAATTTGATAGACATTATTTGCTATCACTAGGAAAGAAATAAGTTCACCTATTTTGTCATAACATGGTATCGTTTGATTTCTTTAGGTAACATTTTTCTTCTGTATTAATTCTCCTGCTTCTTAATTATTAATTATAACCTCATTTGTAAGGACTGGGCAAAGCAAAACAGCTTGTATGTTCGAAAGACACATTATCAACAATACAGTTTTTTTCTCCATGTGTATATCTCCAATCAATATTAGTGTAAATATTACAGTAATTAAAATTTCTGCCATATACTTCTAGATGTATGTAGTTGTTTGCTGCATTAAATGTTTTATCCTATGCTAAAAGTATGGTGCATTCTGATTCACTGTGTTATGTATATTTGATTTAATGTAGATTTTATTTAAATTAATTGTTTGTTTGATAGTTTTAAACTTTTATTCCATTACATGTTATTGTAATGTAATTTTATTTACTGAATTTGACATTGTCCAGAAATTTAATTCAGTTATAAACAACTAATAATAGAAACTTTGTATCTAATGCTGACCTAGTTCCTGGCCTTGATTCAGAACCAGTAAGAGCTGTAGTAAACAAAGTTTTTTATTTTTTTTATTATTTCTCAGAGTACGATTCATAAAGTGAAATCAAGGCCATGTCTGGTCTACGTGTGAAATAGCATGTATCATTTAGATCTTTTAGAGGATTGACCCACATCGCATATCTGTTTTGCGTTGTAGCTAGATTTAATATTGGTGTTTTGAGAAAGAATAGTCATCAGTGCCTTAACACTTGAGAAGTTAAAGTGTGTTATGTTGTGACCATTGTTGGGGCTAATTATTTTGTTTTCTTCAAAATTATTTGGATTCCAAGAGACTGTGTTTCCATGGAAATACTTGTGCTCTAAATTAATTCTTGTACAGTGACACTTATCAACATTTGCACAGAATTCATACACTGTAATATTATTTTCTGTGATTCAACAAAGAAATGTTGACACATCAGTACGACGCTGACCATAGCATACGTCATCACCTTCCATTTTGGATTTCATCTGGAATCTAACACAGTTTCATTAGAGCATTTTATCACTAGGACTTATATTTTTTCATTCTTGGATTATTCTTGGATTGTTTTTGAATTTGATTCGTAAAACCGCATTTGTTTTCTTCTCATTTTTATCTTGTTTTTCTAGAGAAACAAATTATTTGTTAAAGTTTATAAAACTTGTTGTCTTCACCTTTTTCTTCTTACGTTTCAGAAAGAGCCTAAACACGTAACAAAGAAAACTGCGCGTTCGCCTTGGGATATACGAATGCTGGCTAAAATATTTCAGAAAAAATGTTTTTGAATTTAAATTCCCCATGGTTTTGAAAGAAACAAATCCAAGAATTATTTTTCATTTTAAGCATTCGTTCGTAAAATCAACACGCTTTAAGACACTATCTTCAAATTAGTGAATTTAATTTTTTAATCCTACCCAAAAGTGGTTATAAATTTTGAAAATGGAAGTACAGCTAAAAAAAAGTTGGAATTAGAGATACAACAGGTTCAGTTTCACTTAGAAATGATACAAATGGAAAGAAAAAGGGAGGAAATACAAATGCAATTTGAGAAAGATAATGAACAAATGTAGTTACAGAAAGAGGAGAGAGAGAAACAAATGCAGTTACAATCGGAGAAAGAGGAGAGAGAGAGACAGATGCAGATGCAAATACAAAGAGAAATATCAAGTTAGTACCCCCTTTTCTGGTAAAACAAGTAGACAAATATTTTCCTTATTTTGAGAAAATTGCTGAAAATGTGAAGTGGCCAGGAGAGTTTTGGACTCTATCACTGCAATATGTATTCACTGGTAAAGCTCGTGATATTTATATTTCACTGTCACTAGAGCAGAGCGCTGATATGATGTAGTTAAGGACTATAATTTGAAGGGTTATGAGTTAGTCCCCGAAGCTTATCAACATGATTTGAGGAATTCTAGAAAATCAACTGACTAGACCTATGTCGAATATGCATGGGGAAAAGCACGACAGTTTTATAGGTGGTGCTTTTATAGAAAGGTTAACAAAGATTACAAAAATCTCAGACAACTTGTATTACTTGAAGTGTTCACGAACTGTGCCCATAATGACATTAAGACTCATCTGGATGAGCATCAAACCAGAACCTTGGACAATGCTGCTCGTACTGCTCGTGAGTGTTCTTTAGCTCATAAAGTTTCTTTTGTAAGCAAGTCTTCCACTTAGCAGTCTTCTGGCAGAAAATTATTCAGCCTAATACAAGTCCTTCCAAATTTCAAACGGGCACAACTTTTAAAAAGCGAGCTTCTGATAAAGATCAAAGATCCTTGTCTCTTCCTACGTGTACCTATTGCAAGAGAAAAGGAATGTTATTTCTGATTGACACGATTGAAAAATAAGCATCAAAATCAAGACAGACCTATTCCAAATGCTCTTACTTCTAAGAGGTCAAGGTCACGGTCATGTATTGAAAGCAACAAAAATTTGTTGGGTCTAATAAACTCCAGTCTGATTTTATTATGGAGAATTATGAACCATTCATGTCGAAGGGTTCTGTATTACTCTTGGGTGATTTGACCAATCCCATCGCTATTAAAATTTTAAAGGGCACAGGAGCTTCCCAGAGTCTTTTATTGCCAGGAACTTTGCCTGATTCTGAGAAGTCTTCTTCAAATGAGAGTGTTCTCATTCAGGGAGTAGAGTGCAGCTTTGTTAATGTTCCTCTCCATTGTGCAAATTTGTCATCAGACTTAGTCTCAGGACCCGTGAGAGTCGGAACAGTGTTTGCCTTTCCCGTTGAGGCCATTCATTTATTATTAGGAGACGACCTAGTTGGAGACAAGGTTGTGGTCAATCCACTTGTAACTGACATGCCTTGTTTGGATCAGAAAGTCGATCCTATTGAAAACGAATTCCCTGATTTTTACCTTTTTACCCAACTTGTGCAGTTACTACAGCTATGGCAAAGAAAGCTCTTGAGAATGATGTTGATCAGGAAAGTATTCCTTTATGTATTGGTCAGGCTTTTGATGAGGTTACTTTCACTCCTTCTTTGGATCAGTCAAAAGGTATTAATCACAGTGATCCTATTTTAACTACTCATTCTAATCAGGGTGACAAACGACAATCACTTGTCGTCAAACAGGAAAAGGATCCTGAGATCTTCTGTTTGTTTCAGAGGGTTATTAGTGAAACTGGGTTCATTGAAGTAAGGATATGTTATTTCATTAAAAATGGGATTCTTGTAAGAAAATCGAGACCTCCCGTGGTACCTGCTGGTGACAAGTGGTCTGTGAACTATCACATTGTAGTTCTACAATCGTACAGAGAGGAAATTCTTAGTCTGGCCCATGAAAGTCTTTTGACTGGCCTTTTAAGGAATAATAAGATTTATTAATGTGCAACTAGTGTAATAATAATAATAATAATAATAATAATAATAATATATTATTTTCCATTTTTTTTATTTATTCATTCCAAAGCATTATTAAGAGACTAAATGTTGGGTTTGATTGAAATTTAAACGTAGTATCACCATATTATTACATGACAACATGATACATCAGATAAATTAATACTCTCCTGCTTCACTGCCAAAGAGCATGACTGTAACAACCACCACCGTTTATTTACGCTGACAACGAGCATGGCTGTAACAACCACCACCGTTTATTTACGCTGACAACGAGCATGACTGTAACAACAACCACTGTTTATTTAGGCTGACAACGAGCATGACTGTAACAACAACCACCGTTTATTTACGCTGACAACGAGCATGGCTGTAACAACCACCACCGTTTATTTACGCTGACAACGAGCATGGCTGTAACAACCACCACCGTTTATTTACGCTGACAACGAGCATGACTGTAACAACCACCACCGTTTATTTACGCTGACAACGAGCATGGCTGTACTAATCACCATTATTTGCATTATCTATGCAAAGTATAATATTTCGTTGAACTCGGATATGACTATATCATAGTTGAATGAACGGAAGTAGATGTACGATATTACATCAGCGATTACAGCACATTTGCATGTCTTATTCACGAAGTGTGTGTGTGTGTGTGTGTGTGTGTGTGTGTGTGTGTGTCAAATCGACATTTTCCTTGTGATTAAAAAAACATGATCATCTTTCTTTACCATTAACGTCACCACTGTCATGCTAAATCAGAAAAGACAAAACGGAAAGAAAATTCGAAAAAACAGATGATGTAGATGATGACATGGTAGAGGAAAAGAAAAATATAATGATGGTGATGAGGAGGAGGACGAACGTCGTAATGATTATTGTATTGATAATGATGCAGTTAATGAAAATACAATAATTTTCATCGTCATCATCTTCATCGTCGTTATCATCGTTAGAATTTTCATCTATATCATAGTTTAACTTTTGAATACATTTTTCCAGTTTAATGGGTTTTTCTTGCATATATAGATGTAGATGAGTGTGCTAACCATCCGTGTAAGAATGGCGGCTTCTGTGTAAACCAGATCAACGGATACACCTGTACCTGTCCTGCCGGATTCGCCGGACATAACTGTACTATAGGTAGAGTGAAAAGCTAGTGTATAATAGAACGAGAAACAATATTTAATGAACTTTACATTTATTCATTTTTTTAATTTACCTCTTACGTGTAACTAGTGAAATCATGCAAGGTTTTGTCAGAAAGATACAAGTCGTTCCTAAGACATTGTTGTCTTGAAATTAAGAAGAAAAAAGAGACAAGTATACAAAATTTATTCCTGTTCAAAACTCTTGTTTATTTTGCCACTTAAATTTTAACAAAAAATTGTATCGTACACTTACAAAATGATTTTCTTCTTAAGGAAATCATATCTGCAATAAAGACAGGGACATACTAAAATACAGGATAAGAGATTTTAGGACCGGGTTCTGTGTTGATGCTAACAATTGGATTAAAGGGACGTTACTGACTTCGATCTGGTATTTTTCAGTTTGCATGATTTTCTTGCGGAAGCAAACATCTGCTCTGTCTTCACTGTCATATTTACTAAATCGACTATAAGCAAAATCTAACAAAAAATGAAATGCATTTATATACTCGATCAAAGAACCCTAGACGTTTGATCTTTTATTAGTGCATTCATCACGCCATAGTCTACTCGAAGCGATTTGCATTGCTTTGCAGTTAGCCAGCGAGAACTAAAGAATTTATAATGTGAAGTACTCAATTGTAAAAGCCAGAACATAAATTATTAGAGCAACACGTTTCGGACATAAGTGTATTTTGCAGTTTGGTGAAATAATATAACAATATGTGACATAACTAATGATACCTGAAGATAGGAATAAAATGAAACACCATCCCTCTTTCCTGACATTTACTTCAGCTAATGGGTTGCTAAGGAAATTACACGAACTTTTGCACGACAATTAACGGTATATGTAGTAGGAGCCAAATGTTGTAGGTCGAGAAAATATTCAACATGAAGGACTAATGGATTACATACAATGTTAAGAGAAACACCAAGAAAAGATAAATAGCCACCCAAGAAAACTTTAAATGTGTAAATACATACGTTCCCTCTCGCAACATGTAAACGTACTGTAGAGATGAAGTATCTGAAGCTGCAATAAGATCTTTGCCAGAAGAGAGTCCTCCTGACAATGAGTTCTGCATCAATCATTGGCAGATGCAGCCAACCAAAATTGAAGAAACTGACATGAGTCGTTTTCTGTAGAGGCCGCGATAATTATACCCAACTGTCTGCCTAGGTAAATAGAACTAGCAATCTGACTGGATCAGTTTCTTTCAGCTGCATCGAATCATATAGCAATGCGGTAGATACTGTTTCGGCAAATTAGTTATGCTATAGGTCGATGTCGATGTATAACGAAGTAGATAGTCAGTCTTTGGCTAGCGAGGAATCTTCCACCATTACTTTACATATATCTACACAATTGGCTCAATAATAATAATAATAATAATAATAATAATAATAATAATAACTATTAAAGATATTATTGTTATTATTGTTGTTGTTGTTGATGGTGTTGTTACTTGCAACACATTATAAAATTAAAGTTTAATTACTTGGTTGTTTCAGTTAAATTTAAGATTATAGAGAAAGAATATTTTTATTTCAGAAGTGGAACTCAAGAAAATTGTTGTTTGCAGTTTTTAAACCTTAAAGAACGAAATACTATTTTTATTTCTTTCTCATTCATAAGAAAGTCGAAGTAAAGGAGAGCTTAGGGTGAAACGTATTGCTACCATTTTAACATTGGTACCAGTAACTCCACTACAGAGGTCACTTTTTTT
Source organism: Sinohyriopsis cumingii (assembly GCA_028554795.2). NCBI lineage: Eukaryota > Metazoa > Mollusca > Bivalvia > Unionida > Unionidae > Sinohyriopsis > Sinohyriopsis cumingii. The sequence continues at coordinate 96,763,636 of CM068831.1, forward strand.
TTTAAATAACCTCTTGAACATGTAATTTCTCTCCCACTCTCAAACAGAAAGCGCAAATGGCAATTTTACACAACGCTCGAGATGCCAGTAATTAAGGTAATGTATGTTTCTGTTAGGATATAATATTTTCGTTCTGGCATACTATACAATGATTAATCTATGTTAATTCTTAACATCAAGGATTGTTTTTGTAATGAGAAGAAATATGGGTCAAGTAGAAAATTTCTAAAGCCAATCATTGTAACTTTACTTAGTAATGCAAGTGATGACAATGCTATCACACAACCCTCTTATGTTGACGCTATGATCATTTATTTGTTTAATCCTTATATATGTACTTATTTTATTTATTTATCTATTTATTAATATTTTTGTGCATATATCGATTTAAAGCAGATTTGCGTAAGAACGGAATGGACTAAGACGGTGTTTGATTTAAAAGAAACAGTTATTTTTTATCTACAGGCACCTGTATGACTCACACTATTCGTATAACGCTAGCTCTTCCTTCGAAACACAGAATGTGAATTAAAATAACTACATATATGTGTCATATCTTAGTAATTCACCCTTATTGAATAAACATATTAAATACTAGCTTTATTCTATGACAGCTGCCAAGACTATAGCACCGCTCCGGTGGTCTAAATGGTTAGATCGTCCGCCTCGGATGCGGGAGGTCGTGGGTTTGAACCCCGGCCGAGTCATACCAAAGACTAAAAACAACGGTACTCGCAGGTGCCTTGCTTGGTGCTCAGAATTAAGGGATTAGTGATATGACTATTCGGCCTAGTGCCAAGATAATGTGACTTGGTGGGACATGATGCCACGCATCTGCGGCATGATGCCAAAGCGATAAACAACATGATAAACAGTCACATAACAGACATCGTAGCGATATGATTCAGATTGTTAAACCTACGTGAAAAATCCAAAACACGCACACGCAAGAATGTATCAACATCAAATGTTTGACTTGCATGAATGTAGTTCAGGTAGACACTAATAAAGATACAGGGAGATAAAACGTCACTATGCGCCACTAAAGCTCAAACATATTTATGCAAAGAAACGTATTTGGTGAAATCGAATATCTCTATATGATAAATGAGTAACATTAAGTACGTATGTTGTATTACCTTAGATATTTTACCACTTACATGTGTTTTACTAACTTTGTCTTTTTCTTATTTATTTTCGCTCCGAAACTCTTCGTTAGATGGCGTTCGCATATTTCTGTTAGCGTTAAGGCAGGCATTGTGTTGGCAATAGAAAAAACGAGTACAAAGAAGAGGAAACATTTTTTTGTTGTTGTTGTTGTAGGGTTTAACGCCATTTTTCAGCACACGATAGGCTATACATGGCGGCCAGTATTAATGTTGGAGGAAGAACCCAGGAAATCATTGGAAAGAACCACCGACCCTCGAGAAGCTACTGGCAAGCTTTCTCACATATCCACATTGGCCGAATCCGAGACTCGATCCCACGCAGACAGAGGTGAGATGGCAGTGATCCGTAACAGAGAGCGCTTTAGAACACTCGGCCACTCGGGGCCCCGAAGAGGAGACGAGTATAACGATAATCATAATCGTCATCATGACAATAATAAGAAAGCTGAAGTTGATTCTGATTATGGTATTGATTCTGTCGCTGTTGCTGAAAAATATTTTTTTCATTGTCATCATCCTTGTCTACACAATCAAAGTTTGTATTTACCGTTTCAATACATTGTCTGGGTAAATTATTTACCAATATATTTTTCATTGTAGAAATAGATGAGTGTGCCAGCAGCCCGTGTAAGAATGGTGGTTCCTGCGAGGATCTGGTAAATGGATACATCTGTACCTGTCCTTCCGGATTCTCAAGTCATGACTGTAGCACCGGTAGAGTCAAATACCGTAGTTTCTCGCTAAAACTAAAACCAGTGTTAGTAGATGTACATTGAGGTACATTCATCGATTGCTCATAGAGAACATCGCTGAGGCATATGTCGCATGAAATACATTACTTAATTAGTATCGAACGTGGACCAATACTTAATAGTCTATTGCTAATACCAGGTACAAATGTAGTAGATATATGCACGATGAGATAAGCTGTAAAGGCAACCATCATGGAACTAATCTGAGGTACCTCTTACCGGCGGTATAACAAAATGCATGTTATGTATGCTTACTCTCTGTCTTTAACATATGATATATGAGTTGTCATCCCCACGAAAAATGCGGATTGTTTATACTTCTTTCCATGACAACAGGATAACGTAAAACACAAACTGATATGTTCCCAAGGGCCAAAGATAGATTTAACGCAGCAATACTTTCGTCAGAGTTAATTCTGATTTACATCATGATTCCCATCTCAGTTAACGAGCACTAAAAGAAATGTCACCAGACGTAAAGAGAAGAAAAAAAAAACCTAACCAAAACTTTGCTGACTATGTTTCCAATAAGCAAACTGTTGGTTATCCCCTAACACAGAAAACTATTTTTACTACGCCGCCTTAGGCTAGTCGAATCATGGTTTCGAGCTACATTTCGCCTGAAAAACTGCATCACATTTGCCACCATGGCGACATAAACTGTATCTGCCGAGTCCCTTCTTGTTTATTCCATTGTGTAATTCACCAGTCTCCTACCGTAAATACTGCACCTGCAGTCACATAACCAATGTACACCACTAGATTTTAAAAGGGGCTATGTAACGACAGGGACACTCATGCGGCTCCGACCTTAATTCACTAAAATTAAACAATGGTATCATGGAAACTCACTAACACTTCACTCCGCGACGCTTGCTCCTAGTAATTTGCTAATTATTTCGGGATAAGGAGTATTTCCACTGCACCAAGTTTCAATAATCAAACAAGTAATGATAAAAATTTAAGAATTCCTTAAAACGGGGCGCTACAACAAAATGTGCATACTCCTCTAATGTATATTTGATTTAATAATATCTGATTTAATATATATTTATTTTAATTTAAATGTTTATTTGTCAGTTTTAAAATAAAATTTCATTGGATCCTATTGTAATGTAAATGTAATCACTGGAGATGATACTCTTTCCAGAAAATAGTTTGATCTTGACTGTTCGTTTTAGTAAACACCAGGTGTTGACCTGGATTTTAACTTTGATTCAAAATTAGTACAGCCACGTTAATAAGTTCTATTTTTATTTTAAAATGATTAGTTGTTGTCAAGGTCATGATGGGATTACGTCAATAAGAAGAAAACTATGTTTTATTCAATTTATAAGAGTAAAATGGTTGTATTTCGTCAGGGTCATGTTAGGCGTACATGACATAAACACAATCACGTGAAACCCACCCACCCCTTTTTTTTCTTCTATTTCCTAACTTGGGGATTTTCGAAACTGCGTTTTAGAATACGATATAACCTTTGTTTTTAGAGAAATAATCTCAGTTGGTTTTTTTGCGATTACACTGGAAAGTGTGTGTCTTCATGACCAGTTTTGAGAAGTACATTTTAATTTTTCTTAAGATCAGTTGGATTAGTTCATTTCTCTGGAAATATTTCATGTGTTCATACAAAATTCTGGGACAAAGTTTATCAAACGTTTATTCGGATTTCCAACACCTGAGTGTCATTATTTGTGTTTTTACAAGGAACTACAGATAAGCACAGTACTGACTACATCATACGTCATCGCCTTCCGTTTTGGATTCTTCGTTGGACTCGAACTTGAAATCATTAGAACATTTTATTATTAGGACTTCTAACATTTTATTGGTGGATTATTCTTAGATTATTTTTGGATTTGATTCTTAAAACCGTAAGTTCATATTTTTTCATTTTTACAGTATTTTTCCAGGGAAATAGATTATTATATTTTCTAAAGCTTGTTGTTTCCACGCCTTCTTGTGTTACTGTTTATTCGAGCCTAAACACATATCATAAGACTCCAAATTTATTACAATACCATCACTACTATCTGCATAATTCAACTTCACTTTTGAGATCAGTGATATCTTTCTAGATTCTCATTAAGATAAGTTTGTCCATGTCATACCAGTCTTCGCCCATAATTATTAATACAAACAGTTTCTTTACGTTGTCAATAGACTGTGTAATAGTTGTTATATTCTGCACCTAGTCATCCTAAATACATATCACATGTCATCTAAAAATCTGATTCAGCAGCATCATTCATTCGTCTGTTAGTCCTTTGCTTTCTTGGAAAAACAGGTATTTCCATCCATTATCAAGTATAAATATACTAGACGCGTAATAGCTCTTTCGTCTGTATGCTGCTAATACGTTGGGAACTGGTGATTCTTTGAATCCTTCAGTTGCTGTTTTGTGTTCTTCAAAACGGCTATTGAGTATACATTCCTTCCACTACAATATCTTGAATCATTGCTAGCACACACATCAAAATTGTTGCAGATGATGTTAAATTGCTTTAGGTTCACGATGTCATTATTTTACACCGTTGCCATTTAAGTTAAATGTTTGCCATATAGTAATGGTATCGGCCATTCAATCAGAAGATTCCTGATATGAACTCTGTAAATAGTCCTGAGTAATTATGGAGTGGTTCGATTGAAAATGTCATCGGTTAAGGGGAATATTCATACTCGTCATCAGATCCTGGGTGAAGAATCGAAGTTGGCTTATCGTATTCAAACAACGAATTTTATTTTAAAAACCAAATGTTCCAAATTTGACAAAAATGCCATGATGCATCGCAAAGGTATCAAATCTGTCATGTTTATAGTGGCGTAATTAAAATTTATTTGTAACTAAGCAAAGCTAGGAATTAATATGTTATTTACTGATAATATGCCTTCAATATATTACAGAATCAAATAATGACTGTAATTTAACCGTACTGGTTCTTATACCCTTCGTATGCAGCGCAGTGGTATAACTTTTGTTACAACAAATGCAAGAAATTACTAGGCCTGTGAATCTACATATAAACCTATTGTTGTGGTTGTACATTTTTCTGTAGTTGCACTAAATATATTTACATCGAACCTGTGGAGTCCCTTATAACTATTGCAATTCTTGATATTCTCAGTTTATTGGAGTCCCTTACAATTATTGCAATTCTTGATATTCTCATTTTAATGGAGTCTCTTATAATTATTGCAATTATTGACATTCTCATTTTAATGTGTAACGTGGTGTTTTCAGATATGTGACTTCACTGCGCACTAACAGTAAATTTGTTGTAATTGTGTTCATACTAAAGACCGTCTTATTGTAAATTCAATTTATTTTACAGTTCATTCTCCCCCATCAGCCGATTTGCATGGTAAGATGAATGATTCCAATTTGCAACACATATATTTTTTAAAAGAAAAATGTGTTCTTTATCAAAGATAAAGTTCAGATTGATGTAATGTGAATGTATTAAAACTGAAATGTCACATAAGAATTTCCAATGCTCCGTATCTTCTTTTTGCAAAACAAAAAGTTGCATTTTATTTTTATATTAGTTGAATTAGTGCAGTTTCATTTTCATATCTAATTTATCTTACTCAAACTTGTTATGTTAAATATATAGTTCAGTTAAAATGGCAGCTTTAATTAACTAGCCTGTAGTGTATATCAATCATTGTTTTCAGTATGCAAGGAAAGGAATAAAAGTAATAGAAATTTTCGGTGTTTTTCTCTCTGGCTTTATTCTAATCTTGCAACAAAATGTCATTATAAGTGGGGGTTTTATGAGCTTTTCTCAGCGAGTTTCTAAGATTTACTATTCGACGTTGATACTTTTATAAAGCGTGCATATATGAATACTAAAACTCTGGTTATTTAGCAAGGTTACCTCTTGTAGATTGCTATTGCATTAGATTTATTGTCCACATATTTCAGATTGCTTTTTCAAAAGTTCATTGTACGTTGGCCATGTGTCACAAACAATTGACAATGTTACATGTGATCGTTGGGACGTCCACCTTTTACCCAGTAACCTGCTGGCTTCCAAGCTTCCGGATCCAAAGCTGTCAGATGCAGCTAACTTCTGTAGAGATCCTGATGGAAAGGGACATCCCTGGTGTTACATCAGCGGGAATCCCCTGAAAGCATGGGAGTTCTGCGATGTTTTATTCTGTGAAGGTTTGTAGTCATAGCAAGAATAGCAGCTGCAAGACAGTATTATTATTATTATTATTATTATTATTTGCTGTTGCTGTTGTTGTTGTGGTTGTTATTGCTTTTGTTGTTTAAGTAGTAATAGCTGTGGTGGTAGGGAGTAGTAACAGTACTAGAGATAGTTATGACAAGATCTGTCAGTGGTTTTTATTTTTGTTATTGTTGCTATGTCAGCAGTAGCATAAGTAATAGATATGCTGAGAACATTGATAACAGCATCAGCAATGTAGAACCGTTGGTATTATCATTGGTATTAGCGGTTACATTCTCGCAGCCTCCTCTACACTTATGCAGTGTTGTTGATCAGATTTTTCCCGAAAATCTAAACTTTTTACTGCGCTCTGCAATCTGGGGAACACTCTTTCGCTAACAATGCTATCAATGCATGCGATGTTCTATAGATTTGTTGATTTATTTTTTAGCTAAGTAATTGCAAACATTGCAGTGTGTCATCCAGGTCTGTACGATTTATAGTTGGGATTTCTTCCAATTTCAATACCTTTCCGACTCTCATTATGCCAACTTGCATTGAGTGCTTTTCATTTTCCCCACACAAGTTAAACTAAAGTCCCTTTTATTATGCAATGATATACATTGGTATTACCTTTTACCTTAGTTGTCCACCAGCTACCTTCAGCAAACTTTGCGAATAACTTACACACGGGGCAAGAAAGAACCATATTGATTTTGTGGTCAAAAATATGTTGGCCAAGGATATTGTGACCTAATTTCAGCATTGGTTTCAGCTAAAATAACACTTGGACTACAATTTATAGACTGACCAAACTATGTGGATAGTTTGCATTTGAAGTGAGGCAATAACCTATCGAATATAGAGTGAAAAGGTCAAAAGTCAAGATCATTTTGTCTAAAGGGATAAAACATATACTGCACACTAATATCAGCTTGCCAACACAGACCTATATTAAAACTTGTGATACCTTGCAAATTAATTATCGATGAAGAGTAATAGGTTTGGGTCAAAAGATCAAACGTTGAGGTCATTGTGGTTGAAAGGAATAGTTTCTTTATATAAACTTGTTTTCGACTATGTGTCTTGGCCAAATTGTGTAAATGTCCTGCTGTTAGGTACAAGAGAAGACCAGTGATTTGGGGGATCACATGTCAAATGTGTTGAAACTGTGGGGTCAAACCCTCAAGAGTTATTTTCATTGTGATTCTAAGAAAAATGGATTTTACATGATAATGTTTGTTCTATGCTAAATTCCTTGACCAAATTATGTGGATGGACTTCACATACAGTGATAAAGAAACGAATTAATTTTCGTATATCCAGATCACATAATGCTGCCTTAGTTAGTCTAAAAAGAAACTAATGGGTTCTAAACAATAATTATAAGTTACTGCATTTTTGTGGGAAAATATGAACGAGATTTTCGGATGTAAATACTGCGCGATCTTGGAAGTGAAGTATAGCCATCCAACAAAACGAGTTTATATTTTCCCATACAAATGCACTACCCTTTTGATTATATGCTCATTTTCTTATTCTACCTACGGTTTAATTATATAAACAAAAATACACTACGAGAAACAAAGTAGCTGAATGTATGCCATATTCCAAAGTAAATACATAAGCGCAGATTCATCATTACACAACAACAAAATTATTACTAGGCACATAACTCTGCCCAGATAAATCTAAACTTAGTTGCGCGCTCGACGTAAGTTTCGGAAAAATATGGCGTATCTAGTTCAAATTGAAATTTGAAGTCATATTGTGAATGAATGCCCATTGCTACAACTTTTCCATCTCATCTGGAATGAATAGATTTCGGTATTGTTTTCGATTCTACGAAATTTCGTGATTAAAGACTTGATTAATATGTAATAATTCCACATGAAATACATCGGATTGAAGAAGCGAGGGTGAATCGTGTTGACCTTTGCAAATGTGTTTCTGTTTATGTCATTGAATGTTTGAAATCATAATGTGGGAAAAATATGAAGTCTTTTAATTGCAATTATCAAAAAGACGCTATGGAATGTAATGCTTATTTCATTTTGAATGCAGTAAGGAGGATGTAATTGCACTTATATTCAAAGTTACTATACACTATTGGAATGTGTAATCAAGATTGAGAACCTATGACATGGCTCATGTAATTCGAATTTGCATAACTAAGAAAGTACATTTTGAGGAAATTCAAGATGTAAAACTGTAAGTATATCTTTTTGCCATTCTTATCACCAGCTAAAAAAGACAGTATATGCCTTGTCACTTGTATGTTATTTGTAAGGAACCTTTATTCCGTCTATTGTATAGCTAGCCTAAATCCGAAATAGTGTATCAAAAATGTTAACGCACAATGTTGCGATGCAGCTGATATGTCGTAGTCCACGAAACATCTGCTTTACTTCATTTAGAAACAGACCACTCTGGTGGCCTACTGGTTAGAGCGTCCGCCTCGAACGCGGGAGGTCGTGAGTTCGACCATACCAAAGACTTATAAAAATGGTACTAACAGCTTCCTCGCTTGGCGGTTAGCATTACGAGGTTAGTGTTAGGACTGGTCGGCCTGGTGTCAGGTTAATGTGGCTGGGTGGGACATCACGCTACATGTCTACGACATGATGCCCCAGTGTTAGACATCACTAAAAACTGCCACACTGCAGACATCGTAGCGATATGACTAAAATATTGTTAAAGCTCCGTTAAAAAGAAAATTCAACCAAAATATTTAGAAACAAATTAAAACAACCACGACGTAAAGCGCCTTCTTCGCGAGTGTACATGATTTATTTACAAATCAAAAATGCTAGCGTCTACGTCTATTGGTTGTTTACAATATAAAGTAGTTCCTTTATGCACGTGAATTCATTAAGAAGGTGTACACTATTGTAAAATAATGAACGATTCTGACAATGTAAAGTTAATGGAGAAAACAATGAGCATATAATAAGTTTAATTAAAGACCACATACCCTGCCCAAAGATTAAGGTCACTCATATCCGTTTGTCAATGATCACTAGAATTAGCTATACAGAGGATTATCATGTACGGGACGTAATGTTAAGTTCTCGTCTGTAAATGCCGTCTGTAATATTAAATTCCCTGAGGGCGCTATGAGTTTTACCAAAATGGCAATTCCCAGGAGGGAATTTGAAATGCATAGTACGCTCCGTGATGTTAAAATTATCATAGTGATCCAAACTGTACCATGTGTAAATTTTGACGGCCCCAAGAATCCCCGATGTTAGATTCCCGTAACAAACTAGACGGTGCAGTAATGTTTTCTGTAGAGCTATATAGTTCTCCGTTAACTACTGGTGTTAATTCTAACAAAAATATTCCTTATCGCCTGTTCATCGGCAGCTTTCTATAACACTGAAGCCTCTGTTGATTTGTGTCCTTTGACTGTTGTTATTAACAGTCTAAAATTGCATTTTTAAACTGGGAGGCAAAAAATGTTTTAATTTTTTAGAAATTTCTGTCTTTTATCTTCTCATGAATGCACCCGAATACAAAATGTTCAATTTTTTCTCCAAGTTCTAAGCATTATTCTTTATACCTGCATGCACAGACAACATACACATTTTCCTTTAAAAAAACAACACTATGTGTTACAGAGTGCTACTACGCCAATCACAGTCAGGTCTATAACGGGTACGTCAAATCTACTCCTCATGGGGAATGTCTGAACTGGACTGGTGCATCGTTTATTGAAGGCTATTTTCCAGATGGCAGTGTGATAAGGGCAGAAAACTACTGTCGAGACCCAGATGACACTGGACATCCCTACTGTCTTACAAATCATGGCTTTACATCTTGCAGCATCTCGCAATGCAATAGTAAGTAAATCAGCCTGAATGGATAATGCAAACGAAAACACAAGTCGCATAATGAAGACAAAATTATTGTCAAAGTTGGGGAGTTGTTTGAAGTGTTGCACGACCATCACATCTTATCCTAATCAGTCAGCTGTGCTCTTTTGTCATGAATATTGCAAAGATTCTCATTTAAACAATGCCTTTTCGAATGATATACGATCCATATTTTTCTTTCTTTGTATTATCTAAACGCTTTCCTGATCTCTTTAGATTTGCAGCTTGAATTTCAGGATTTGTAGAACGATGCTTATTAAGGCACATTTATCAGAGTTACACATGAGTACCACTCCGGTGGCCTAGTGGTTAGAGCGTCCGCCTCGGATGTGTGAGGTCGTGGATTCGATCCCTGGCCGAGTCATACCAAAGACATACAAAAATGGTACTAACAGCTGCCTCGCTTGGCGCTCAGCATCAAGAGATTAGTGTTAGGACTGGTCGGCCTGGTGTCAGGATAATGTGACTGGGTGGGACATCATGCTACATGTATGTGGCATTACGCTCCAGTGCTAGACATCACTATAAAGTGACACAGTGCAGATATCGTAGCGATATGACTGAAAAAATGTTAAAGCTACGTTAAAAATTCAAATCACATCACACAACATACATACACATGAGTATATACGGTACCTGTCATACAATATATTATGTACCAACAATGAATACAAATTGAGACGTAGTTCACTTATATTGACGCATGAATGTTGGGAGCAAGAAAAACATGCAAATCTATCGTTGATTTCTATTAACCTTGTGTGTAGACTCGGATAATCACCTACTGAATACATTGTGGTGTGTAGACTTGGATAATCACCTGCTGAATAAACTGTGGTGTGTAGACTTGGATAATCACCTACTGAATAAACTGTTATGTGTACACTTGGATGAGCACCTAACGAATAATCACCTACTGAATAAACTGTTGTGTGTAGACTTGGATAATCACCTACTGAATAAACTGTTGTGTGTAGACTTGGATCATCAACTACTGAATAAACTGTTGTATGTAGACTTGTATAATCACCTACTGAATAAACTGTCGTGTGTAAACTTGGATGATCACCTAACGAATAATCACCTACTGAATAAACTGTGGGGTGTAGACTTGGATGATTAGCTACTGAATAAAACTGTTGTTTGTAGACTTGAATGATCGCCTACTGAATAAACTGTTGTGTATAAACCTGGGTGATCACCTAACGAATAATCACCTACTGAATAAACTGTTGTGTGTAGACTTGGATGATCAGCTACTGAATAAACTGTTATGTGTAGACTTGGATAATTACCTACTGAATAAACTCTTGTGTATAGGCTTGGATAATCACCTACTGTATAAACTGTTGTGTGTAGCCTTGGATGATCACCTACTGAATAAACTGTTGTGTGAAGACTTGGATGATCACCTCTCGTATAAATTGTTTTATGTAGACTTGGATAATCGCCTACCGAGTAATCACCTACCGAATACGTGTCATCTGTGGACTTGGATAATCACCTACCGAATAAACTGTTGTTTATAGAATTTGATAACCACCTACCGAATAATCACCTACCGAATAAACTGTTGTGTTTGGACTTGGATGATCGCCTACCGAATAAACTGTTGTGTTTGGACTTGGATGATCACCTACCGAATAAACGGTTGTGTTTGGACTTGGATAATCGCCTACCGATTAAATTACCTACTGAATAAACTGTTGTGTGAGGACTTGGATAATCACCTACCGAATACATTGAGTTGGATGATAAACTGCCGAATAAACTGTTGTGCATAGACTTGGATGATCACCTACCGAATAAACTGTTGTGTGTAGACTTGGATAAGCTCTTGTTGACAATACTTCCTTAGCAAACTACAACATTTCATTGATAGTTCCTTAATTTCGTAACTTTTTCAAATACTCCCTTGCATGAAAATGCGAACATGAGCTAGACCTTCATAGAAGACATTAATCGTTTATTCCATTTAAATGCTAACTAATATAGATGCAATTGCTCGCAAAAATATCCTTAATAGTGGTTGGTAAATCTTCTTTTAAAAGTGTTTTGCATTTTAACCTACATATACGAGGCATTTTAGAAATATGTACATTACTGGTAACATATATATAAAACGGCCGCTATCGCTTAACCGGCTTGAAGCAGCTGTTCTGTTATTTGTGCCGTTTTCATCATATTTGTCCCTGTTGCCTGTCTTCGTCTACGTTATTATATTCATTATGTATTGGCAGTTCAGTTCGTATGTGTTTCTTCATCTCCTTGGTTTGGAACAATTAGACTTTTTCTGAGCTGTCTTGCTCCACTGATACAACTTCCTTTGTTTTCGAACACAGCGCCATCACGTGATACTCGCCAGTCAACCGTTTATGCTACGATGGACCCTCATTAATTGCTTTAAATGACCATTATTGCTCATTAATATATGTATGTGTGTGATTGTGTGTTTTTTTCTCTGCAAGTATCCTGGATGAGCCTAAGCTTTTGCTTTAATTATTGAAAATGTTATGCGCAATAAAATATTCTTTTCTAGTAATACCTATCACAATTAAATACTTAATCGTTATGCAAAATACAGTCTTTCCCACAAACAGTTTATTTTATTTCCGTTTATGAATTTTATTATATTTATATTATATTTATTTTATTATTATTATTATTATTAGTATATATATATATATATATATATATATATATATATATATATATATATATATATATATATATATATATCACTTTGTTTTTGTGTAAATCAAGAAGTTTCATTCAGTTTCCCAAAACTAAAGATATTAAAAGTGTTTGAAACTTACTTATACAGTGTTGTATTATTCTTGTGAATGTCTAACAATATCACCACATCGCAGCAGTGTCAATATTTCTTGAAATACAAACTTATGGTCTTTTTCCGTCCTTGAAAACAACGCTAAGTGCTAATTTCATATTGGTTTCGATTGTGTCATAAAGGAGACATTTCATTTTTGTATATTATTATAATTCTTTCGCAGCTGCTGTCTGCGCAGACGACCCTAATACTCTTTGCTTTCATTTGAAATCCGTCATTTGTGGAATCACGCACATTGCACAGCAACTTTGCCCGAAGACATGCGCCATGTGTGGTACGTAAATTCTCCATATTAGTAATCACACTTAGATAATAATGTAATCAATTCAAGCATAAGCAAATTAAGAAGAAGAGCACAACAACAAAAAAGCGCCGGCCTTGTGATGATATGAGCAAAATGCTTTTTTTTGTATAGGACCTATACGAAACCGCCTTGTGATGCCCTGAATATCCTCATGAAAAAAGAATCTGAATCAAAACTGGAATCAGAGAGAGAGGGAGAGAATACATTCTCTATGAAAAGTGAAATTGCTCATTGACAAAAAATGCATCAACGTGACAGGAACATGACAGGAAAAAGGAACCAACTTGCGTATTTTTCAATATTCCAAGAACAAAAAAATCCAGAAATATACTATAGTTCGACAATGCAGTTTAACATATTTTTGTCACCATTTGGCAAGTATAAATTAAGAAGAAGAAAATATAACTAAGACTGCTCTCATAAGAAGGACCAAAACATGTTATCAATTATATGAACAAGTTTTTTTTCAGTCTAGGACCCATGCGAAACAGCTTTGTTACGGATTAAAATTAGTTCAATGTCTCTCATCAGAATTGTGGAAAGAAACAAAACATGAATGAACTCGAAATAAAATCTTGATTGCAATCACAAAGAGAGAGAGAGAGAGAGATTTACCATGAAAAATAAAATAAAATATAAAGTTGTTGAATTACAGAAAGGAATCGACATGACAGAAAAACATAACGTGTTTACCTTCCTGATCAGTGTTCCACGAATAAAACAATCCATGAATATATTATCGTATATAAGACCTTTTATTCAGTTTGGTATGCTTTTGTCACTATTTGGCAGGTATACATTCCGCAGAATTGATTTGCAACACAAAGTGAATATGTACCAGAAAGAAAGCAATTTAATATTTCCAACCAAATTTAGGTCGGACAGTTACTAACTTTAGCATCTTCCAGTTAGTTCTTTTCAACAAATATAATAATGTCAGTTTTCCTGCAACGGTTGAAAATTATCCAGAAGCAGTAAACTTTATGTCAGTCATAAACGCGTTGTTCTATTCAAGACGGATCGGGAGAGATCATCGGTTTTTCATAAATTTCTTCGTAAAATTTTTTTTCAGAAAATGAACCTTATACATATAGCAAATTATATATGAAGTTCGCGCGAATTTCAGTTTTGCATGTTGTCCCCTTTACATACAGCCTTCACTTCCCGCGCTGCTCTCGCATAGTCCGAAACGTACGACGGTGACGTAGAAGCCTTGTTTAGATAATGTGACAGTACTATCCAACGTACATTGACAAATGTAGTGTTGATCAGAGGTTTGGAACAGACCCGGTTATCGTCAAGTGAGCTGTAGAAAATGTTTGACTACGTTTATCTTGATAGATGATGCAAACTTCATAAAAGAAAATAATAAAAATGAGAATGAAACCGATATGATAGGAAAGAAGGGCACAAGGGTGACGTAGAAGCCTTGTTTAGATAATGTGACAGTACTATCCAACGTACATTGACAAATATAGTGTTGATCAGAGGTTTGGAACAGACCCGGTTATCGTCAAGTGAGCTGTAGAAAATGTTTGACTACGTTTATCTTGATAGATGATGCAAACTTCATAAAAGAAAATAATAAAAATGAGAATGAAACCGATATGATAGGAAAGAAGGGCACAAGGGAAGTATATGTTTCCCTTTGGTGAGAGTCATAAAAATATCGGAAGGAAAGCCTCAATCAAACAATTAATCAGAGGGGGAATTTTGTTTAGTGTGATGTCAGTTAGGTCGTGGAGTGGAGACGTAGACGATATTACCAGAGTAACTCGGGCGCGAAACGTATCCGATTTCTCAAACAATATTTAATTCGACACCCCATCATAAGATATATCTGGTATCGCACTCTCGCATATCATCTACGTTAACACCGCTGTCTGCAGGTTCAGAAACGAGACTAAAGGCTAGAGATTCATGCACAGAAGTCTGTAGATATGATTTTGAAACTGAGAATTTAGGATCAGAAGCTAGGTTGGAAGTAGGGACTCTCACTAACAAAAAGAAACCTCAATGAATCATTACTTGGCATGTAATACAAAATGCGTTTGGAGGACACCCAGCTTCCAGATGTCCGTCTGATTCATTATTATTTTGACGTACTCAGTAGAAATATGGAAATTAGCCAGAACAAAACGGCTAATTTAAGAACATACTGTTAAGCATTCGAAACATTGTTTTATACAACAGCTGAATGCAACTGAGAATTTAGTTTAATTTTTTATATCTCTTTCATCTGTACTACAATAGTGTTTCTATATGTACATGACACACAAACTTAGCTGAATGGATAAACTTCAAATGCATTTTCCAATTGTAGGTTTTGGCTTGTTGCCACCAGTACATGTTCAACTGCCTGTGCACAGAGGTAAGTAAAATAAGTCTTTCATAAAGTTGAAGAAAAGTGAGTGTTGACATATTCATGTATCTGACATGATGACATCTGTTATAAAACTGCCAAGCCTATAGACATAACATGTCATGTTTGACACATGCCACTCTTAAAATATTAGTTTGCAACATCGTCGTCATCATGATTATAATAAATTAACGACTTCTTTAAGACATTGAACACTTTATCTGATGTTAGAAATGCTCCCAATTTGCAAACGCTGATGTAAAATCTAGTATGAGGCTGTTGAAATGGTTATTCAAGACAAAATCAAGTGAAACATTTAAAAAATAAACTAATTTTGTACTTGCTTCTCGTTCCTCATGGACTAGCGTGGGATTCTATACGAGCTTTCAGAAGTGGGTTCTATACGTTGTTTGCATTCTCTGCATAATGACAACAAGAAGACTAAAAGACTCTTGATCAGTACATTCTTTTCTTCCTTTCATATTAATTCAAGCACCGTGTCAAGACCATCCCATGGCTAGATGTGACGCGTTACGCGAATTTATCTGTGCCGATCCAAAAACAGCCCAGTACTGTCCCAAAAGTTGCTATTTGTGTTCAGGTTTGTGTTACCTGTAATGTCATCAACAACACACTATTTAACTGTCTCCTATACGTAAATGAAAGTGCCCGTTTTATAGATGGATAAGTTTACAGTGATTCGATCCTAAGCGACAGGATATTTTATACATATTTCATTCAAATACAAGGAGCAGTTTTAAAGATGTGACTATTAATTTCAATCATTCACGTCGCGAGTCTGGGCTACAAAAGTCACTGTGATGAATATAGTTATGAAGTCGAATAAATCACATTTAGTCTGCCAATTTTCTGGTGCCATGATGTTCATTTTGGGACTGAAATGTAAACTACACAGGAAAACTATGCTAAGCTATATAATACATAACGAAGATGATTTCAGATTATGCACATACACTGGAAACCAGATTATAAGGCCGTCATATTTGTCGAAACTACTCCGAGAATCCACCTAGTTCCAATAGTAGGTCTGTCCAACTTGCTGCACAGAATTAGTTACTCTTGGTGGTATTTTCGTTAGTTACAGAGACGAAAGTTGCTTTAAATCAAATGTTAATGATTGTTCATTTGGCTGACGAAATGCTTCGCTCGCTCAAGAATACGTAAGTACATTAAGAAAGCATTCGATTGCGGTAAAGATATCACAACAATGTTATTTACAAAAGTAGTAAAACTTAGGAAATCGATTGGCACTTTATTTTCTACATATTTTACGGTGAATAAAATCGTCATGCCACAAGCAGCTGGTTGTCATTGAACCCTTTATTAGAATGTACACGAGGGTAGACATACCGCCATGCTTCATTCTCCGTGGACTATGTCCCAGCCTCTATTTTAATCAAAAGTCTAAGGAACAGCACATTTTTGTCGTGCTATACAATCTGTTTTCATGTTTGCGATTTTATATTGTATAAAATAATATTTATGTTTTCATTTGCTATTATAACACTCACATCCCCATCTATCTCCCCTTTACAACAGGGAAACAAAACGTGATGGCTTGAAATATCTACTTCCAGATTACAATTTCTAAAACAATTGTTTTATTTATTCAAATAATTATGTACATTTCGTCTTGGTCTTTAATAATGGATTCCGATCCTCTTCTTAAACGTTATACCGCCAAGTCCTAAATATTGATTATTTTATTTTTAAAATGCATGTCAATGTACATATACATTTTATTTGATCCTCAACATTACAAATTTGCTTCAAGGACAGGTAGCATTTTTATTGCAGTCTTTCATAAAGCTACTTTGTTATTTTAGAGAACATTTGGAACGGGTATTAGTAACCAGTGAGTTCAATGAGAAATAATTTCAATTCAACTAATCAAACTCATTTTTAACACCGCATAGTTCTATTTTAACATGGGCACATTTATCATTTCAGATGCTGTGACAGGTGAAATCATTGGAAAATAAAACAGTATATTGGAATATGTTGGTTATCAGTTATATACATTTTTTTAAAATTGAAAACAAGAGGTTGTACATGTACTTTAAATTATTTTGGGTTTATCATCCTCAAATGATCTATTAATTTGGAGAGACACATATCTCAAAACTTCCTCTCACACAAATGGTCGATTCATTTGGAGTTATGCATATCCTAAGTCCTTCTCTCACACAAATACTCTATTTATTTGGAAATACGCATATCCCGAAACTTCCTCTCAAACAGATAGTCGATTCATTTGGAGATATGCATATCCCTGGGTTATAGTATAGAATGCAAACCTTTTATCACACAAATAGTCGATCCATTTGGAGATATGCATATCACAAAACTTTCTCTCAAAGAAATGGTCGAATAATTTGGAGATATGCATATCCCAAAAATGTGACGATGAGTACTTAGAGCACATTTTAAAACTGAAAATAATAAGTAATTTACTAATGTAAAAAACATGGTGACTTTAATTTCAGTCGCCGTCCTCTTCTTTTGAAAGAATACTGACACGTAACAGCGTCAAACTGGTGTGAAACTTTCC
The DNA here is from genome assembly GCA_028554795.2 of Sinohyriopsis cumingii. Classification (NCBI taxonomy): domain Eukaryota; kingdom Metazoa; phylum Mollusca; class Bivalvia; order Unionida; family Unionidae; genus Sinohyriopsis; species Sinohyriopsis cumingii. The sequence goes on from CM068831.1 coordinate 96,781,693, forward strand.
CAAGCTATTTTTTAATCTACCAATTCTGTTTTCAAGGACACAAAACAATTAAAGACGATTACACAAAATTAAACCAGAGCTAACAAACAAAGCACATAACGTTAATACTATAGAGAATCATCATGTTTGCTGTATATATGGATATGGACAATTAAATAATAAATAAACTAGCGAGGTTGGACGTTGTTAGTTTTAAGTTATTCTAAAATGTTACGTAATACCCTCAATGGCATTTTGTCCCATAATACATTGTAAGCATATACCCTGTATGCATAATACCTTGTATTCATATACCCTGTATGTTGCTAAGCGCCCTCTATACTTAGCATGATGTTGCGTAATACACTATTTGGCATTATGTTGCGAAATACACTTTATGGCATGGTGTTGCGTAATACCATGTATGGCATGATATTGCGTAGTACACTGTATGGCATGATGTTGCGTAATACTATGTATGGCACGATATTGCTTAATACACTGTATGGCATTATATTGCTTAGTACACTGCATGGTATGATGTTGTGTAATACACTGAATTGCATGATATTGCGTAATACACTTTATCACACAATTGCTACACTTTGCCTATAGTGTGTGCAGTTTAATATTTTTGATATTATACATGTGAACATATGACTTTATGAGATTCTGATTTGTCCAAATAGGCCCACGAAATTAGTGTGCAGTGTTCTCGTTACTGATGGCTGCGATCGTGGAGAAAAAAATTTAAACCCTCCTTGTGAATTTTTTTGATTTCATTGGACATTTTTGGCCGCCATTTTTTAATCGACTCGCAAAATGGAATTGGGAAATAAAATGGTCTCGTCTGTTTCAATATTGCCAGTTTACTCTCACAGGGGTTTGTTATGTCATTTATAACATATCATAACTTGAAAAATCGCAAAAACACCAAGACAAGAAGAATAACGACAAGTAAAACAACCGGTATTGGTTAGATGATAACGCGGGTGTGGGTGGGGATGGATGGGTGATATATATGTAGTATGGAATTCACCCTGTATACAAGCTTGATTTCAAAGTGAACTTACTGAAGTAAATAAACTCGCCTTTGTTCACAGAAGAATGTAGACATAAACCGGCCTCCCCAACTGACAGAACTTTCTCCAACCATAGTATATTTACGCGATAAATATGTGATGCAAGTCCGACTCAAACAGAGATTTGTTTACGTCTTCTGTACAATCTACTGTTCCAAATCAAATACTGCAAATATTCGGTCACAAATACGTTACAGTAAATATGTGTGTTTTTGCACCCAGTAATCTTTTTTCCCCACAAAAATATCGCAACAATGTAATATTTCGTTGTGGAATTTCAACGTAAACACTGTCACCGTGTTATGTTGGCCAACTCAAACCGGTACTGCGCACCATGTCAAACAATGTCACATCACACGCATTGGACATTTTGTGTTGACAAACGTTTTGTCTTTTGTAAAATGTTCTGTTTATTTGGATGACGCTTATTACTTGATTTATATTTATCAAGAATGAAAAATATACTTTTACTATTTCAAGTTTATTTGGGACTAGTTTTTACGCACAAGAAATGAAAGGAACGGCGTTTGTCAGAATGAACGAAATTATTCGTTCCTCTTTCTGTCTAAATAATTTATACTGAAATAAATGTATGTGATAAAAAAGATATCAAATGGGTAATGATTTAATATTAAATTTATGAAACTCTTTAAATGATGTCCAGCTTTTGCGAGCCAAAGCTAGCAACAGCTGGACATTATTCAACTCGTTTCATAAATTCAATATTAAATCGTTACCCATTTGATATCCTCTATGTATGGCATTATGTTGCGTAAAACACTGTATGGCATGATGTTTCATAATACCTTGCCTGGCACGATGCTGCGTAATACACTGTATGGCATGATGTTGCGTAATACACTGTATGGCAAGATATTGCGTAATACACTGTATAGCACTATGCTGCTCAATACACTGTATGGCATGATATTGCGTAATACACTTTATGGCATTATATTGCATCATTACCTCCGTGGTATTGTTCTGACCAAAAATGGGGGCTTCTCTATTAGGTGTTGATTTGAAAACTTATTCTGATTAAATTTGTGTAAATATCCTCGTGTGACAACTCTGTTTGTACTTTAGTCTTTGATATGGTCACTTTACATCTAACGAGAAAATGAAAATTTCCATCATATATGACAGGAGATATCAGTGAGTGATGGTCAGTAGCTAACCATGCACGATTTACTTCATGACTGCTGATTTCAGTAATGTGTGTAATGAAATGCAATATCCATGTTTCCACAATCACTGCCATATTGTTTCTTTACAATGACTTCTAATAAGACGACCTTCAAGTTTCAACTAAAACCGATCCCCATAAACATGCGTTTTCTCTTGTTTACTTATCAATTATCTAATGGAATCGTCACTAACTCTATTTTTGTGTGAGTTATTTCAGCTTATAAGTTGACACATTTCTTTAGTTTCATGATCCTTATAATTCATAGAATTAGAGACACTCTGCACTATTGTGCCTTTAAATGTATACATCGTTCACCACTTTTTTAATTAAAACACACCCACTCAATAAAAACCAATATATAAAACCAAGCCGAGCGTTGCGGTCTTAAAAATATCTGGCACCGTTTCCTATTAGTCTATGCATTATTTCAAAGACAAACTTCGTAATGACTTGCATCTTCATGATAAATACCCAGTTCAAAGGCCATTGTTTGCTGTATATAAAGTTAGAATTTCTTACCACAAAACAATCTTTTGACAGGGCAAACTTCTTAACTTTATCGAGGAAACATTTAAGGTCAGTCAAATAAGTTTATGTAACCGAGACATTTACAAAATGAAAGACGTTGGGGTGATATTGTTTACATGTTGTACGCAAGAGTTATCTCTTCTACTAACAAGATGTTATATATAAAGTTGAAACGGTTCTGAAGACCAACGTGGAATGGAAGAAATGCAATGAATCGTTTGACAGTTGAGCTTTGATATACCATTAAATAAAAGACAAGACTGTCAGAGATAACTGAAGAATCCTGTATAAAATTCAGTGTTAGTACTATAAAAACTGTGAGTTGTTTTTAAAGGTTCCGTGTTTCTAGACTCTGTCTGTTGTGGACAAAACAGCGGATATGAGTATGACGGAGAATTTGTGTCAATTACAAACCAGAAGACAAAATGAATGACGACATTATACCATGATAATAAAATGGCACACATGACAAACGTCACAAGTTTACTGAACTGTAGACAACGATCGTAATAAATGACGTTATTGACGATTTGAAAAGAGATGATGTTCAGAAATAAGACGAGGTCTCAAACTACATCGAAAAAAAAAGAGATGATAAAAGAGATGCAATGCTATATGCTGGCTTGTGGGAATTTGAACACCATTAACGCTGTAATCATGAGAACATTTAAACTATTTTCAAATGTCATCCAACGAATTAAATTACACAATCCGCTGTGCATTTTTTCTGGAGAAACCTTTCATCGTGTACAATCTTAACACATCCGTAAAATATTCTGTTACAAAGAATTACCAAACATTAACTGATACGTAATGTATATAACAACAATAAGTACCATCAATGGATACAACAACAATAACTACCATCATTGGATATATCAGCAATACGCAATATCGTCGGATGTAACAACAATGAGTACCGTCGTTGTATATAACAGCAATAAGTACCGTCGTGGGATATAACAACGATAAGTACCATTGTCGGATATAACAACAGTAAGTGCCATCGTTAGATATAACAATTCACATAACGGATTATGAAAGGACATTACCTTGGCACGCGTTATTTCTGACACGATGACACCTGGTAATCCAGAAACGTAGACAAAAACCAATTTAGAAATGAGTGCAAACAAAAATTCAAAATTTTTACGACTTTATGTCTTAACACTATAAAGAAGGGAAGTGAAAGCATCACTTTAAGTCTAATCAACAAACAATCTAGTTTTCAATTGCAATGTAAAAGTTTCAGAGACACGGTATTGTGAAATAAATAAATTATAATCCTAAATGTCCTGTCACAAGTCCAATAATATAGAATGTTCTGAATGAATTCTAGTAGACTTGAATATTCTGATTTACCACAATGTTGCAGTTCAGAATCTCTTTGAATGAGTTCACAATGATTCCAAAATAATGTATTAATCAAAAATTATTCCGTTTATCGTAATTCCATTTGAATGATCAAATAATTCCTATCATTCCAATCAATATTTAAAGAAACAATTCCTCTTGAATTATATTAGAATACCACTGTCGATTCTGATCAAAAAGGATTCACACAGACTGGCATAAAGGAGAATGAATTATTTGTTTGTCAAGTTCATATTTATATAGATTTTCATTTGATCAGTTGCGTAAGAGAATATGAAGACTTTCCAACTGACAAACCTAGTCTAACTGTAAACAAAACTGACCTTGAACTTCTGTTATGTAAACATGTTAACAACTTACAATCATGGACAAAAGTTATTTATGTAAACATGTTTGCAAACCACCTTTATCTTACATTTCAATTGCTAGTAAAAAAATTAAGTACACAATATAGATACAGAAAACACAATCGATATGGATGAACAATCAATTACATTAATTTTAAAGATTGCATGAGCTACTAGTGATTACTTGTTAAAATAGTTTACGAACCCTTAATTCTTCTAGATGCCAAACATTATAGAAGAGTTGGTACTTAAAAATAACCGTCTGTGTTACCTCCCTTGACTAAAATCGCGCTTCTGCATTAGAGAGCACAGCATTTGTTGGTAATTCTTTCCAAAACAATGTCATTCCTTTTTTTTCTTTCCATGACCATACTTACTGTAGTTGCAGATTGTGTCATTTGAGTTTCCTACATTTCAACCGGATCGCTGTTAATTATCTTCTCAATCTCAAATTCCGCATGCTATAATATATGTGTTAATGGGTTATGTATTGTAGTGTATCGCTTCCAAACACGTAGCAGGGGCAGGTAACATATGTGCCAACGTTTGGGAAGATTACAATTTTGAATGTAACTTATTCGTGAACGATACCACACAAGTTTACAATACATACGAATATGGAAAATTCGATTATGGAGGGTTAAAACCAGTTTAACACAAACCACTTTAATTGATCTTTATATACACGTATAGAAATGAAAGAAAAACGAAAAGACATGACAGAAAATAAATTATGTTTGGTTTGTGTATGCTTAACACCATTTTTTTCACCACGTGATAGGGTAATATCAGGCGGCCAGTATATTCGGTGGAGCAAGACCGCTGGAAGAACCACCGACCCAGAGGAAGCTACTGGCAAGCAACATAACATAACCACGTTGGTGCACAACAGATCGAAAGATGGGGTGGTGATGGCAAGAGAAAAAAAGTTGTGTATTTGTTTAGAGGTTATTTGCATCAGTTTTCATCAATGCAGTTTGTGCTCAAACACGTATGTATATTAAGGGTGCGAGCAAATGTATTATTTTCATATTTGTCACGTCCATATATGTCTTATAGTTAATTAATAACAAGAATGAAGATATATACATACATATATATATATATATATATATATATATATATATATATATATATATATATATATATATATATATATATATATATATATATAATACTTATAGATAAATTGTTACATAAGAATTGTTACTCATGATAGATCAAATATATACTTATTATATTATGTATGTAATACTTATTCATACATTTGTACATGAGGAAATGATACACGTTATAGATCAAAGATATACATATTTGTAATACTTATTCATACATTTTAGTAATTCTAATCAGCCTATCCCTTTCTTGCAGCCGAAATGTTCTTAGCTTCGTCATTAAAGTACAAACGTGGGCAGGGTCACGAAAGCCGTGTTTATATTCTCACTACCTGAATATCCTCATATGCATATATAAATCTTATGTCTGACCATGATGTTTGCTTCCTTGCGCTTCCCGGGGACAGTGCGTTTGGTCCTTTATAATTGTTTAATAAAAACTTGTTGAATAATGACTGTGACTTTAGCATGCCTCGAAAAGATAAAGTTTATAATCAAGAACTTGTTTCCTAATGTATTGAAGCAAATATCCAGTGGGTTGACTGGAATGTCCGCTTTGGTCACCTGAAGAACGTCTCCATCTGGAGAGATCTGATGAATGTTGTGAGACCATCGATCAACAATATAAATGGTGTCATTATTCGCCACAGCTACTCCACTTGGACATTGTAGTTCCTTATGTGTGTAATCAAACAGAATCTGGCCATCCAAGCTATCACAATAAAGAGATTTCTGGTCATCCACGGTGACGTGCACCAGCGTTTTGAATCGATTCAAGGCAACAGATGTGTTAGAACTTTCAGAAATGTCTCCTGGTATCGGATTGAAGGATTTCTCAATGTTGTCATTGGAAACCATGGACCAATAGGTCTTTCCAGAAATGACAAATTCGTTTCGGTTGATAGATGCTACATCCAGACAGACCATTTTAGTTCTAATTGCTCTAGCCGGTTTGATTGGGGATGATGTAGTCAGTAGCTGGATGATATGGTCTTCAGGTAGAGTCACCGCCATTTCTTTTTCACTCACAACTCGAATACTCGATTTGAAAGTCTGAATTCATTAATGTATTTGAATTCTGAATCAAACAAACAGCACGTGTGATCATTACAGTAGAGAAGCATGAATCTGCCATCCGAAAGGAAGCAGGCAGCGGTAAAACATGGCCGCGAAGAAGAGAATATGCTTGTAGATGGATAGGTTGGCTGGATGATATATGTTCTCTTTATCCGGTGACCTCTGTCAGGCTCAGCAGAATAGTTGACATCAAAACTAATGGCAACCTTTTCCATGTTCTGCTTATTTCTCTTTTCCTCTTTCTTAGTTACCAGGGTGTCCTTTCGGCTGCTAGTGCCGTATACACGTTTCCTACCCGACTCTGGTTCACCATTGCAATGAAACAATACTTAGAGTTCACTGTGTTTGTACTCTGTATCACTATTGAAAAAGTTGTTTAGGGCATGTGGAGAGCTCTTCTGGGCATCAGACCGAAGATATACAATAAGAAAACATTCATGTGTGTAATACATAATAAATATATATCGATCCCTGATGTCTCTAGACCATTATAACAGCTTGATAGTACTATTCGTTTGACGTAGACTCATAATACTTATCAGGCACCGAATTAGCCACCAACCAAGCTGCACTACCACCAGTCTCTGGAACATGTCAAGAACTGTTTGGGATTGGATTCGCGACACACGTCTTTCCAAAGACATGCTTTTTATATTGCATTTTGGTGAAAATGTCCAAATACAACAAGATAAATGGAAAGTAGGTCACATTGATCAAATTTAGTTAAGCAGCGCAACATCATCTCAGGATAAAATAGAAATCAACGTTTTGCTTCAATAAAGAATTTAAATAAATGCTTCAAACTATAGGAAGTTAGGTAATTATCAATATCATTATTATTTACTTCATAATACATAAATTCATAATTGTTTCTAAGGCAATCATATGCACATGATGTTTTCATAAAGGAAAGACTTTAAAGCTGACAATCAACTCGTTTGCAATTGTAGTTTGTACATTTTGTTTTACGTACTTTATATTGTACTTTTGTTCTGAGTGCAGGAGACAGAAAACATTAAATTTCAGTTATCATTCCTTTACCTCATTCAATGTCGCAGCCAATGGAAACACTCTTGCATAAGTCACCAATTTGTGTGCCGCTTTCTCATCACTCCCGAGATCTTCTCTGGCCGATGGCGTAGAATTCGAGCTTTCTTCCAAAGCCCTACTGCTGTTGCTAGGAAGGTGGGAATAGGATTTTGGAGAGAAGACGCCTCGTGTATAAACCGGTTTCTTTAAGAAGACGGTCGGTCTGTAATAAATCACTTTCGACGATGGACTGGAAGCAGTCACGGATTAAGTCGATCAAGAATCGTAGGATTTTCATGACCACTAAACCTGGCTTTTGTTGTTATATCAATTAAATTTTAAGGTCAATGGTTAGGTGGCTTAACATTTTCGTTTATCAAAGACTGGAAGCCAGTGGTCTTGGATTTTCGATACAAATCTGGAAAATAGGAAGACGGTGGTTTTTGGTTTCAAGAAGTCAAAATAGTAGATGAAACCATGTTAGTTTAAAAACTTTGACTACTAGTTGAAAGTGCATGAAAGCTAGTTTACATAATTAAAGCGGATCAAAATGATATGCGTCCCAGAATTCGCAAATTTCTAACTACTTAATAGCTTAATGCGCGTATCCCATTTTTACGAGCGTTTTTTCAAGATAAAACCAATGCAACAGTTATCTCGTAAAATTCTACCTGCACATATTGTAAATGATCATCTTCAATCGGGCTGATGGATTGATTTCTCTTAACAAGGAACATATCTCCCTATATCACGGTGGCCTTTGCAAAAGCAATATAAAATATATACTCCCTACATCAAAAACAAAAACATGGCAGTATTTGTAAGAGCACACACTTTACGAAATTCAAGTTGCATATCATTGTTTCTGAGGCCCATCGATTTTCAGAAAGCAATACGCAACCAATATTATAAGTAATGCTAGAGTATTCAAAGACATATACACCTTTGAATAAATTATAGATCAGAAAAAATGGTCGAAGTTTAAAAGATAGTGTTATCATCTCGCTCCAGAGAGACTTCGGGATTGGCTGGTGACCTGGAAAAGTAATATCAAATGGTTTACATACTGAACATGTGATAACTGTTTCCTGACAAGTTGCCATAAAGGAACATTCATACCAAATGTTGTATTAGTCTACTGGAAATCAATTTTCTGCAAGATTCTATATCAAGCTATAGCAGCTTCATCATAGCAAAATAAGCCCTTTAATTGTCTTCACGTGACACATGTAACTCTGTATTGTTTGCTGCTTTTTTGAATATAGCAGTTATCTCTGGAGATGATGGAAGTAAAATAACAGGAGACTATTGGACATGGAGCTTGTGGAATAATTGTACTGCAACATGTGGTGGGGGACGCAAATAAGGTGTAGCAATCTGTGTTGTCCAGCGCAGCATGGATTGTGGAGTGACTTCCGCGCTCAACATAATAGAACGCAGCTGTATTTGTATGACTATAGGGAATTGTTCTGAGAGTTGCATTAATGGCGCGATCTATATCAACGGATCGGGGTGTGCCTGTCCCCAAGGATATACAGACCGTCGTTGTTCATACGGTGAATATTTCATTCCCTGATAAGTAGTTTATATTAGCTCCTCAGTTCCAAACAAAGTATAGCTCCTCAGTTCCAAACAAAGTATACATTTGAATTAAGTCCAGAGTTCAAAATTTCCCCAGTCTAAAGAGTGCACAGTTTTACCTGTAAAAGACTTGATAATGGCAATGTCAAGTAACTTTTCATATTTATTTGTATTATCGCTTCATGGTCTGATATTACTGTTTAGATGACACAAGAGTTGAGACAGAAAATTAAAATTGTGTCGCTGCATAATGTGGCAAAAAAATATCAAAAATGATATAAAATTTGGCTCCCAAATTTGTCTGTTATGCACTTTGCTTTCTTTTATGAAATATTTCTTTTATTTTCTTTTCCACGATTTGTCCATATCAAATCCAAATCTCCGGCCTGGATAGCGCAGGAGTAACGTGCTTTCATGCACTTCTGAGCGTCCTATGATGTTCCTCACATCATGTACATCACAGAATTAGAAGTCACCAATCCACAATCGGTGATTTAACGGTTTCTTTTCCCAGTAATCTCCACATGATAGACGACCTTACAGCAATAGCATAATAGTCGGAAGTACATTTAATGCTTTAACGTGTTTTATGTTACTTGTTTTAATTGCAACATATACATAAGAAATAAAGTTTAAACTTTAAAGCAACTCTAAATTTGTCTTCGGCTGACATTAGTTACGACTTCGAATGAAACTAATTGTGCCTGTTGGTCATTATTCAATCCAGAGAGCAATAAATGTGTTTGAACAAAGTTTAATGACAAACAAGTTGGAAAGATGCATTTCCATAATCATCTTCGATAGCCAAGGTTGCAATAACTCTATCTACACCTTGACATATCGAGCAAATATTTCAAAGCTTTGGGTCTGTGAATTTGTTATACCAACTGCTACTATATCTACCGTTGTTCTTACACCTATTGCTACACCTGTACTACTATTACACATGCTGCTGCTAGTATATCCACTTCTACTGCTACGCTAGTTGCTACTGCATATACTGATACTACTACTACTACTACTAGGCATACTGCTAATGCACACTTACTGCTACTACTACACCTGATGCTACTAGTGCATTTACTGCTCGTACTACATCAGCTGGTACTAGCACTCCTGTCGCTACTGCTAAAACAGCTGCTACTGTTAAACATTCTGCTACTGGCTCAAATGCTGCTATATTTTCACATGCAGCTACTGCTACACCTACTGCTACTATTACACCAGCTTCTACCACAAAGCCTGCTGTTACTTATAGGCTTACTGCTACTACTACATTCCACATACCGAGTACTACATTCCACATACCGAGTGCTTGGAAAAATGGTACTAACAGCCGCCTCGCCGTGCGCTCAGCCTTAACAGGTTAGTTTTAGGACTTGTAGGCCAGGTGTCAGTATAATGTGATTGCGTGGGACATCATGCTACATGTCTGCGGCATGATGATTCAGTACTAGACCGCTATAAACTGCCATACTGGAGACATCGTAGCGATATAGCTTAAAAATTGTTTAAAATATTTAACAAATCTAAATCACACACACACACACACACAAAGACAACGTCTCCTTCCACTACTGCTACATCTACTACTACACTAGCTGCTACTACTCTTTCGGATAAATGCACCAATTCACAAGATTTCATTTTCAAATATTTTCAAATACTTCGTTGTTGCTTTTTTCAGTTGCTACTATATTCTCGTACATTTGAGAATGTTTCAAGTAGAAGGTAATATAATATATTATTCCAATTAGCAGCATATTTTTGTTGATGTGGTAGCTCTACGAAAGTGCGTTTATTTGTAACAAATATATAATATTAGCATGTGGATTGTTGTAAAACTGATTGTAATAGGTTGGTAAAAACATGTATCTTTTTTTGGTGTAAGTTACGTAGTTACTTATGAAATCACAGTTGCAGCAAGTGGAAAATATGTGGCCGGCAAGAACTGTGATATTCATCAAAACTGATATATAGCTGATCCCACTCCACCCCACCTCCACCAACTTGTGGACCCAAAAACGAAAACAATTTGAGGAATTGTTAACTAGCCACGTAGGGCACCTCGTATCAAAGGTTCAAGGTAAAAGCAGCGTGATAATCGCACTGAATTCATAATCGGTAATTTGAACTCACGAGTTACTTGAGCCTTTGATATTTGTTATCTTCCGCATTTGGGGCCCCCTGTGGTCTAAAGCGCTCACCGTTCCGGATCACTGCCATCTCACCTCTGTCTGCGTGGGTTCGAGTCCAAGGCTCGTGGGTACGTGGGAAAGCCTGCCAGTAGCTTCTCGTGGGTCGGTGGTTTTTCCCTGGGTTTTCCAGGGTTCTTCCTCCACCAGTTATACATGTATAACCTATCTTGTGCTGAAAAATGGCATTAAACCCTAGAACAACAACAACTTTCCGCATTTGGTAAGCTTTTATTTAAACGCTGCCATTGTTTACTTAGCTTCGGCGCGTCCGGTGATGAACACATCGTAATTGAGCTAATGTTAGCTGGCGGACCACAAAATTCAAACGTTATAAACACCTACACGCTGTAAGAAAGGAACGTCAAAATAAAGACTTTGGATTACATAATAGTTAGGAATTTGGGCGTAGAAATTAAATTATAAGGTTTTAACAGAGGAAACGTTTGATCCAAGAACATAATAAACAGTCTTTACTGTATACTCACCTACTCAGAATATTTATTGATAATAACTAATATTCAGCTGAAAGTACAGGTCTAACGGCAACTTAGTTTGGCAACAAGGTGCCCTAATGTATTGGTCAAGTTCCTAAGAGAGCAAATAAAGATTTGACGTGGGTACGTACGGCAATGCAAAGGAAAAGATAAAAAGTGTGCAAGACAAAGTACAAGATACAAAGTATCAATAATGAGACATCGTAATATTCCTTTTGTCCTCAGTTTTGCAAAGCAGTTTCTGCAGAACGTTGGACGTAAAGAGACCCGTTGTTGAGCACATGAAACCGATATCAAGGTAGCATTCGTCCGTAATAAGTAAGACCAAGACAATCATATTTTGTATGACAGTGCCATTTAGATTTAATATGTATTTGTTAACGGAAATCTTTATTGGTTCTGAGCACAGGATATAAATTTAAAGGATTAAATACGGTAGTACCTTGTTATGTAATGCACTATTGTTGGAAACATACAGACGTTCCTACATGATTGTCGGCAAGACTGATGCTCCATACCATATTTGACTTGCATGGGGTTAACACAGATAGATGCCGATAAAATTTCATTCGTTATGACCATGCGCTCACTAATATTAATGCAAACGATAATATTCCATGTCCTTGGATATGTATACACCATAATTAAATTAAATGAAGTGGATCAATCATATTAACATTTTAGTGATTACTACACTCATCTATGTCTTATCAGAATTTTTATTTAATTATTTATTTTGTTTTTTTGCTTCGAGTGAGATGGATCGACTTGTTCTAAAAGCTTTGTTAAGTGTCTTCCTCTTTTATCAATAGGGTCGCCATTGTAATGCTAAGTTAAAGAAAGCCAAAACTGGGTAAGCAGAGTCAGAAGAAGAATAAGATCATGATGACGATGTTAATGTTCATAATCATTGTGGTGATAATAAGGAAAATAGAGATGATAATGTTTGTGATACTGATTTCAAAGCTTATGATGAATAATAATTGTCATCATCATCTTGTCGTCGTCATCACCCATATCTTTGTTTACCTTTCGAAAAACTTTTCTAGATAAATAAGTTGTGAACATATCTTTCCTTGCAGATATAGATGAGTGTACCAGCACACCGTGCAAGAGTGGCGGTTCCTGCCTTAACCTGGTCAATGGATACATCTGCACCTGTCCTTTAGGATTCGCCGGACATGACGGTAACATAGGTAGAATGAACTACAGTAGTTTTTTTAATACTAAAACCGGACAGAGAGTTGCAAAAAGAGAGTGAGATAGATTCATCTGTCGTTCATATTGAACACGACTGAAGCATGTGTCACAGCAATGCAACACTGTGCTCCTTTCGAATACTGACCATGAGGTCCAAATATATGATAGCGTATTGCTTCCTTTCTAACATTGACCATGACGAAAACAATATAAAAAATTAATTCCCAGAAACAAAACACTTGAGTGTTTTTCATATGATTAAAAATGACATGAGTAATGACGATAAAACAAACTGTCAGACATTACATACGACAAGAGACATAACTATAAACAAGATAGCTGCCATTACATACGACATTAAACATAAATATATATACCTAACTATATATAAGTTAGATTCCATTTTATGTGACAGGAGATATTACTATCAACAAGCTAGCTACCATTGCATATGACAGCAGACATAACTATAAAAGAGGTAGCTGTTATTAAATAAAACAGGTGACGACTTTCAACAAGTTAGTTGCCATCACTGAGATAGACGTAAACCTGCATTTACATCTTATGAAGTTTATGTTTCTTCTTATTCGAGCACTGATGTTAATACTGGAAAATTATTAATAACCAATCATTGTTTTAAACAAGGATTATGCTATCATATCTGATGTTTAACTATTTTCGAATTCTGTCGCTCTGATAAATACTTTTAAGAAACAACACGATGAACCCTACACCTGCAATGCCTGCAGTGTTTGTTTTTATATATTTTGCCGAATTTAAATTATTTATGTTTGCATGGATACAAGATATATAGAACAATGATGACATCAAACTTCAAAAGTTCGGGTTTTTGATTCCTACCATTTTGTTAAGGCATTATGGGATTACGGACTACATGCAATAGCTATATACCTTCTAAACGAAAGATCTTCACAACATGAAAAAATGCGACGAGTTTGAAGAGTCTGACATTGGAATAGCGTTGAAAATTTGCGTTTTAAAACACCAGATGTTAAGACATTTTACGAAGAATTTAAATTGATTGAAAGTACATTGAAGGCATATGTTACACTGATATGCAAGTCATCCAAATAAACAAAAGTTAATGGGATCAAATGTGTTCTATACTGCTTATCGTAGGGATAGCATACTTAATTCTATAGTAAATTGCCTTATAGTCTATGACAATATGAGTATACCCTATAAAAAATATTCATCTGTTACTACGATGTTCTCGACCGCATGACTCTTCCAGTTGTTTTGGTTATTTTTTGAAAAATTGTTATTAATTTTCCTTAATTTAAATTTTGTACATCTGCTAAACTAATTGTTATTATAACTTGTTCATTTTGTTTAATTTTTTTAAAACAATGTTTTCTTTAAGTTTTGTTTAAACACGATCTTTGACAATTCTATCACATTTGTGAACCTGTTATAATTGCTAATTTTTGTTACAATCTTCTAAATGTTTTAATTTGTGCAGTATTTCTTTTTCCAGTTGTCTAATTTATTTTTACCTTTTTACCATTTCATTTAAAATTTCACGTTTTGTTTTAAAAAATAAATAAAAACTAAATTTATATTTTCGTTTTAAATTAAAAATCATTTCTTGAAATATAACCTTTTATTTTGATCTTTTTTCCAATTTTGTTGCGATGAAGCCAGATGTCATCTTTGACTCAGGATTTGAAATGACAATATACTTAATCATTTGGGTTACTTAATCGTTTTGGGTAACTTAATGATTTGGGCTACTTAAACTTTTTGGGTCACCTACTCATTTGGGCTACTCAGTACTTATAAAAGTGACTATTTAACGACTGGACATTTCTGTATCTGCATATTCTGATGTCATTTACAAATAAATGTATAGTTGTGTTTGAGCAATTTCCCCTAATTTTACTAAAACACTTTCATATCAAACTTCTCAATTCTCTTTAAAGAATTACCTCGTTCTAACGATTATTCTTTAATATCCACAATTTAATGTGTAAGATTACTGTTCTGCAGGTATATAATTTCACTTCGCACTATCAGTAAATTCGTTGTATTTGTGTTGGTACAAAATGTTTTAATGTAATTCAATTTCTTGTATAGCTGTTTCTATCCCAGAAATTGATTTTGACAGTAAGATTCGAGAGTGAGTTACGGTGTATAATGAATTCATTTCTTTAAGAAATTGGCGCTATTTTCAAGGTTGGTTGTATTCAAACGGAAGGCTTGGAAAGGATTTCGTGGGCGTTTTGGGGAAGCTTTGCATCTTTTATTGGCATAAACACAAGTTTTATGTCTTGTTTAATATTAGTAGATTGGTACATGATTTTTTATATTAATGTTTTATATTTAAATTTAAATATGTAATAATGTTACGATGCCAACTGTTTATTTGAATTGTATTAACATTTTTCATGGTACATATAAAATCAAATTTTCAGGGAAGAAAGTAAAAGTAATAAAAAGTCTTTGGATTGTTTCTTTCTGACTATACTTAAAACTAGCAAGTAAAATATCTGTCTGATTGGTTTTAGCTGAACGCTTTTTATTAAAGAGATTGTAAGAGTTCCTTATTAACTTTGATATATCCTTCAAACAAGTATATTTGTGAATACTGGTTAATTATCCATGTTCCTTAGCGAAGTCTCCAATTCTATTAGCTATGCGTTCGTTTCAAATTGCTTTTTCAAAAGGTCATTGTAACTTGGCAATGTGTCGAAAACAAATGACAATGTTACATGTGACCGTTGGGACGCGCACCTTTCATCATATGACTTCCTGGCGTCCTAGCTTCCGGATCCAAATCTTTCAGGCGCTGCTAGCGTCTGTAGAGATCCTGATGAGAAAGGACGTCCGTGGCGGTAGAGACAATCCCCTAAAAACATGGGAATTCTAGAATGCTCTTTTCTGTGAAGGTTAGTAGTAGTAATACTAGAAGTAGCAGTAGCAATATTAGTTGCAGTCGTCGTTGCTGTTGTGTTAGTAGAAGAGGTGGTAGAGAGGGTCAGTAATGGTTGTAGAGGTAGTAGAATCATTAGTAGGTAATAGTTCTTGTTTTATTAGTGTTACTGTTCCTGTCATAGTATAACCGATGAATCTGGTGAGAACATCGTTAACAGCATCATCAATGTTTAACTACTTGTATCAGTATCAATTATACTAATCGCTTTTTCACATCTTTCTAGGCAGTTAAGCGGTATGGGAAGTAAGCATCATTACAAACTGTTTACTGTGGCCTCCAGTCTCGAGGACCTTCTTCAACTATCATTGCTGTCATTGCATGTGATAACCTTTATGTCATTGCATATGATATACTTGCTGACATTGCAAAGTGATATCCTTGCAAGCCTTTGCATGTGATATCCTTGCTGCCACTGCATGTCTTATCCTGAAGAACAAGTTAAGTGACTCCTTGCATCCTAGAACAGTGCCCAAGATTGCAGTATGTCATCCAGGAATGAACGATTTCTGTTTTCTTCCGATTTCAATACATTTCCGATATTTACCAGGCTAACGTGTCTGGTATGCTTTTATTTATCTCCGAAATTCCCATTTGATTAGTCTTATAATAAGCCAAAGGGGTCTCCTTACCAAGCGAGCTCTGCTAGAAGTTACTTGTTTTCCCCTTATTTATAAGGACTTCTCGACAATAATTGTGGTCTACTGAAACCTCCAACACGTCTAGAGTATTAATTGTTTTTCTCTCATTAAAACCTGACCACAAATATCAAAACTACACATTAACATAATAACTTCACAATTGCATGCCGACCTCACAGCTGCATGATTTCCGCAACATCGCGCCAGTATTCACGTGCAAAAATATACAACTCAAACACCAAATTCAGGGAACTATTTTCCTACTCTACGCTAGGCCCATCAAATCATGATTTTACACCTCATTTCAACATTAACTCTGTACCATATTTTCCAACATAGCAACAGTAAAAGGTGTCTCCGATAATGGAACAGTCACTTCTCAATTATTCAATTGTACAATGTATCAGTCTCTATTCCAAATACTTCACATACAATCAATCCACACAATTAATTTAGAATAAGACTTCTTGGCTAAAGGCCATCCTATGCGGCTCTGGCACATACTCATTACGAAATTAAACCACGCCATCATGAAATCTATTCAACAATGCACTCTGTGCCATTTGCCCGTAGCAATATGCTAATTATTCGGGATGAAGACCATCTGCCAAACACCGATTCCCATATATGAGCAAACACATAATCACGAAAATCTAATAAATTTTTAAAACGGTGAGCTATATACAAATGGCGCATACTCCAAATTTTATTAGTCTGTTAAATATCGGATTATATAATATTATCACGTTTTTTGTCCATACCTGCGCATGTACTCCACAAGTAACAATTTTAGATTTATCAAAATAACTTTAGTTTATCAACATCTACCTTTAACAAACTTTGCGGATAACATATTCTTAGGATAAAAAGAAGCCTGCTGATTGTGTGGCCTAACGGGCAACGTCATGGTCAATGTGACTGAAGTTGAACAATGGTTTTCTCCAACATAATATTAGATATACATCATAGACCATCTGGACTAAATTTATTTCTTGTTTTGTTTGCAATAGAAGTATGGAAGAATTGCATCAATTTGGGGGTAATTATTGACGTATGTAAGAAGTATATTAATTTGCGGATCAAAAGATCAGAGGTCAATATCACTGTTTGAGAAAAAATAAAAAACGATTTCTTCACATGATGGGTTTCTTCTTTGAGCGAAGAAAGAAGCCGATCTAGGGGCTTCAAATGTTAAAAGTCAAGGTCACTGTGACTGAAAGAAAAATATGGTTAGCGCATATTAGTGTTAGTTCTAGTACCTTAACCAAGGTTTTTTGAAGGCAATTTATTGCCTCTGTCATTCTGGCTCAAACGAAAATTGTGTTTTCACAGCATGTATCTTACTTTAAATTTATTGACCAAACTATGCGGATGGCCTGCATTTATTTTGAGAACACACAAATGGACTTAATTGTGCAAATGAGAGATGTCATTTTCATGGTGAGTCTGAGAAGAAAAGTCTGGTTTCCGCACGATTAATTTTTTTAAAGACTGCATTGCATAACCAAGGCACATTGTCTTTCAATGATCTTCACGGTCAGCAACTAGTACCTGTATATTTGATGGTGCTCGAGTTATACGCCGCTTGCGAACTTAACAGGGTATTTTAGTCCACCGGTGAATGTTCGGGCGGCTAGGTTGGAGTTCGATTGGGCGTCCATTTTATTGTTCACATTATAACTTGATTTCATGAGATTTCATCGAAACTTCATAAACGTATTTCAGTGATATGTATTTGATGTGATTTGGATTTTTAACGTAGCTTTAACAATTTTTCAGTCATATCGCTACGATGTCTGCAATGTGGCATTTTATAGTGATGTCTAGCACTGGGGCATCATGCCGCAGACATGTAGCATAATGTCCCACCCAGTCACATTTTCCTGACACCGGGCCGACCAGTCCTAACACTAACCTCTTAACGCTGAGGGCCAAGCGAGGCAGCTGTTAGTACCGTTTTTGTAAGTCTTTGGTATGACTCGGCCGGGGCTCGAACTCACGACCTCCCGCATCCGAGGCGGACGCTCTAACCACTAGGCCACCGGAGTATTTCAGTACCTCAGGGTAGAACAATCTTGATTTGTTGACCAGTAGGTTCATGAGTAAAAATGCTCTATCTAACAATTTGTTTAGTTTTGTGCTTCATTCCTAACTGACAACTTAAGTTCTAGACGACAGATCAAAGAAAGAGAATATGTGCATCTATTATCGCATGGACGACATTAGATGATTTCGTCGTGAAAACTCAGATCGCATATCTCACACACATCTTTTATGCAATAATTTCACGTTTTCTTCTCTATCCTTGAAATGCCTTTGTTGGTTTGCGGGTCTGTACCTTCAAGTTAAGCTCTCATCAGTCGATTTTCCGCAAAGTTTTGTACATATATTACAATCATGTCGCCAAAGAACGAACCCTATTGATTTTGGGAGTGGGACGATTGAAGTTTAAATTCCGGTTACGTGATGAAAGATCTGGGAGTGCAGTTCAAACAAGTTATGTCTGGTAATTTCGTGTGTAATTAAATTAGAGTGCATAAAATACATTGAAACAATTAACCGTATGTTGACGATGTATTATGTGTTCTTAACAATACTCATGTTATTCAATCTGAGACAAACTTATATTCATTTGCCATCTCAACAGCTAGTAAGCTTTTTTTCTCTCTCTCTCTCTTTCTCTCCCACGTTTCTTAAAAACTGCAAATAAACTGTTAATTCGATATTTCTGCTCTTTGAAAATGATAAGCCTGTTCTTTGTGTGGAGGATCGTTAAATTAAATTTACTCAAATTATGGTTAGTACATTCACTAAATATGGTCTGGAGTGTTTAATCTAAACTCGTACCGACACCTCATTTTTGTCGTGATTCTGAGTCACTGAGAACGTAAATGATGCTTAAAATTGTTGGTTGGCTCTAGTTTTAAAGATTCGATTCTGGGTCAGTATATACGAAACTTGACTTAGGAGTGGCGAGGGATAAGTGAGTTATAAATCGAATGGATACTAAAATACATCGTCGACTGAATCTATGAATAAATGTATGACTGGGTTTGGATAGTAATTGCCTTTCAGGCAAAACAATGAATGATGCAATATGAAGCTAGTATGGCGTCATATATGATATGAATTGCATCATGATATCCTAGAAGTCATGGATGACGTAATCATAACTAAGCTTACACCACTCTGCTGAACAAATTGCACTATGTCAGCTCTAGAAATCATACAGCGTCGTGTTATCTTATTTGTCAGTGATTGATTTTTCAAAAGGAAACGTTTCGGTTTAACCAAAGTGAGCAGAGATGCCTCGAACTTATGTGAACAATACATATACTTTCTGTTATGTTTATGGTGAAGTGACGTTTGCATCACAAAAGCAAGGTATAACCAGTACGGCTAAGAAAGCCTATCCCCTTTATTTTGGCTGCAAAATCGAAGATCAGGACAAAAGGGGTGCCCCACCCATATGCTGCAACACTTGCGCAACAAATCTTCCCCATTGGGTGAACATTAAAAGGAAATCTATGCATTTTGCCTTTTGCATTATCCAAATATTCCATCAGCTATATGCCCAGTACACAACGGAGAAGGACTGCCGGTTCCTGATGCACCAGAATCATTCCCACTTGAGTCAGATGAGTAAAAGTAAGAGAATGAAACTTCTAGTCCTGAACCATCAATGGCACATGACCCATATTGTCCCACGTTCTCCCTCTCTGAACCACACCTGATAACACAAGGTGAACTGAATGACATTGTCAATGATTTGGAACTATCCAAGAATAAGGCAGAGCGGTTGCACTAGCGACTACAACAATGGAATCTCCTAGCAGATGACGTTAGGGTTTCCATGTTCGGTGATCGTCAAAAGGACCTGGACCCATTCTGCTTCATGGAAGGTGATCTTGTAACCTGCAACAACATCGATTGTGTGATGGAAGCCCTTAAGATCGTTTACGAACCAGACGAGTGGATACTGTTTACTGATTCATCGAAGGCGAGTCTTAAATCTATTTTGCTGCATAATGGCAATGTTTTACCATCATGCAGTCCGTACGAAGGAAACCTACGAAAACTCGAAACAACGTTTAAGGTGCATAAACTATGACCAACATCAGTGGCAGCTATGTGGCGATTTGAAGGTTCTTGGTCTGCAGACTGCATACACAAAGTATTAATGTTATCTATGCGAATTGTATAGTCGTGCGAGAGATTCCAACCACATCAAGAGCGATTTTCCACTCCGACAGTCATTGGAGCCTGGGAGGAAAAGTGTTCAGCATCCACCACTTCTTGAGTCAGTGAAGATTTTGTTACTACCCTTGCACATTAAGCTGGTCCGATGAAGATCTTTGTTAGTTTCATGCAGACACTGAATAAGGACTAAACTATGTACTTACATAGGCATAGTAATTTTTGACTTACGTTTCATAATACATTTTATTTATGTAACCCTTTTGCTGTTGATTTTTTAAAAAGTGTTACATAAACAGGACAGGTGAAACATTATCATGTAAAGCAACCATAAACCCATAAAAAGACCCAGGTTTACAATTTATGATTAAAACTCTACTATCTACACAATATATATAGACGTAAAATGTAAAAACTTAAATATCTTGGAAACAGTAGCCAATCAGTTGTTTTAATTGTCCTATTTGAATTCAGCACATCAAAATCCAGGATAAATAACACATTTTATCTCTAAAGCAGACGACTTCTAAAAAATTGTAGACGATTATAATCAGGACTGAACAGGCTTTGATAAAACTACATTGGTATTAAATGTTAAAACAACAAATAATATTATATTTAGGAGTGTTAATTTCTAAAATACACTCTCAGCATGAAATTAGTTTTCCAGATTCATAATATAGTAACATAGTCATACCGTCCCAAGCGCTAATGTAAAATTGCCACAGCGTACCATAGTGGCACAAACGCATAGGGGCCGTGAGGTCCCAAACATGTTAAAGGCCTATACGGTTTCATACATATCCAAATTTAATCATAAATTCCCAACTGGGTCATAGTGACCCAAACCTTCTGTTAGGTCATGGCGCCATATTTAGTGTTAAAGGGATCTATACTGGCTGAATGTTTTGCCGTAATATTCATTTTCACATGGAAACGGAGGGGGAGGTATTCGTGCATACTATGATCCGGAATGTTTAAATTCATGTTGGGCTCCATTCCGTCCGAACCTCGCTAAATTCACAAAGGTCAATACACCTCTAATATTAAATTTTCTTATAGGGTTATGCCGACCCGGTAATGTTAACTCCCGTGGAGAGCCATAGTCCCTCTATAACCACTTGTCTCCATACTAATAAAGATATATCACCAGCCACCAATCCATTGGCAGCTTTTCCAGCATTCTGACTCCACGTTTGATGCTTGTTCTTACACGGGTTTATTTACAGCCTGGAGTTGCATTTTGACCTAGGAGGCGATACATTTTACAATTAATAAGTAAATGCTATTCCACATGGTACCTCATAGAGTACAGGACAAGAAAATGTTCATTTATACCCTCCCACCTTCAAGTTTTGTGTATTATTTTTATATTTGTATGTACATATACAATTTTGTACAAACACAAAAAAACTATAGTATATGTTGCAGAGTGCTACTACACCAGTCAATCAGATATATAACGGGTACGTCACCTCTACAGATAACGGGGAATGTCAAAACTGGACCAGAACAACATTTACAGAAAGGAATTTTCTGGATGGTAGTATAACAGGAGCCAAAAACTACTGTCGAGACCCAGATGGCACTGGTTATCCTTACTGTTTGACAGATGCCGGTTTCATATCATGCAATTTCTCTCAATGCAAAAGTAAACACGCATAGGAAAAGGGCAATTAAATGACAAGTTTGGTTGATAAAAGCCAAAATTCATTGAGGAAATCGGGTGATATAATTTGTAATTTGTGACTTCTTGCCCTACCAAGCAAACTCTGGACCAGATGCAGGTGGGTAGTGTCATTCATTGCATTTTACAACCTGTGATTAATGTGTTTACACACCACTGAATTATTGTTTTTGTTACACAAATCTTGCAACGACCGTCATCGAAACACTGTCTTTGGAGACATAAACTTGATCGATGTTATTGGATCCAGATTATCCTTCGTTTCACAGTTGTGTCATTATTTTTAGAAGTAACAAGACTAAAAAAAAGTCGTTTTCTCACAATCAAAAACAAGCCAAACGTTGACTTTACATTGACTGATTTGTCACTGTGGAGACGTAACACTTATCTACAAAGGTATAATTGCTTTACAGCTGCTTTCTGCGCAGACGACCCTCGTACTCTTTGTTTCTAATAGAAATCCGTGATTTTTGAAAACAAACACATTGCACAGCAACTTTTCCCAAAAACAAGAGCCATGTAGTACGTATATTCTCCATATTAGCAAATAATGGAAGGTAGTATCGTCGTCATTGCACGTGTCTCCATTATATTTATTTCTAATTACAGTTTAGGCAAGATAGCACTGCAGTGCTATTGCTTTTGTTGTTTTAATTTGTAAAGGAGGGGGGTGCTTTTCTGTTCTTTATTCATTGACTGTGTTTGTTTTCTTTCTACACTTATTCAAGTGGAAAATATGAAGATAGTAAATTGAATTAATATAATGCCAGTAGGGTCTCCGAAAGAAGAAAAAAAAATAATAAAAAAAACTAAAAAATATTTGGCATCATTTGAGAAATGAGATAATTTTATGGAATTCCCTTACCGGATTGTCCTATTAGATATTGCATAAATAAACTAGATTTTTTTACAAAGTAGTAAGCTGTTATCCAGTGATTCATGATGTAAAGAAATCTACGATTGGGACAGCATAGCTGACGGAACTCGGACTACACAAGTTCAGTGGGAGGTTGTTTTATTTTATTTTCCTTGTGTTTATTTTCACAACCGATCCCGTCTATTTATCCTTTATGGGATTGCAGAATACCGGCTATATTTACGTACCTCCGACATTAAAAACATTGACGGTGTGCACCTCCAAGACTGAAGAAATTTTGACAACGGAAATGTTCTACTAGTAAATGTATGGGCAATATTACGTTCTGCAAGACACAGTTTAACGTATTTTTATTAAGAATATTACTTAGCTACAATTAAAACATATAGCAGATAGCATTTGACAAGCTATGAAAACAAGCAAAGCCATTTGGTCAAGTGTTTGGTTGTTGTTGTTATTGTTGGGTTTAACGCCATTTTCAGCACACGATACGTGTTTCCAAGCTGGTCGACGTGGGGATAATATCCTAATTTGGATAGTAAATCGATAGATAGTAGAGACGCTTACTTAGCTGCGGTGGTGTAGATTAGACGCAACTATGAGCATTTCGTTCCAAGAGTTTGGTCTGAAGTCGGAGTCGATTGCAGGCAGTTTTCTTAAATTACGTTTAGCACCTTTAAACTTGTTCTATCTAAATTTTGATGTTATCTAAATTGCCTCTAAGAACGCATATTAATAACACATAAATATGATCTGGTTATAATGATTAAACACTCCGGTTAAACGACTGCGTTGATTAAATCTAATATAGCGTCGCCGAGGGGTCAAGGGACAGTTTTTATGCACACATGTAATGCGGCATTCACCGGCTTAGTACAAAAAATCAACAACAAAAAAATCAAACAGATCCATATTTTTTGATAGGTATATTAAAATAAAGCATAAGAATATTATTCACTTGACCAGAGAAGTCAATGGCAGTTCTTAGCAAAAGAAGTTTATGCACCCCAACATCAAATTTATACCTGCATTTGTCACTTTTGAAGGTCATTTTTGACACCATGTAATGCTCACAGTGCAAACACAAGCCATGCTGCAAAACAGTGTGTAATAAATAGGCTGATGCAATTGAGAATAGTTGTTATCCAAGCCGTATTTTTAAAAATAGATATTCTACTTGCATTGAATCCACGTGTTTCCTGCTATGGAAGGCTAGCTCTTCTTCCTAGCGGACTATTGGTATTTCGCTATATGTATACTGCAGAGTAACTATGAAAGGTTTACATTACTGATATCAATTTCAAGAACAACACAAGCCGGAAACGCCTAAATCGCAAATATATCCGTATCCTTAGTTAGTAAACAATAACAGCTGAAAAAGTCACACCATAGCTTAAGTTAAGAAATTTGACAGGGGCCGATTTACGAAACTATCCCCTGCCACCTGAGCCTATTGTCTGCCATGAAGCTTTCTTTGAACAGAGAACAAAACGTTGTTTGCTTGTCTTTTTTGTTGACAATAACGTCATACGATGGTAGTAAATGTCGCTAAAATAAATTTAAATGTATAATTATTCAAGCATGGGAAATTTAAAAAAATAATCAAACATATTGACGATAACCGAAAGGAAATACACATCATCCTTAAGACAATAAAAAACAATAGCAATTATATGAACTTATTGAATATTGAATTCGTATAGTCCACGACCTATATAAAACCACAGTCTTACGGATTGAAGTTAATACTATATCTGTACTCAGCAGAACGGATACCCAGGAATAAAAAATAGACAAACTGAACTTGACGATTTATGTGGATTTCAGTGAGCACCGTATCACGGCGGTGTTCTCGTATGATTCATTCCGTAATACTAAAATCTGGTAACTCATGGTCAGTCCGTACTCTACGTTTAACTGGTATTTTATGAAAGGGTGTTTTCATGTGCACAACTGAGTAATGACCTCAACACAGTCTCTAGTATTTGGTCTAACAGATACGAATGCCAGAAGGAGACAGAGGGACTTAGTTCATTCAAAATCGAATAACTGATTATATAACATGGAAAGGCAGACATTTTATCCTGTCATCCTGCATATCAGCTATTAACAAAGTCGTAAAATTACGGAAAGAAAAGATTTAATTACCGCGATGAAAAATCTAGATACGTCTGAGAGAGATAAAATAGATTTTCATGAATAAATAAAACTCTGAAATGCGAAAATATAGAATGGCTGAGCAAGACAACAAAAACACATGCCTTTTTAATTAATGCTAAGCGAATGAAAAATCCAGAATCATACCTTAGTATATGAGCCATTTTATGTAACTGGTCATATTTTATCACTCTCTGGCAGGAACTAATTCCACAAGGCTGATTCTAGTGCAAGATAAGTTATATTCCCGCAAAATAGAAATGTAACATTTCTAGGCAAATGTAGGTCGGACTGTTAGACGGGTTTGCACTTTCAAATAAATTTTCGTTTAGTAAATGAAATACAGGCAAGATTATCAAGAGACAATTAAATTTATGTCAAACTTTAATATAAAAAAACTGTTTTAAATACAGCGTGAATTTCCATTTTGAAGTACCTTAATAATTTGCAATGTCTTTCCTTCCCGCCCTGCGTTTACGTAGTCCAACGCGTACAACACAGTGGTCTAGAATTGTCTGTTCAAATAACAGCACTAACCAAGGTACATGTTGTACAGATGAAGTGATGACCACAGATTTGGAACAGACTGAAGAATTATTTCATATGCAGCCAATAATTGGATACGTTTGTCTCGATAGATAATGCAACATTTATAAAATAAAAAAATTAAACCGTGCCAGAAAATTAAGGAATCAAGAAAATATATGTTACCCGAGTGAAGAAAGAGTTGATCATATAAATATCGTAACGAAAGCCACCATCATACAAGATATTAGTTAGACAATATTTTCTAGTGGGCATGCCAGTTATATCGTACAGCGGGGTACTCAAAGGACACATCCATAGATCCTATAAAATCTTCGATTTTTCCATCAATATCCATGTGTCACTCCATTGTTTTAATAACTGAGAGTCTTGGACCACAAGCTGAGTCTACTGGAAGTGAGGACTCTGACTAAATGGAACTGTAATTGGATTATCTAAATTCGGTTGGAACTAAATAGAATACGTTTTGGAAGGAATGCAGTTTTCCTATTTTCGTGTGATTTAGTATTATTTTGTGAGATAACATAAATATCAAACTCAGAAAAGAAATAAATTACTAAATTAAGAACATACTGTTACAAATAAAATTGATTGTTTCAAGCATCAGCCGTATACGATCGAGAATTTTTCTTTTTAATTCCTCTTTATTAGTCACTACAATGTTATTTATATAGAAAATTGAATATTGACATATTCATGCATAAAACCGGATGATTTCTCTCTCTCTCTCTCTCCTGTAGAAAGATCCATGTAAAGTTTCACAAACATAACCCTTTTTCTATTTTATTTGTTTGTCTTGTCTATGTTTTGTATTTGTATTTGAAAAAGACACATTAAAGAGTCGAAAGCGCTCAGGCCAGTTAGATACTAGTTTCGCATTTGTTCGTTGTCAGTTTATTGCATTTCTCTTAATCAATCCCTGACACACGTGATCCCTTGCTGGATCCAGTGCATCTAAAAGAATTGTTATTCGCCATATGATTTGTATTCTTTATATATATATATATATATATATATATATATATATATATATATATATATATATATATATATATATATATATATATAATGAAACTGACGAACCTGTATTATGGTTGTATTTAGATATCACTTATGTTAGTGTTTGACAGATGTCACTCTTCAAACTACATTTAGACGATTTTATCTGGACATGAAAAATGAGCTACTTTAATGTAAATCCCTGATAAGATGTCAGAAATACACATAAAATATGCAAACGTTAAAACAGGATAATATCCAGTAAAAATTCAAAGAACTAACTTTAATGAAGAAATTGGAATGTAGTCGCTTCTCATTCCCCCAACTCTAAGATAAGCTTTTATCGTGTTTTTTGAGTAGTGGGTTGTATAAACTGTCAGCATTATCGGCATAATTAATATTAAACGTAAATAAAGCTTGATCTGTAATTATAATTTTGTTTTCCGTTTCATATTTAAAATCAAAGAAACTTGATCTATACTCATAATTGGAAAAAATACACATCGTACATCTTCTGGCCAGAAAAAGAAAGGTTTGCAACCTTTCAATCTAAATGTAAGATCCATGCTACTAAAAACCAAACGTTAAAACTTACGTTACAAGATTACTCTACCCTTGCAGTAATTGGACTATGCGAAACCTTTATAGACTGTACCGTACTCGACTGTGTTATTTCTATGAGCTACTTTTCGTTGAAAAAACGAAATCGACCCAAAGGCGTGGGAGGAGAGAGAGTCATTTCAAATAGCGTAGCATACACGAAAAGAACAGATTTCGAAATATCTACTCTAGATTTAATATGAATCGAGTTAAGTTCCCTCAATAGTCTATAGTCATATATGTTAAGCTTACTTAAGTCCATATCTGCCACAGCGTATAATACGTATCACATTTTATAAAGTATTTGATCAATGCTGTATCATTGTTGTCAAGGAAGTAAGGAGGAGATACGTCATATACATGAAGACAGCGAGTAAAATTTCTTCAGGAAAATGTATTGTCCATGTCTGAAATGTAATTGTTTCTAATTATGTTGTTCTAGCTCTCCATGGGCTCGTTTACGTTTCAGCAGCTATAACTTCTGTAGGCATTATTCGAAATCATATATTTTTCACATGTAAAATTTAGGTATGAAAAATGCGAAGATTAGTTCGCCAGTAAGACTCTACATTTAGTATATAATAAATATGTATATTCTAATCAAATCCATTGAACCGTTTTAAAGATTTGACTATTGATTTCAAGCATTCACGTTGATAGTCTGGGTTACAAAAGTCACCATGATGGATATAGTTGTGAAGTAAATATTCAGCATTAGGTTGTCATTTGGTATTCATCATTAGCAGCAATCACGCTAATTACAGAGACGAGATATACTTTAATGTAGTTCTCATTTATTTCTTCTTATTTTTTTAAAAAGCTTCACCGACACAAGTATAAGAACAATTCGGTCCTGACCGGTTCCGTGCGAAAATTGGTGCAGTCGTCATCGGCAAGCTACTATGAATGTTTCGTTACGTAAGCTCAAAATTGATTTTAAAAATACCCAGAAATTCTGCTAGGATGTATACTTTTTATACGTAATAGAATTATTTTCAAATTAAATGAGAACCTCCGATTAATTATCAATACGTTGAGGCCTTTCAAACTACAGTCATCCTGTCACATAACCGATATGGACAAAACAGCGTACCAAGTACGAGCTAGTACTGTTTTTACAGATGAAAAGTTTACAAATATGCAGACATCCTGTGCACCTATAAATACTTCGATTACGGCAACTATATGGAGAAAATATTTACCAAAGTACCAAAACGCAAATCTTCAATAAATTCAAAATTTATGTTCTACGTATTTTTTTTTAAAGTTAATAAAGTCGGTTTGCATGGGCATCCGCAGAGGGGTGCGATGGATTTTTAAAAATCCATTGTGCAGAATATAAATATATGTTCCTTTGATTTTGGTTTTGTCCTCTGTCCTCCTCCCACAACCCCGGAAAATTCCCGCATACGTTCATGTCGGTTTGTCAAAACAAATGGTTTTCCTTTAATCCTTCAGTTGTACATACATGAGGTCAGACATACCACTATGCCCTTTCCTCCAGTGGGCTATGCCCTATCCTCTATTTTAATGAAAGGCCCATGGGACAATTCATTTGTATCTAGCCATAACATCTATTTTTTTTTAAGTTTGCCATTTGATGTTGAGCCTATATTGTATAGAGACCGTTACGTTTGCTCATTTGTTATTGGTTTATATGATATAACCACCCTAGTCTTAATGTGTTCTTGCAAGAAGGATGCAAACGTGTTATTCTCGTGGAAGTCTCGTGGTAATAGCATTCTTCAGAATACAGTTTCTAAGACTGCTCCTGATGATATTGCTTACTACCCAATGACTTTATTTTAAGTTATGCTTAATACGACGTAGTCTTCAATTAAACATTATAATTCTTTTATGAAACGTTATG
This sequence comes from Sinohyriopsis cumingii, assembly GCA_028554795.2. Lineage (NCBI taxonomy): Eukaryota > Metazoa > Mollusca > Bivalvia > Unionida > Unionidae > Sinohyriopsis > Sinohyriopsis cumingii. Next base: position 96,811,413 of record CM068831.1, read on the forward strand.
CATCTTAATTATAAATACTTTCAAATTTTAAAATGCATGTAACGATATATATATATATATATATATATATATATATATATATATATATATATATATATATTTGTGTGTGTGTGTGTGTGTGTGTGTGTGTGTGTGTGATATACATTACTACATATCCGCTTCAACGACAGGCAGCATCGTTTTAGTTTGCATTTTCTTTTCAAGTAATTATTTTCATTTGTCAAAACCAAAGAGTTTCTATTATAAGTTGGGCACATTTTTTTATTGCAGGTACTGCGAAGAGTGAACTGATAGGGAAATAAAACAGTGTTTTGGAACAATTGTTGATGCCACTTATATCAGACAGTTGCAAAAGAAGTTGTGCATAAACTTCATGCAGTTTTGTTGTTCTCTCACACAAATGTTCTGTTCATTTGGAGATATATTACACAAAGAATATCATGGTGAACACTGAATAAAGTTTATTATTTTCTTGGTGGAAATAGTGCTTTTAATTTTAGTCTCCACGTTCTTGATATTTATATCTCCACAGTGTCTGTATATCCACTTGTTCTTATGTTGATTTTAAAAGATATATTTGCTCTGACATGATGCTTAACACAGGCAAACTACAAAATATCCTAAAGAAACAAGGTCAAGGTTTCAGGAACATAGTTCGGCATACTGAGCATCTTATATATTCATTACAGCAATGTTTCAATCACTTACTATTTCAATGAATATCTATGGGTACCAGTCATTAAAATAGATTCATCCTATCTCGAATTCTTCTAAAAGAGACTTGTTTTAATTTTATGAACTCTCTGAACATTTCCTCATTCGAGCGAAATTCCACCACTAATTCATTGAAAAATCAAACGATTTCTAGGCTTGCAACTGGATAACTAGAGATTATTTGTGGCATACTAATGAAAATGTGCATTTCTGACATAAAACCCAAATTTGTTAGACATATCGTAATCAATATAATTTAAAATCTCTTCACGAGGAGACTATGGAAAAATTATTTTAAGTCAGGGACATGTATATGTTCGCAAAGATCAGAAATCACGTCTACAGACGCTGTAATCTCCACCGCTAGAAATAATGTCTCTTATTTTCAAGAAAATATGCCAGCCTGTTGTTCATGAAACCTTTCGGTCCTGGTGATAGAGATTCTAAATTCTCAAACTAGGGTATATTACGTTTTATTATCGAGTAATGTATGGAAAAAATATCTATTAGATATGAAAAAATACCCTCCTTGTCTTCCTTCATTTTTCGCAAGGAAAAATTATTTCTGAGAAAACTAAGATGGAACTGTGTCAGAACCTTGAGTAAGCTCGTGATTTTACAAATGACAAATTGCAATTTACGATCCAAGTCGTTTTACTCTTAAACAGAGGAGATTCCTTCATTGCGAGAAAGAAATTTATGAAGTTTTAAAGAAATGGAATTAATTATCATTATGCATAATCATTTTCAATAAGCGATTTTTAATTCACTCTATCAAATTACGTTCCTATTGCTAACACCGTCGATTCACGGTTGAAACGAATTCATACATTAATTACACAAATGTGTGAATGGGCTTCCCTCCTTGCCCTAAATACTGTACTATGCTAATTAGCAATTGATTGGGATACATTTCCAGACATAGAAAAAATGGATTTTCAACATATGTTATAAAACCATTTAAGACAGACAATTTTCTTCCCTCAATTCGTATCAGAAGAAATTCCTACGATATATGATTTCTACGACATACAGAACTACTAAATCCGAACTCATTCATACCAATGAAATATTGTATGACTTTCTTACAATGCATGAATAGTACAACATTCCAAGTTATTAATGCACGATTATTTTCCAATTTCCACACCCCAGGTACTTTATTTAACGAGAAAATTATGTTTTACTGATCTCGGAGCCAGCATTTCTTTTCAATAGAAATAAACTCTGACTGATTAATATCGCGAGGAATTTTACTTGAAAGCCTTTAATTAACACCAATTCGTTTAGCTTAGCCAATCAAGATTACTTCACTAACCGTCAAAATAGTATTACTCCCATCGAAGTCAGGCTAATCCTCTCTAGTCCGCCTTTATTAGTAACTATTCCGGAAAATATTATATTATGACACATTTTTCAATTGGCCCAAGATTTCTCAAAGCTTCACTCTTGCTTGTCTCAAACCTGTCATTTATTACCTTTACCCTACATTGACATATCTATCGGACCGTTAACGAACGGGCTCGCTGACCAGTTCACAATGAATTGCAAAATTATCTCTGCAAAATGTTGCACCATTATGTACGTGTTATTCCATTTTCCATATCTTTGCATACCATGAAGATTATAAATATCAACACAATTTGAAATATCCTGAGACAATTATTCTGCCACTGACTGTGGCCACATTTTCTATTATACTACGGGCCAGGATAACATCTCGCCAAAATGTATGACGAATACATTTGCTAACATCTGTTAATATTGTCTTACCTAGTTTTAATATATGGATTCCTTCAAATTTTCCTACAAACTGTATTGCAACATATTCTGCCAAAGTCCTTCATTATCTGCAATCCAAGTGATCTTCATGTATTTAATAAAATTGCGAACATGAACCATCCCTAGATCATCGTCTGTTGCTGGGGTTATATGTCTTTATTTCAGTCCATTCGGTTTTGCTAGAAATAAATGTTAAAAAGATTGTATCCAATTCATTTTCTATATATAATCTAAGACTAGGCAATGCCGAAAATAAATTAATACATTTTGCGAAACCATTAATTTTATTACAGTTATTTGTTCGATCAGGGATGGATTTTTTTTCATTCAGCATCCCGACGTGTATTTAACTTGTTTAGTTTCGTTGCGCAATTGATGTCTTGCATATCGTCTGGTTTTAGTGAGAACTGTATTCCTAAAAGTCGAAAGGAAGATGCAGACGAAACGATTTCAGTGTCTGAGCATACATTTTCTTCTAAAAATGTGTTCCTTCGTATCCAAATTGCTATGGAATGTAAACCAGAGACTGATATAAAATCGCCATCCAATAGTAAAACAAATATCATCCGCTTACTGGCCCAGTTTAAACTCTGTGTCTTTATAAACGATGAAGGTACCATTTCTGTTATTCCTGAGATCAATGGTGAAAAGTTATATAGAACTAACTCAAGCTAATGGGTCGCATTGAAGGTACTGCCTCCCTCCTTCTCTCTCTCTCTCTCTCACAATGAAACAACCGAGACAGTTGACCATTGTTAACGATATTGCAGTTGGACTTGTTGCAAAATACTCTGAACAACTGAAAGACAGAATCACCAGTTTAAAAACAATCAGAGCATTTTACAATAGGTCCCATTCGACAGGAGTCAAATGCTTTGTCATAATCAATTAACTCGAGAAGGCTAAGACTTATCTGTTTTGCCGGGTAGTTAATAAAACCCATTAAAATTCCACAGAATGAAAATGACTTATCGAACATTAATAAGAAATGTGTGAAATACAGTATAATGTTATTACACCTGGAGTATTTATTGCTAATGTAATATTGCATATCTCAGGCAAGATTCAATTTGGTAGGATTGCTGCAGCAGATAAAATGTTAGTACTCGACTTTGTAGCTAAACAAATATACGGGGCAGTGACTTTTGCATTTAACAAGAGAAAATTTAGATTTCTAGTCTTTACCGGAACAAATCCAGTCCCACAACACCATTTAGAGGAACCCAAATGATATTAGTTCCTGATGAAAAAGAAATGAAATTAATAAAGCAAATGAGTCAATTGGTGGAAGTGGCAAATAATAAAATAATTTAATAACTGGATCCTTGGAAACTATAGTGGATGAAGAACATCCTAGCTAATTTAAAATGTCAGAAGAAAGATAAATCAGTGATAATGCAACACAGTAAAAGTAGCTATTAAATAATTAAATCATTATAAAATTGCAGATATAAAGCAAACTATGCTGGTATAGAAAAAGATCCTCGTAAAAATCTAAATGGAAGAAATTTTGGGAAAAAAGGAAATCACAAGAGCACAAATAGATGTCCAAAATGACATATAGGGAAAATAAAGTTAGAGAAATTATCAAACAAATGAATCTTGAAACGAGAGAACATGTACCATTACATGAGAGGTTAAATAGGCTGTTCAAAAGGAAAAGTCTGTACCAATGTCTGCAGTTTTTACAGCTATTTGCATGATAGTAGCAACTCTTAGTCTAACCATAACAAATTCTGAAAATCATTAACAACACGAGGAGGGAGCTGTTGTAGCGACAGTGCGGACTCTATTATTGAAAACATTTCATCAAGCATGAAACATACTGCTGAATATTTGTTTAACTTAGCTAAAAGCAGACTCTAGTGCTGGCTGTTAGTATTGGTAGCATTCTTAACTGGCTATCAATATCTGTAGCAAAATGTTTCTAAGTTCCTGAAAATCCCATTTGATTAATTCTTGCTTTAAATAGTTTGTTCAACTGTTATAAAAGAATTGTTTGCAGTAACAACAAGGATTAAAGATTACAACATACATTTGTTAATCTTTCAACTAGATATTGTATGTGTTAATTAATGCTTAAATGGTATACACATCGAAAATCTGAGGCCTTATTTTTCCTGACAAACTGACTTAAAGAGACATTTGTTTAAACTTATGCCACTTCATCAATATACTGGAACAAAACTGTAACAAGATTCTAAACTATGTCAAAGTAGCAAAAAGATTTATTTGGCTTAACATGACACTTGTAACTCTGTATTGTTTGGTAATTTCTGTTGAATGGTGAAGTTATCCCTGGAGATTGTGGAGGTACCAAAGTAGAGAATATTCGGCATGGCGTTTGAGGGAGAGATCTAATGCAACGTGTAGTGGGGGACTACAAATGAAATGGCGCGGTTTGCGTTATGAAGTAATTAGCGGATGAGTGAGTGAGTAAAATAGAACGAAAAAAATGTTTGACATTCCGAACTGCTGATTTGCCTCATTGGTGGGACCTATATCTACTGCCTGGATGAGCTCGTGTCCAGGGATACGGAGATATTTGCTGTTTAATATGACAGTAGTTTGCATCAGTTCCTTAGCAACCCAAATAAACACCAACATGAGAGGAGAACATATTCCTAAGGAAAACCATCAAAATCTTTCTATTTACTCATAATTCATTAATTAATGGAGCAGAAAAGTAACTTCTTAAATTATCGTCATTATAAATCGAGGGCCTGAAAATTAGCACTATCAAATAATAAATGTTTCGCCAGCAAATTGTATTTCTACCTTAAGTCGCAAATAATCGTTAATACGACATGACATTTGACTGCCAAATTATGTCACTTTTCGAATAAAAATGAAACGATTCATCAATATAATCCTTCAATCATGCATTTCGCTCTGATTTATCAAATCTGTCATTCGTTTCCTACGATTTGTTTATAATAAAACTAAACTCCAGCATCAATAGCGCAATTGTAACGTGCCAGAATTTATTTCTATGTATCCTGTATTGATCGCCAAATCAGGTATGCCAAAGAATTGAAGGTCGCCAATACACGGTCAGTGGTTTTCACAAGTTTCTCCGGTTACACTGGTCTACAGCCTAATGCTTCCGAAATAAATGTTGTCAAACGTTATTATTTCTGAGTCACTGAGAAAGAAAATGATGCTTAAAATTGTTGATTGGTTCTAGTTTTAAATATATGATACTGCATCAGTATATACGGACACTGACTTGGGAATGGCGGAGGATAAGTTAGTTACAAAGAGAAGGGATCACAATTTAAACTAGAAATGACTCAAATACATCTTTGACTGGATCCTTGAATAAATCCATAACTGGGTTTGGACAGTGCTTGCTTTTTAGACAAAACAATGAATCTGAAGCTGGCATTGCATCATACATAATATGAATTGCATTATGTTATTCTTAGAGGTAACGGATGATGCAATCATAACTAAGCTTACATCACTCTGTTGAAAAAGTGCCCTATATCGACTATTGAAATCATACAGTGTAGCGCTTTCCTTTTTGTCAGTGTTTGATTTTGCAAAGGGACACATTTCTGTTTAGCCAAATTAGTAGAGATCCGTCGTACTTGTGTGAATAATGCAGGTAACTTCTGCTATGTTTCTGGTGAAGAAACGTTTGCATAAAAATGCGCAGTCTAACCACTATGGTTAAGAAAGCCTATCCCCTTTATTTTGGCTGCACAATCCGAGATCGGGACAAGAGGTGGGTCCCAAACATGTGCTGCATCACTTTTGCAACAAATCTTCGCCAGTAGGGGAACAGGAAAAGGAAATCTATGCCTTTTGCAGTGCCGATGATTTGGAGAGAGCCAACAGATCATATGAGCGATTGTTACTTCTGCATGGGGCCTCCAGGTTGGAAAGATGTGTCAAAGAAGAACACGTGGACTGTGCATTATCCAAACATTCCATCCTCTATACGCCCAGCACCCCAAGGAGAAGGACTGTCAGCTCCTGATGCAACCAGAATCATTCTCACTTGCGTCAAACCAGGAAGAGGAACAGGATGAAACTTTTAGTCCTGAATCATTAATGTCACATGACCCATATTTTATCCCATCCTCCTCTTCTGAACCACACCTAATAACACAAGGTGAACTGAATGATCCTGTCAGGGATTTGGAACTATCGAAGAATGGCAATGTTTTGACATAAATTCCAGTTGGTCATGCAGTCCATATGAAGGAATCCCCTTAAACAAGAAACAAATTTTGAGTTGCATAAACTATGAAAAATATCAATGGCTGCTTTGTGGCGATTTTAAGGTTTTTGATCTCTTGCTTGTTCTGCAGACTGGATACACAAAGAACTTCTGATTTCTATGGGAATGGGATAGACGCGCGAGAGATTCCCACTACATCGTGAGAAATTGGCCACTCCGACATTCATTGGAGCATGGGAGGAAAACTGTTCAGCAGCCACCACTAGCTGAATGAATGAATAGTTTGTCACACCCCTTGCATATCAAACTGGGTCTGAAGAAGAACTTCATCATGGCCATGGACAAAACACAAGTAGCTTTCAAGTACCTCAGTGGAAAATTTCCAAGGTTACGTGAAGCTAAGATAAAGGAATGGGTCTTCGCTGGTCCTCAAATTCATGAACTTCGAGATGATGCATTTGACCGTACACTGCGTGGCAAGGAAAATACGGCATTGAAAGCCTTCCAGTTAGTGGCAACATATTTGCTCTGAAACAACAAGGCAGACAATTACAGGAAGTTCGTGGAAAATCTCAACTTATTTTCTCAAACACTGAATAGAGATCCATATTGTACAGTGGTATGTGATAATGTATACAATTGTAATCCCTACTACATCATAATCCATACTGAAAAGTATGTTTGTTGATAGCGCACAAAACTAGTTATCCCTATTACATCATAACCCCTATTGTACAGTGGGTTGCAATTAGTACACAAAAGTAATTACCCCTACTACATGATAAGTAACTTCACAGTATATGTCGAGAACAGTCAACGTATGCATACGTGTTGCTAAGGCCTATCAAAGTTCTGGCATCAAAAAGGCATTTGTACAGCCATTATTGCAAGTGATAACGGAGTATTCATAGACAGTGAGAATTGGTTCAATATATTTAAGATAAGGGGAAGGTCGAACTTGAAAAGATAGTGTTATCATCTCGCTCCAGAGAGACTTCGTCACTGGCTGATGACCTGTAAAATTACTGCTCATATTGTCTTCATATTGAAAATCTGAGTTTAGGCTTAACATGATACTTTTGACTCTGTCTTGTTTGCTACTCCAGTTGAATATACAAATTATTACTGGTGATTGTGGAGTTCCTACAGGAGACTATGGCCCATGGCACCCTTGGGAAAGATGCAATGCATCATGTGGTGGGGGAATACAAAGGAGATGGCGCAGTCTGTGTTGTCCATCAATTGACGGAGTATGGAGTGATTGCAGGGATAAGTATAATCGAACGGAAAAGTTCCTGTTTGAATATCAACATTGCTCCGGGATTTGCTTTAATGGCGGGACTTATAGCATTGGATCCGGGTGTGCATGTGCTCGGGGATATCATGACATCTGTTGTTCAACATGTAAGCTTTTCATTCTTTACAAAATAGTTTATGTTAATTCCTTACAGCACCAAGCAAAATCTACATGTCAATAAACTCAAAGAGGTAAAGCTATTCCAAAAGGAAAAATATTCTAACCCGTATAAAAAATTGACTGACTCATGTGCTTTTCAGATGACTACAGAAAATTGTCTGGCTGCATAATTATTATGCATTTTTAATTTGTATTACTTGTTGTCTTTTCTTGATGTTTATATGTTATATATATCTGTCTTTTTTACTCGACTTTGTTCAAAATTAAGCTAATGTTGTACCTAATCAGAGACACTTATTTTGCAAACAACATAACATATCGCTAATATTTATATAAGATATTAGAGTAAATATTCAGATCATTATTAGTAGTAAACGTGTTTAATTCAGTTCAAGTTAAAGACACAATCTTGATTCTTACCTTTAAAACTTCTAGAATATAAAGTTCATATTAGTTGACAAAGTATTTATTACGAAAATGTAAATTGCGACCGAGGTCAAGTTGATTGATATATAATCTTGTATATTTAGGAATTATTCATTCTTTCCTCAACATGTTAAGAAGAAGCAGTCTCATTGTTTTGTTCATATTGTTCTGTTTTTAATTTGGTTGGATTTATTTATTCAAATTAGTATTCAATGGAATTACAACGTGTTCAAAACTATTCTTGGACTAAAAATTAATTTTGGAATTATAGCGAACTCAAGCGAGAACATTTTTGATTACATTATTGTGATTCATCCAAGGATTATTAGTACATCGCCACATTCCACGCCATTAACCCATTGGCACATTCGAGACTACAGGCAAATCAACACATTCAGTAACGGAATTTATTTGGAATACCAATGGATTCAATTGGAATTTCATACATTTAGAACAATTAGGACCATATGTGATTTAATTCACAACACTGAGTTCTTTTTAAATTTTCACATTGCATTCTAGGGAAAAACTATTTGTTGAACTTAACAAAACCTTTTGGTTTTCGCTCTTTTCTGTTGCTTTCATTTATAAATTTGTATATTTTTCATTTTTACGATTTCTTTATAATAAATCTAAACTTTATCCTGAATAGTACAGATGTGACGTGTTGTGCATCCTCTTTTGATGCCAAAATCAGGAACTTCAAACAATTAGAGGTCGCTAATCCATGATCAGTAATTTCCACAAGTTTATCCAGGTATCACCGCATGAAAAGCTACCTTATAGAAAGATCGTAATAGTCCGAATAATTCCTTTAAATTGCTTTATGCTACGTGCTTTAATTTGCGTAACTTTTTTGTACAATACGCAAGCAAAACAAAGCTTTAATTTTTCGCAAACTATAATGTCAAACAAAAACAGCATATTAAGTTTTACATGTGACTTTGCTACTCTTCACATTCTCCTGCTACCACTCATAATGTTGCTGCTGGACTTTCTGCGGCTATCATGCCTGTTACTGCTGCTACATGTTCAGCTATAGCGCTTCTTCTTACCATGCTGCTACCATTGCTGCTATTACCGAATCTTCTCATACTGCTACATCTCCTTTAGCTATGTCGGATGTTAACCAATACAAACAGTTCATTATTAAAAATTATTTTCTTTGTAAGTCGCCAACAAGTGATTTAAATTTTAAACAACTTCACAAACTTCAGAATATTAACTTACAAAGTAACATAGTAATATACTAAACTACAATTCAAAATAGTTTTTTGTGAAATTGTAGTTGTACAAAACCCCGCTTAATCGGAATGACTATAGAACAACTGAGGGAGAAATCATAAGCAGTATACACATGAGAGATTGCGTCAAACCAGTTGTAACAGACTGGTAATAGAACATAATTTTGGTATAAGATCACGGTCACTAAAAGATTCTTTCATGGCTCTTACGAGGTTTTGGATATGGATTACTGATCTTCTGATTCTATGTAGCCAAACACCTTAAGTGTTATGGTTTTGCTGCAGAACACGTCTCAAATCTCGGTCTAGAACAAGTCGGGAAGACGAGAGGTGGAAGTAAACTGATTGTAAGCTGGTGGTTCTGTGCGCAGTAGGAGCGTACCAAAACTCTCATTTTCCAAAATAAGATTTAGCAAAGACAAAACGTTGTTATTTTTTGCATAGTATATATACACTGTTAATATTATTTGAAGAGGGTCTGGAACCGTTTACTCATGGATGCTAAACACCTTCTGTTTTAATTTGGAATTCGTCAAATTGCTTGATATTCCACACTACTTTGTGGTTTAGTAACAATTATTTCACAAACCTCTTTCCTTTACTTGATGTCAAGACTTCTTCAATCATGCATACACCGCCAGTGCAGTCTGTTGGTAAATGCACGAGAGAACCAATATAGGATATTACTTCATGTAAGTCGATTCTTCAGCTGGTATAAACAATGTATATTATAGAAATTAAGTGTCCAATAGACTGATCATATGGTATATATACTTGTAGTGATAGTATTGTAAGACACTTGTTTTTTTTAAATATTGACAAAATCCGGGAATCATTTCGGAACTAAAACACTCTATTACGAATTATTATGATTCCGCTGATATAAATGCTACACAAAAGCGGTATTTTCATCATTTTTCCCACATCTCTGACTATAAACAATTTTTTTCATTTTAGTCTAAAGGATTAAGTCCTCACCTGTGTCAGTTCCCATAAATGCTTTGTTTCTATTCTACTATATACCCTGACACCATTGATCATTGTATGTTAAGACATGGAAATACTGATTTCTGTCGTTTGATTTGCATCGCAGCTAAACGAGCATATTCGGGTGGAAAACGTAACCTATATTGGAAGAATAAAATTATGCTAGGACTAATACATCAATAATTGGGAAGGCTACTTCTTCCACAGTCATCAAAGTACAGTACATTAATAAAGTGCCATTATGGAAATCAAAATTAAAAGAAAAATATTTTAACGGCTGTGAAGCAACGAACAGTGCTTTATAGATATAGAAACGTATAAAGCTGTCATGTTACATTCGTATGTAAAATATGCATGAATTAAAACAGAGAGGATGAGGAATTTGCAAAGAGCTTTAGAAAAATTAGAATTAGAATAACAGAAGCAAACTCAATGCAATTATGCAACATGTATTACTTTTGCACGATCTTTTCTTTATGAAACAGTACCACGTTTATTACTAGAACACTACACAAAACTGTTTCACCTCTCTATGAGAAGTTTTGACCATTTTTATATCTTCCTTTTATTTGTAACAAGTTTTTCGCTGGAAAATGTCATCTCTTCCAGATGTACTTAGAGTGGCAGTTTAGTCTAAGGCATTCGCCTTTACAGATCAATATCATCTCACTTCTATCCACGTGGGCTCGAGTCTCGTACTTTGTCAAATTTCTAAAATGATGTTGTTCCTACAGGAAATATTGCTGTCAATATTAGACTAGAAACACCTTTTCAAAATCCTTTAAACAAATTTTTACGAAAGAAACCCACTATTATTGAGATGATAAACGGTTATTTTGCATCCAAAACTTTATATTCATCGGAACTCTCAGTCTCACCGACCTAACATAAATCAACAACAGTACTGTGAACACACGTTATAGGTTTGGTTTTGTGGGCTTTTATTCCATTCGTCAGCAGATGATCAACTATGAGTGGTGGGAAAAGAACCCTGGAATGAACTACCAACCAATGGGAAGCTACTGGCAAGAATCACATTTACCCATGTTGATTGAGCTGAGACTTGAAATCAGCGGTGACGTGTGAGTGATCTTTGAAGGCAAGCGCCGTAGACCACTAGGCCTCCTGGTGCCATTGCTTGCCCATTGTTTCACAATCCTCTTTGTATGGCATGGTTTACTATGGAGATCACTGATTAACTGGTCTCAGTCAGCTGGATCTTTGGTCTTTAGTCATGACATGCCCTATATTGACAAATCCCATTGGTCTTTAGTCATGACGTGCCCTATATTGACAAATCCCATTGGTCTTTAGTCATGGCATGCCCTATATTGACAAACCCATTGGTCTTTAGTCATTACATGCCCTATATTGACAAACCCATTGGTCTTTAGTCATTACATGCCCTATATTGACAAACCCATTGGTCTTTAGTAATGACATACCCTATATTGACAAATCCCATTGGCCGTTTTTTATCTGCCTTTTCTTTGCTCTAATTTTAGACTCATTATCGACAGGTGAAACCACTGCCACTGTCTGTTTTTTAAAGCAGACAAACTGCATTTATAATTTTACTTAATAAATGTCTCATAAAATCTAAATAAAAAGGGAATGAAAAGTAGAAAGTAGGAAATTATTTGACAAGGCAAAAACTTAACTCTTTATAGTACGAAAAATGTTCTGTTTCAAACACGCATTCGCTAGTTGACATACAAATATACCGAACTTTCTTAATTATTTTTTTCTCTGTGTTCTGGATCACTTACCATGTTCTATCCACTTTAAACTGGTTGACCAGTTTCAATCTACTTTACACTAGATTTTAATAATTCTTTTAAACTAATATGTAACCACATGCCAACCTTTAATTTCAAACCACAATATGCCAAGCCATTCTTGAGCAACTGGTGGGTCAGAGTGGGCTTGACCTTTGCACTTCACTCTAGGCCACTACTCCTCAAATTCAAATTAATGCCTATGCCACTGCTCCACAAAATATTACTAGAAAACCTGGGTTACCAGATGTTGAATCAGCTGTTATAACAACAAGAAAATAGTCTCAAGGGCCGTCAAATTAGTTGCGGTAACTAAAAAATATCATAGGCCAGTAGTCCTTATAATAATTGTTCTGACAAAAATCCCAATACCATTTTGAATTTTATGAAAACCATATACCCACCCACACCTACTATTCACCATAACTTATAGTACAAAAACCCACAACCTTTTACCTCCAATTTTAATAATTTCACTTTGCAGCGAATCCAAATAGCTATGCAGTTTGTTTTTCCTTTTGTTTCTATTGGTTATTGTTGTTTTGTTTTTATTATCATTGTAAAAAGGACTATCCCAGCATTGGAAGCCTTGCATTATGGATAAGTATATAGTATAGAAAAATTGTTTAGCAGTTAACATCGTAAAGGAAAGGCGACATCTGATTTGCAGAAATGTTCCGTACCGAAGGGTATCGAAACTTTGATCTCTTTTTTGTTCTTGCCTAATCAAGATTTAATGCATTTTTTGTATGATACGTAAGCCGTGCTTATGTTATTTTATATCGCATACACGAGATTTAGACCGTTTTTCGTCATATCGGAGCAGTATGGTCTTTATTTTGTTTGGAACTCTCACTATTTTTCAGTAGTTGTTTGGATCCGGTACTGAGTTGTGCCTCAATTATGCCCAAATAAGACAAGAAAGAGGAAACCAACAAAAATAAAGTTGTATGAAGGAAAGAACTTTCAGAAAGTAACGGTCATTGAATTGTTGGAGAAAAAATATCAAATACGCGGAAGAATATCACTAAAACTGAAATCCGAATACGGGGAGATATATTGCGAAAACTTTTTGACGGATACCATAGATAATATAAAATATCTATAGACATGCTACTAACTGAAACGATTTTATGTATGGATTAACATAGCTCCTTATAATACAACAGATGCCTGTGGAACACTAGAATGCAAAATAAGTAAGAAAGTCAGGATCTCAAAATGTAACTCTAATTTTGAGAACAGTTATGTTCCTAATATCACGGACGACAGCTTTGTAATCAGAAAAGTACTGTTATGAAACCGCGTTATAGATATGAATAAGAAAAAGGGACGATAGAGTCAACTGAGAGAATAATTACTATATAATAGCAGATAATACCTTACAAAACTCAAACTAAATTATTCAAGAACGACAAAATTTAAACATGTAAATAAATATATGACAAATATATGTTGGGTTAAAATGGAAATGACATAATTAATCTTTTCCTACTTGGAAAAGGAAGGAAATGTTTGCTCATTTTAAACTGTGTAGTATTTATACGTAATAATATGCACAATATATTTGGAACCAACTGACTTTATGCATGTTAGCAAAATGAATCTTGGGATGAAACGTTGATTCAAACTACCAACTGCACATAATGTAGAACATCGTGCAAATGTAATGCAGTTGAAATGACATCATAGCGCTGTTATATATATTTAATTTATATCTAATTTAATTGTTTGTATGTTTGAAAATCTTTCTATTTTTAATTTCATTATATGTCAGAATAATGTAGTTCTGTTCATTATGAACTCGTACTTTTTCCAGAAAATATTTTGTCCTTGACTGTTCAATTCTGTAAACAAATAAGGCTGATTAGGTTCCCGATCTTAATTCAAATTTAGTAACAGTCACGTCAAGAAGTTATTTTTTTAAATTTTTTTTTGTGGGGGGAATAATAAGGTTGAGATCGAGGCTGTGTTGGATATGTGATCCTCGACTTGTAAATAAGTTTTAGTGAAGTAAACAACTTTTATTCTCGGATTGGATCTTATCAAGAACATACAGGGGCTACGTACATTTTTTAATATGTAAACATGATCACGTGACTCTTATCCGGGCATCTGTTTTCCGTAAATATCAAGTTTTAAACCATAGAGTAATAACCGTAGTCGGGCGTCTAAATACAGGGATGTAAAGGTGTTTATTTTGTTGTGTCATTTTGGGAATTACATTTTAATGTTTTTTTTCTGATTATTTGGATTCTAAAAGGATTATTTTGTTTCTCTGGAAATATTTTGAGTTCTCATACAGAATTCTTGAACAAAGACATTTCTTAAAAATCTCATTCGGATTTCAAAACCGGATTACTGCCTGCGTTTCTACAAGGAACTGTAGACTTAAACACAGTACAGGATACAACATACGTCATCGCCTTCCATCTTGGATTCCTCGTCGGAACTCGAACTTGAATTCATTAGAACATTTTATTATTAGGACTTCTAAAATTGTATTCGTGGATTATTCTTGGATTATTTTTGGATTTGATTCTTGAAACCTTAACAGAGGAAACAATAAGAAAATGAGATAATGCAACCTAACAAAACATGCATATGAAGGTGAAAGGATAGACGATCTTCTATCATAATGTTAATGTTATAATTTGGACGCAAAAAAAAGACTAAAAAGGTTTCGCAGAACAATTGATTAAAGAAAAAGGTGACATGTAAATTGTGCAGAACTTCTCGATAATAAAACTCAAAGTCGGAAAAAATGAAATATCTACCTCCTCTAATTTGTCGTCCAAACAGAGAAACATAAAAACAGTTGCAAATGAAACCAAATGGCGAATTCTCACACGAAAGCTATAAGATTCAGTTTGCACAACAATTCTCCACCCGCTCATTTAATTAATACAGATTTGAAGCTGGAAAAGACACATTAAGATTTTACTCATTAATAAAACAAAAATAACTGCCAGAACAATCAAAGAGTTAGGTTTCAATAAAGTCCAGCTAGACGTATCGATTCTCAGAAAAGAAATAAGTGTATATGGTGTACATCATTCTGTTCGTTGGTATCATGTACATATAAAGCATATGGCCAACAGGAATATAGAAATACAGAGATCTGTTTCTCGTATTCCAAAAAAACAATATGAATATCGGGGACAGAATTATTTATCAAGACTAATTTTGTCTTTAATTAACAAGCCTAAGGATCAAAAACTCTTTCGCAACAAGTGCATGAAATGTTGTGATTTTGAATTTGTATTGTAAGGACTTAAAATATTATGCTACTAAGGATATAAAACAATAGATATCATGACAATATGTATCATTACAATAGATATCATGACAATATGTATCATTACAATAGATATGATGACAATAGATAGCATGACAAATGATAGTTCTAGAATTATCAAAAATACAACATTTCGTCCCTTAAAGATTTTCGTTCGATAGATTTAAACAAAATGGCCCAAGCCATAAAGACGTGTTAATAGCAGAACAATAAAATGTTTAGATATTTACCTGTTCAAGGATGAAAATTCAAAGAAACAATAAGACTGCGGAGAAAATGGGTCTTCGACGAAGATATCTATCTCCGTTAATACATAGATTCATTTGAAAAATTTAATGAAATTGAAATACCGACAATATCAATAATTTATTGAAAACTAAGGGCTTAGCACAGCGGATTACTACCATGTAAAGGTTATGAAATATTTAAAAACGAATCATCTAGACGATGTTAAGAACTTTTAAGAATAGAAGATAGTTAATTGACAGATGATATTTTAGACGAATTCACATTTGTTCATATGAATAACTATAAACCAGTCTCAGGACATTATTCAACTGTATCAGAAATAGCTAGGACGACGAAGAAACAATTAAACTCAGTTTCATTATTGGAGTGATGATTTTGAAACTGGCGGTATTCTACAAGTATATATAGAAGTATTAACAGATGTTCACACGATATTTTATGGATTATCATGTCGTTCCACGAAAGCAATATATATATATATATATATATATATATATATATATATATATAGAGAGAGAGAGAGAGAGAGAGAGAGAGAGAGAGAGATAAACACGTTTGTAATACTTCAGTAAACTTACCGAAAATTGAGGTTTATATGTTATATCTGTTTACAGCACGAAAATCAATGAATAAATTAGTAGTTGTTTGTCAGGAATACAGATACAGAATAATTCATAACTGTCGGTAAAGAATAATAAATCATAACATGGCGAATTTCAAGAGATAGTAGTTTGTTCAAATATGGGACAACCTTCAAGTAGGGAACAGATAAGTAACGTACTAGGTCAAAGATTATACGATAATTTTATCACCAGTTTCCATGGAGACCACATGAAATGCCGCTGACACTTGTAAGTATAGTCTAGATAAGTCTGTCAGAACATGCACCTTTTTAGTCAGCCTATTTCGCCAACAAAATTATGAAACATAAATTAATATTTTTTTGCGCAATTTCTAAGTTTGTATTTTTTTAAATAACAAAACAGTTTAAGACAAAGAGAGAACCGTGAAGGGTGATTTTATGATACGGATTTTGTATCCAGCCGGAAAATAATTGTTCAACTTATATGGTTTGTTTTCAGCTAAAATTAGGTCACAAATGTAACATTTTAAGTAAGTACAATTTTAAGCAAAGTGAATAAAACCTTTATATATAATTTTCGTCTGGACGTGTTTCGATGACATTTAAGGTGCAGGGATTTAAACAACCAGAATTGAATAGTAAACTATATTAGTATCAATGTTTAGGACCACACTTGGTATCTAATTCAATCTGAATTCGACATACACTTTAGTCAGATTGAACTTTATTTGTGGGTACCGTTGGCTTGTCTACATAATTCATATTAACATTATTATCTTTGGTTTCTAGCTTTCGATAATTTATTACTGTCTGTTTATCATCTGCTGGTATTATAGTGGTTACCACGTCGGTGTTTATGTCAAAATTTATCCAAGTTTAAATGAATATAATGAAGTTTTCAAATAGGTATTATAATCTGCTATACTACCCATTTTCATCACCATATCACTTGGTAAATAAAACATGCCATCACCACCAACTAAACAGTTCGATCTAACGTTTTAATAAAATGAAACGTTGAACTCATTTTGTGATATACTCATCCAGTGCACCTAAATTTGTTTGTTTCGTAAATGCGTTTAGTAGCATTACAATCGTAGCGTAATATTTGCTGCATTTTTACTTGACCAGCTATAATGGATATTAGTTCTTGTCTAATACCGTAATCTAGACGTGGTACTAATCAATTTGATAGACATTATTTGCTATCACTAGGAAAGAAATAAGTTCACCTATTTTGTCATAACATGGTATCGTTTGATTTCTTTAGGTAACATTTTTCTTCTGTATTAATTCTCCTGCTTCTTAATTATTAATTATAACCTCATTTGTATGGACTGGGCAAAGCAAAAACAGCTTGTATGTTCGAAAGGCACATTATCAACAATACAGTTTTTTTCTCCATGTGTATATCTCCAATCAATATTAGTGTAAATATTACAGTAATTAAAATTTCTGCCATATACTTCTAGATGTATGTAGTTGTTTGCTGCATTAAATGTTTTATCCTATGCTAATAGTACCGTGCATTCACTGCATTGAATGTTTATCCTATGCTAATGGTACCGTGTATTCACTGCATTATATGATTTATCCTATGCTAATAGTACCGTGTATTCACTGCCTTTTATGTTTTATCCTATGCTAATAGTACCATGCATTCACTGCATTAAATGATTTATCCTATGCTAAAAGTATCGTGCATTCTGATTCACTGTGTTATGTATATTTGATTTAATGTAGATTTTATTTAAATTAATTGTTTGTTTGATAGTTTTAAGCTTTTATTCCATTACATGTTATTGTAATGTAATTTTATTTACTGAATTTGACATTGTCCAGAAATTTAATTCAGTTATAAACAACTAATAATAGAAACTTTGTATCTAATGCTGACCTAATTCCTGGCCTTGATTCAGAACCAGTAAGAGCTGTAATAAACAAAGTTTTTTATTTTTTTTATTATTTCTCAGAGTACGATTCATAAAGTGAAATCAAGGCCATGTCTGGTCTACATGTGAAATAGCATGTATCACTTAGATCTTTTAGAGGATTGACCCACATCGCATATCTGTTTTGCGTTGTAGCTAGATTTAATATTGGTGTTTTGAGAAAGAATAGTCATCAGTGCCTTAACACTTGAGAAGTTAAAGTGTGTTATGTTGTGACCATTGTTGGGGCTAATTATTTTGTTTTCTTCAAAATTATTTGGATTCCAAGAGACTGTGTTTCCATGGAAATACTTGTGCTCTAAATTAATTCTTGTACAGTGACAGTTATCAACATTTGCACAGAATTCATACACTGTAATATTATTTTCTGTGATTCAACAAAGAAATGTTGACACATCAGTACGACGCTGACCACAGCATACGTCATCACCTTCCATTTTGGATTTCATCTGGAATCTAACACAGTTTCATTAGAGCATTTTATCACTAGGACTTATATTTTTTCATTCTTGGATTATTCTTGGATTATTTTTGAATTTGATTCGTAAAACCGCATTTGTTTTCTTCTCATTTTTATCTTGTTTTTCTAGAGAAACAAATTATTTGTTAAAGTTTATAAAACTTGTTGTCTTCACCTTTTTCTTCTTACGTTTTAGAAATAGCCTAAACACGTAACAAAGAAAACTGTGCGTTCGTCCTTGGGATATACGAATGCTGGCTAAAATATTTCAGAAAAAATGTTTTTGAATTTAAATTCCCCATGGTTTTGAAAGAAACAAATCCAAGAATTATTTTTCATTTTAAGAATTCGTTCGTAAAATCAGCACGCTTTAAGACACTATCTTCAAATTAGTGAATTTAATTTTTTAATCCTACCCAAAAGTGGTTATAAATTTTGAAAATGGAAGTACAGCTAAAAAAAAGTTGGAATTAGAGATACAACAGGTTCAGTTTCACTTAGAAATGATACAAATGGAAAGAAAAAGGGAGGAAATACAAATGCAATTTGAGAAAGATAATGAACAAATGTAGTTACAGAAAGAGGAGAGAGAGAAACAAATGCAGTTACAATCGGAGAAAGAGGAGAGAGAGAGACAGATGCAAATGCAAATACAAAGAGAAATATCAAGTTAGTACCCCCTTTTCTGGAAAAACAAGTAGACAAATATTTTTCTTATTTTGAGAAAATTGCTGAAAATGTGAAGTGGCCAGGAGAATTTTGGACTCTATCACTGCAATATGTATTCACTGGTAAAGTTCGTGATATTTATATTTCACTGTCACTAGAGCAGAGCGCTGATATGATGTAGTTAAGGACTATAATTTGAAGGGTTATGAGTTAGTCCCCGAAGCTTATCAACATGATTTGAGGAATTCTAGAAAATCAACTGACTAGACCTATGTCGAATATGCATGGGGAAAAGCACGACAGTTTTATAGGTGGTGCTTTTATAGAAAGGTTAACAAAGATTACAAAAATCTCAGACAACTTGTATTACTTGAAGTGTTCACGAACTGTGCCCATAATGACATTAAGACTCATCTGGATGAGCATCAAACCAGAACCTTGGACAATGCTGCTCGTACTGCTCGTGAGTGTTCTTTAGCTCATAAAATTTCTTTTGTAAGCAAGTCTTCCACTTAGCAGTCTTCTGGCAGAAAATTATTCAGCCTAATACAAGTCCTTCCAAATTTCAAACGGGCACAACTTTTAAAAAGCGAGCTTCTGATAAAGATCAAAGATCCTTGTCTCTTCCTACGTGTACCTATTGCAAGAGAAAAGGAATGTTATTTCTGATTGATACGATTGAAAAATAAGCATCAAAATCAAGACAGACCTATTCCAAATGCTCTTACTTCTAAGAGGTCAAGGTCACGGTCATGTATTGAAAGCAATAAAAATTTGTTGGGTCTAATAAACTCCAGTCTGATTTTATTATGGAGAATTATGAACCATTCATGTCGAAGGGTTCTGTATTACTCTTGGGTGATTTGACCAATCCCATCGCTATTAAAATTTTAAAGGGCACAGGAGCTTCCCAGAGTCTTTTATTGCCAGGAACTTTGCCTGATTCTGAGAAGTCTTCTTCAAATGAGAGTGTTCTCATTCAGGGAGTAGAGTGCAGCTTTGTTAATGTTCCTCTCCATTGTGCAAATTTGTCATCAGACTTAGTCTCAGGACCCGTGAGAGTCGGAACAGTGTTTGCCTTTCCCGTTGAGGCCATTCATTTATTATTAGGAGACGACCTAGTTGGAGACAAGGTTGTGGTCAATCCACTTGTAACTGACATGCCTTGTTTGGATCAGAAAGTCGATCCTATTGAAAACGAATTCCCTGATTTTTACCTTTTTACCCAACTTGTGCAGTTACTACAGCTATGGCAAAGAAAGCTCTTGAGAATGATGTTGATCAGGAAAGTATTCCTTTATGTATTGGTCAGGCTTTTGATGAGGTTACTTTCACTCCTTCTTTGGATCAGTCAAAAGGTATTAATCACAGTGATCCTATTTTAACTACTCATTCTAATCAGGGTGACAAACGACAATCACTTGTCGTCAAACAGGAAAAGGATCCTGAGATCTTCTGTTTGTTTCAGAGGGTTATTAGTGAAACTGGGTTCATTGAAGTAAGGATATGTTATTTCATTAAAAATGGGATTCTTGTAAGAAAATCGAGACCTCCCGTGGTACCTGCTGGTGACAAGTGGTCTGTGAACTATCACATTGTAGTTCTACAATCGTACAGAGAGGAAATTCTTAGTCTGGCCCATGAAAGTCTTTTGACTGGCCTTTTAAGGAATAATAAGATTTATTAATGTGCAACTAGTGTAATAATAATAATAATAATAATAATAATATATTATTTTCCATTTTTTTAATTTATTCATTCCAAAGCATTATTAAGAGACTAAATGTTGGGTTTGATTGAAATTTAAACGTAGTATCACCATATTATTACATGACAACATGATACATCAGATAAATTAATACTCTCCTGCTTCACTGCCAAAGAGCATGACTGTAACAACCACCACCGTTTATTTACGCTGACAACGAGCATGGCTGTAACAACCACCACCGTTTATTTACGCTGACAACGAGCATGGCTGTAACAACAACCACTGTTTATTTAGGCTGATAACGAGCATGTCTGTACTAATCACCATTATTTGCATTATCTATGCAAAGTATAATATTTCGTTGAACTCGGATATGACTATATCATAGTTGAATGAACGGAAGTAGATGTACGATATTACATCAGCGATTACACCACATTTGCATGTCTTATTCACGAAGTGTGTGTGTGTGTGTGTGTGTCAAATCGACATTTTCCTTGTGATTAAAAAAACATGGGCATCTTTCTTTACCATTAACGTCACCACTGTCATGCTAAATCAGAAAAGACAAAACGGAAAGAAAATTCGATAAAACAGATGATGTAGATGATGACATGGCAGTTGAAAAAAAAAATATAATGATGGTGATGAGGAGGAGGACGAACGTCGTAATGATTATTGTATTGATAATGATGCAGTTA
Source organism: Sinohyriopsis cumingii (assembly GCA_028554795.2). Lineage (NCBI taxonomy): Eukaryota > Metazoa > Mollusca > Bivalvia > Unionida > Unionidae > Sinohyriopsis > Sinohyriopsis cumingii. Next base: position 96,833,573 of record CM068831.1, read on the forward strand.
ATGAAAATACGATAATTTTCATCGTCATCATCTTCATCGTAGTTATCATCGTTAGAATTTTCATCTATATCATAGTTTAACTTTTGAATACATTTTATTCAGATTAATGGGTTTTTCTTGCATATATAGATGTAGATGAGTGTGCTAACCATCCGTGTAAGAATGGCGGCTTCTGTGTAAACCAGATCAACGGATACACCTGTACCTGTCCTGCCGGATTCGCCGGACATAACTGTACTATAGGTAGAGTGAAAAGCAAGTGTATAATAGAACGAGAAACAATATTTAATGAACTTTACATTTATTCATTTTTTTAATTTACCTCTTACGTGTAACTAGTGAAATCATGCAAGGTTTTGTCAGAAAGATACAAGTCATTCCTAAGACATTGTAGTCTTGAAATTAAGAAGAAAAAAGAGACAAGTATACAAAATTTATTCCTGTTCAAAACTCTTGTTTATTTTGCCACTTAAATTTTAACAAAAAATTGTATCGTACACTTACAAAATGATTTTCTTCTTAAGGAAATCATATCTGCAATAAAGACAGGGACATACTAAAATACAGGATAAGAGATTTTAGGACCGGGTTCTGTGTTGATGCTAACAATTGGATTAAAGGGACGTTACTGACTTCGATCTGGTATTTTTCAGTTTGCATGATTTTCTTGCGGAAGCAAACATCTGCTCTGTCTTCACTGTCATATTTACTAAATCGACTATAAGCAAAATCTAACAAAAAATGAAATGCATTTATATACTCGATCAAAGAACCCTAGACGTTTGATCTTTTATTAGTGCATTCATCACGCCATAGTCTACTCGAAGCGATTTGCATTGCTTTGCAGTTAGCCAGCGAGAACTAAAGAATTTATAATGTGAAGTACTCAATTGTAAAAGCCAGAACATAAATTATTAGAGCAACACGTTTAGGACATAAGTGTATTTTGCAGTTTGGTGAAATAATATAACAATATGTGACATAACTAATGATACCTGAAGATAGGAATAAAATGAAACACCATCCCTCTTTCCTGACATTTACTTCAGCTAATGGGTTGCTAAGGAAAATACACGAACTTTTGCACGACAATTAACGGTATATGTAGTAGGAGCCAAATGTTGTAGGTCGAGAAAATATTCAACATGAAGGACTAACGGATTACACACAATATTAAGAGAAACACCAAGAAAAGATAAATAGCCACCCAAGAAAACTTTAAATGTGTAAATACATACGTTCCCTCTCGCAACATGTAAACGTACCGTAGAGATGAAGTATCTGAAGCTGCAATAAGATCTTTGCCAGAAGAGAGTCCCCCTGACAATGAGTTCTGCATCAATCATTGGCAGATGCAGCCAACCAAAATTGAAGAAACTGACATGAGTCGTTTTCTGTAGAGGCCGCGATAATTATACCCAACTGTCTGCCTAGGTAAATAGAACTAGCAATCTGACTGGATCAGTTTCTTTCAGCTGCATCGAATCATATAGCAATGCGGTAGATACTGTATCGACAAATTAGTTATGCTATAGGTCGATGTCGATGTATAACGAAGTAGATCGTCAGTCTTTGGCTAGCGAGGAATCTTCCACCATTACTTTACATATATCTACACAATTGGCTGAATAATAATAATAATAATAATAATAATAATAATAATAATAATAATAATGATGATGATAATAATAATAATAACTATTAAAAATATTATTGTTATTATTGTTGTTGTTGTTGATGGCGTTGTTACTTGCAACACATTATAAAATTAAAGTTTAATAACTTGGTTGTTTCAGTTAAATTTAAGATTATAGAGAGAGAATATTTTTATTTCAGAAGTGGAACTCAAGAAAGTTGTTGTTTGCAGTTTTTAAACCTTCAAGAACGAAATACTATTTTTATTTCTTTCTCATTCATAAGAAAGACGAAGTAAAGGAGAGCTTAGGGTGAAACGTATTGCTACCATTTTAACATTGGTACCAGTAACTCCACTACAGAGGTCACTTTTTTTTAAATAACCTCTTGAACATGTAATTTCTCTCTCACTCTCAAACAGAAAGCGCAAATGGCAATTTTACACAACGCTCGAGATGCCAGTAATTAAGGTAATGTATGTTTCTGTTAGGATATAATATTTTCGTTCTGGCATACTATACAATGATTAATCTATGTTAATTCTTAACATCAAGGATTGTTTTTGTAATGAGAAGAAATATGGGTCAAGTAGAAAATTTCTAAAGCCAATCATTGTAACTTTACTTAGTAATGCAAGTGATGACAATACTATCACACAACCCTCCTATGTTGACGCTATGATCATTTATTTGTTTAATCGTTATATATGTACTTATTTTATTTATTTATCTATTTATTAATATTTTAATGCATATATCGATTTAAAACAGATTTGCGTAAGAACGGAATGGACTAAGACGATGTTTGATTTAAAAGAAACAGTTATTTTTTATCTACAGGCACCTGTATGACTCACACTATTCGCATAACGCTAGCTCTTCCTTCGAAACACAGAATGTGAATTAAAATAGCTACATATATGTGTCATATCTTAGTAATTCACCCTTATTGAATAAACATATTAAATACTAGCTTTATTCTATGACAGCTGCCAAGACTATAGCACCGCTCCGGTGGTCTAAATGGTTAGAGCGTCCGCCTCGGATGCGGGAGGTCGTGGGTTTGAACCCCGGCCGAGTCATACCAAAGACTAAAAACAACGGTACTCGCAGGTGCCTTGCTTGGTGCTCAGAATTAAGAGATTAGTGATATGACTATTCGGCCTAGTGCCAAGATAATGTGACTTGGTGGGACATGATGCCACGCATCTGCGGCATGATGCCCCTGCGATAAACAACATGATAAACAGTCACATAACAGACATCGTAGCGATATGATTCAGATTGTTAAACCTACGTGAAAAATCCAAAACACGCACACGCAAGAATGTATCAACATCAAATGTTTGACTTGCATGAATGTAGTTCAGGTAGACACTAATAAAGATACAGGGAGATAAAACGTCACTATGCGCCACTAAAGCTCAAACATATTTATGCAAAGAAACGTACTTGGTGAACTCGAATATCTCTATATGATAAATGAGTAACATTAAGTACGTATGTTGTATTACCTTAGATATTTTACCACTTACATGTGTTTTACTAACTTTGTCTTTTTCTTATTTATTTTCGCTCCGAAACTCTTCGTTAGATGGCGTTCGCATATTTCTGTTAGCGTTAAGGCAGGCATTGTGTTGGCAACAGAAAAAACGAGTACAAAGAAGAGGAGACATTTTTGTTGTTGTTGTTGTTGTTGTAGGGTTTAACGCCATTTTTCAGCACACGATAGGCTATACATGGCGGCCAGTATTAATGTTGGAGGAAGAACCCAGGAAATCCCTGGAAAGAACCACCGACCCTCGAGAAGCTACTGGCAAGCTTTCTCACATACCCACACTGGCCGAATCCGAGACTCGATCCCACGCAGACAGAGGTGAGATGGCAGTGATCCGTAACGGAGAGCGCTTTAGAACACTCGGCCACTCGGGGCCCCGAAGAGGAGACAAGTATAACGATAATCATAATCGTCATCATGACAATAATAAGAAAGTTGAAGTTGATGTTGTTTATGGTATTGATTCTGTCGCTGTTGCTGAAAAATATTTTTTTCATTGTCATCATCCTTGTCTACACAATCAAAGTTTGTATTTACCGTTTCAATACATTGTCTGGATAAATTATTTACCAATATATTTTTCCTTGTAGAAATAGATGAGTGTGCCAGCAACCCGTGTAAGAATGGTGGTTCCTGCGAGGATCTGGTAAATGGATACGTCTGTACCTGTCCTTCCGGATTCGCAAGTCATGACTGTAGCACCGGTAGAGTCAAATACCGTAGTTTCTCGCTAAAACTAACACCAGTGTTAGTAAATGTACATTGAGGTACATTCATCGATTGCTCATAGAGAACATCGCTGAGGCATATGTCGCATGAAATACATTACTTAATTAGTATCGAACGTCGACCAATACTTAATAGTCTATTGCTAATACCAGGTACAAATGTAGTAGATATATGTACGATGAGATAAGCTGTAAAGGCAACCATCATGGAACTAATCTGAGGTACCTATTACCTGCGGTATAACAAAATGCATGTTATGTATGCTTACTCTCTGTCTTTAACATATGATATATGAGTTGTCATCCCCACGAAAGATGCGGATTGTTTATACTTCTTTCCATGACAACAGGATAACGTAAAACACAAACTGATATGTTCCCAAAGGCCAAAGATAGATTTAACGCAGCAATACTTTCTTCAGAGTTAATTTTGATTTGCATCATGACTCCCATCTCAGTTAACGAGCACTAAAAGAAATGTCACCAGACGTAAAGAGAAGAAAAAAAAACCTAAACAAAACTTTGCTGACTATGTTTCCAATAAGCAAACTGTTGGTTATCCCCTAACACAGAAAACTATTTTTACTACGCCGCCTTAGGCCAGTCGAATCATGGTTTCGAGCTACATTTCGCCTGAAAAACTGCATCACATTTGCCACCATGGCGACATAAACTGTATCTGCCGAGTCCCTTCTTGTTTATTCCATTGTGTAATTCACCAGTCTCCTACCGTAAATACTGCACCTGCAGTCACATAACCAATGTACACCACTAGATTTTAAAAGGGGCTATGTAACGACAGGGACACTCATGCGGCTCCGACCTTAATTCACTAAAATTAAACAATGGTATCATGGAAACTCACTAACACTTCACTCCGCGACGTTTGCTCCTAGTAATTTGCTAATTTTTTCGGGATAAGGAATATTTCCACTGCACCGAGTTTCAATAATCAAACAAGTAATGATACAAATTTAAGAATTCCTTAAAACGGGGCGCTACAACAAAATGCGCATACTCCTCTAATGTATATTTGATTTAATAATATCTGATTTAATATATATTTATTTTAATTTAAATGTTTGTTTGTCAGTTTTAAAATAAAATTTCATTGGATACTATTGTAATGTAAATGTAATCACTGGAGATGATACTCTTTCCAGAAAATAGTTTGATCTTGACTGTTCGTTTTAGTAAACACCAGGTGTTGACCTGGATTTTAACCGTGATTCAAAATTAGTACAGCCACGTTAATAAGTTATATTTTTATTTTAAAATGATTAGTTGTTGTCAATGTCATGATGGGATTACGTCATTAAGAAGAAAACTATGTTTTATTCAATTTATAAGAGTAAAATGGTTGTATTTCTTCAGGGTCATGTTAGGCGTACATGACATAAATACAATCACGTGAAACCCACCCACCCCTTTTTTTTCTTCTATTTCCCAACTTGGGGATTTTCGAAACTGCGTTTTAGAATACGATATAACCTTTGTTTTAGAGAAATAATCTCAGTTGTTTTTTTTGCGATTACACTGGAAAGTGTGTGTCTTCATGACCAGTTTTGAGAAGTACATTTTAATTTTTCTTAAGATCAGTTGGATTAGTTCATTTCTCTGGAAATATTTAATGTGTTCATACAAAATTCTGGGACAAAGTTTATCAAACTTTTATTCGGATTTCCAACACCTGAGTGTCATTATTTGAGTTTTTACAAGGAACTATAGATAAGCACAATACTGACTACAGCATACGTCATCGCCTTATGTTTTGGATTCTTCGTTGGACTCGAACTTGAAATCATTAGAACATTTTATTATTAGGACTTCTAACATTTTATTGGTGGATTATTCTTATATTATTTTTGGATTTGATTCTTAAAACCGTAAGTTCATATTTTTTTCATTTTTACAGTATTTTTCCAGGGAAATAAACTATTATATTTTCTAAAGCTTGTTGTTTCCACGCCTTCTTGTGTTACTGTTTATTCGAGCCTAAACACGTATCATAAGACTCCAAATTTATTACAATACCATCACCACTATCTGCATAATTCAACTTCACTTTTGAGATCAGTGATATCTTTCTAGATTCTCATTAAGATAAGTTTGTCCATGTCATACCAGTCTTCGTCCATAATTATTAATACAAACAGTTTCTTTACGTTGTCAATAGACTGTGTAACAGTTGTTATATTCTGCACCTAGTCATCCTAAATACATATGACATGTCATCTAAAAATCTGATTCAGGAGCATCATTCATTCGTCTGTTAGTCCTTTGCTTTCTTGGAAAAACAGGTATTTCCATCCATTATCAAGTATAAATATACTAGACGCGTAATAGCTCTTTCGTCTGTATGCTGCTAATACGTTGGGAACTGTTGATTTTTTGAATCCTTCAGTTGCTGTTTTGTGTTCTTCAAAACGGCTATTGAGTATACATTCCTTCCACTACAATAGCAGCAGAGGGGGCGAATCGGACATTTTGTCCAATCGTTATTTTGCTTAATTAATACTTTCTGCACTCAACGATCTAGTGTCGTCAGCGCCTGGTAAAAAAAAAACGACGTCGTCGTTGGGGGATCGTCCAATCGTCATTTGGTTTAATTAACACCTTCTGCGCGTCGATCCCCAGCGTCGTCAGCGTCCGGTAAGCACATCGACGACCGCGTCGATGTCATCGCCCCCTCTGCTGCTAAGTGGTTATTTACAATGAAAATTATTTACAACTAACCGAATATTTGGTCAAGTCCGATACGATATCGTGTCCGAGGATCATGTAAATTTATCGTTACGAATCCATGTGGGGTCGACTGAGCATGACTAAAAAAGTTTCGAAAAACATTAAAGTCCATGTCACCGCCGCACCATGTCTGCCAAATATTTCGTAGCGTGTGTGTATCAACGCCGTTGAACACAGCAAGAATATTACAGTTGTCTCTAATTACTTTTGGAATCTGAGTGTATCGTTGAGTGACATATATCACGTCAGTGTTTTTATGCCTGCCTCTGGAAAATATTCTAGCTGGGTTTTTTTGATTGTCTAACATAACATCATCGTACACGACTAGATTGTTAACGTCGCCATCAATATCATCAATACCCGGTGCATCATTGATATCCGTAATAAACTCAATAACATTTTTTTTAGCGATCGCTGATGCATTCTCGTTGAAATCTTTCAACACCTCGTAGCATCGTTGATCATCTACGCTAGGAGCAACCAAATACAACTTATCCCACTTCATCCATCTCATTATTAAATTGAGTAACAATTGCGTCTTGCCGGATCCAGATGGTCCGATGATAATCATCCGGATCGAGTTTGGTAACGCTGCAACATGCTTAACTGGTTCTCTTGTTTTAGTCGCCGAAAAATCAATTATATTCATATCTCTATACATAAATTATGGATCTATATTGTGTGAAGTGTAGAGTACGTACTGGCACAAATGATATGACAACCGCTACAACAAGAAATAACAGATCGGCCCTTACTGGCAAGTGTGTACAATGCGGTACAAAGAAATTTAGATTTATTTCTATTAGACCCGGAGATGTTTTAAAAAAAAGCGAGGAGGTGACATCGCAGCCAAATTGGCAAAACTCCCCGGAACACCGTGGGCAAAGTATCCAGGAGAAAAACACCTCCCAGGATATAACTACTGTGGCCCCGGAACACGATTAGATATCAGACTCGATGATCAAAATCAGCCCAAACCCGGTGAGTATCCAATAAACGCTATCGATAAGGCGTGTCATGCTCATGATGTTGCTTATAAAAGTAGCGATCTGCAACAGCGTCATATCGCGGATGTAAAATTAATTCACGCGCTAAATGCTATTCCTGATAAATCCGTCAAAGAAAAATTAGCCTCATGGTTGGTAAAATCGGCTATGAAAGGTAAATTAATGATTGGAAGCGGAGCTTCTGGCGCTGGTAATTGAAAACGATAGCGTTTATAATAACAACATGGAATCCATCTATTATTCTCCGAGAGGATACTGGAAGGGGAAGGCCGCAATTGGTAAGCTTGCAAGCGCTGCAAAGGTAACAAAGACCACTGCGGCTAATTGGTTATCCAAACAGGCTATATGGCAAATCTATCTACCACCGCCTAAACAAATCAACTTCTCGCGCTTTGATGTCAGCGTACCTAATGAAGTTCATCAGGCTGATATACTATTTTTGCCGCATGACAACGGTTATAAATACGCGCTAACCGTAGTTGATGTTGTGAGTCGATACAAACAAGCGGAGCCGTTAAAAACAAAGTCGGCAACTGAAGTAGCCGCTGCGTTTGAAAGAATTTATCGAAGAGGCCCTCTGCGCTGGCCAAATCTATTACAAGTTGATCCCGGTAGTGAATTTCGCGGCGCTGTTTTATCAACGCTGAAACATCATAGCGTCGCGATACGACGAGGTCATACTGCGCTACATCGTGATCAGGCAATTGTTGAACGATTCAATCGGACTCTCGCTGAACGGTTATTTGGATATCAATACGCGAAGGAATTCATCCAAGAAAAACGATCTCGTGAATGGGTTAAAAGGTTGCCAGGCGTAATTGCAGCGTTAAATAACGAGATTACCCGAGCAATCAACATGAAGCCCAGCGACGCGATTAAATACGAGTATATACCCGGAAAATCAAAAATAAATAGCGTTTCCAAGCCGATTCTTGGTGATGTCACTGTTAGATATCTATATGAACCAGGAGAGCTTGAAGGCGGTAAAAAAAGAGCTACTGATCCTATTTGGAGTGTTACCACACATAACATATCAACGATAACACGATCAACTGGTAGACCACCGATCTATAGACTGGATTCAACTGCTCCTCAGCGCGGATTTACACGCGAGCAACTACAAGTGATACCTAACGATACTCAATTGCCCCCACGTGGTCTTAACTAGCGCCGTTGCGTCTATTGCACTCAAGACAGGCCAACCTCACATTGTTTTTGACATGACCGAGACTGTTATCGATCCTATCCACGGTAAATTGGCGAGTGTCTTTATCCGAATAACGCCAACTCATTATACAATTGCAACTCGCGCAGTGATTATTCTGTTGTTGTCGTAGCGAGATTATTAATTCGGCATCAATATCAAAACGCCGCTGTTTTTTTTTATCCTGTTGGCGGTAACCCGAGAGTTTTCTATCAATGACGCTTGCATCGATGGTGACTTTGTCGCCGGCTTCGTCAGTGACTCCGTCACCGGCTCCGTCAATAACAATTCTTCGAAGCTGATTTATCCTTCGTACTCTGGACACTGCAAGATAGACAAGATTCGACCATTCGATGCGATTATCAACTATCCAAACAATTGTGTCCGTGATGGTTAATCCCTGCGAGGAATGTATTGTTGTTGCGTATCCTAGCGTCCACGGGGATTTATCAGCACGTAGCGCGTCCTCGACGACACCGATATCAACGAACACGATATCATTCAGCACGAGAATTTGTTTTTTTGTTCCCGACGCTGTCGGGGCTGGAATTTCAACTTCAATGTTCTGCCGCCGTGTGTCCGCGGGTCTATAACATAACGGCACTGGACGCGTTGGAAACTTTTCCTTATGCAACGTAAACAACTTCCGCTGAAGTGTGTCTCTGACTATCTTTCTACTCGCTACAATCAAATCGTTTGGTCTCCATGTTTCCCAGAATTCATTCAACGGCGTTTCCGGAATCACCTCGCGGATTAATTCACATTGAATTCTATCCGGCTGTAATCTGATTAATTTCTTAACCTCGCGCAGTTGTTCATCAAGTGCTCGGTAATCAGTATCGGTTTCTTCATAATAGTCCACGAACCCGCTCAACCAATCATGTGGACCCTCGCCGACAAATGGTGGTGGTTGGCCATGGTCCCCACACATGATTACCGCTGTATTCGCGCGCAGCAACCACTCAAGAAACATTTGTAAAGTATCTAACGAAACAGTACATATCTCATCCCAGATGATAATGTCGGGAATAAATTTTTCACCCATTCGATCAGGAGTCCACTCACCGCCGCTGTATCGAAAAAAGCTGTGATAAGTAACGGCGTCAACATTTCGTTGTTTTATCTCTCGCGCTAGTCTATGGGTCGGTGTAAGCACGATTATACTTGCCCGCGTTCGAAATAATTCAATTGCCCGAGTCGTCTTTCCTGACCCGCCACAGCCGCTTAAATAAACCGTCTTGTGTCTACAAATTGGATCAGAACACGATGGTGCATTAGACCATTCTGACAATTTATCACCGCGTAAGTAGTTGTTCTCAACGGTGACATCTGCTGACGGGGAATAATCGCGTCGTATTTCATTTTTAATTCTCCATGTACCCCAACTCTCGTCCGGACTAGTAAACTCGGCTACGTTTTCCTTGTACGCTACGTCAACATAAAATGAATCAACGGCTACTCTAACCGCGGTATCGGGGAATCTATTTATCATCGAGAATAAATTGATAGCGGCATAACCCAGCATAGACGCCCTCAAATGTGGATACGCCGGGCTGTCTCCATCGCTGTAGGTAACAACTGTACCCAACCTCGTTCCATTGGACAAGAAAGCTGTTTTGCAGTTCACGTATCTATTTTTTGCCACTGCGTCCTTGATTACGAAATCATATTCTGCGTCATCTATAATCAGCCGTGAGCAATATCGTTTGTAGTCGCAGTTTTTTCCACCTTGTGTGAACTTACCAATTATTCTTCTACCGAGATCTTTTGCCTCGCGGTTTCGTTGGTTAAATATCCTCCTGGACCATTCGATGATATATTCCTCGTCGGCATCAATGTTTTTTCTGGACTCGTCAATTATGCTATCTAGACGCTCCGGTTCTGGTAACCAGACTTCAGTCTGCGCCCGGTATGATATAATTGCGTCACTGACAATCAACGAAACTAGCATGCTACAATCAATCATATACCGTAGCAGCGCTATTGGCAACCACTTCTTTTCAGCCATGTGTCTACCGATCCAAATATAGCAACAGCGATGGAGTCCTGCCGCGAATTCAAATGATACTATGCGAGCCAATCCCGTTAAATCAAAATCAGGCAGTGGTCCATTAATAGCAACACGAGTCATTTCATGACTGGGGTGTCCAAATCGTCTAAAGTACTCGGCGGCGGATCCATACCCGAGAAAACTCGCTGGATAACAGGCAACCATATCAACCGAGATCATAGCGTCGCGGTTGTATTCAGTGTTCCATAGTCCACCGTGATAATACTCCAAACAACTGGATTGTACATCCGGTAGAAATTCCCTGCGCGTTGGTCTCCACGCATTTTTCCTTGCTGCAACATGAGCTACAACCGATGGAATCGTAAAACAATTTGTTAGCAGTTGTTCATCATGCTCCTCAAATTCCATGGCGGTTTTTTTCATCCTGTTGTGAAATGCTTCAGTGCGATATAATTCACCGTTTGGTCTTACAAACTGATCAAAGGTATCCATGTCGTTTTCAGCGCTGCGAAGTAACCACACTGATACAGGGTCGTTTTTACACAAGCAGGCAATAGCATCAAATAGTTTCCTCTCTGCGAGAAAACCATCCTCTCCTAGGAATTCTTCGGGTATATACTTTACTGTTCTATCCCGTGGAAATATTGTGATCGCGGGCGTCCACGCGTGTTCGTTATGATCAATAATTTTGATTGGGGTTCCCTTTGATTTATATTTTGATTCGTATAATACTTCACCGGTTATTGTTGTAACGGTTATTGGAAATCTCAGCGATGTTTCTAATTTCGCTATGTCGCTGATGGTTGCTCCTCGCTCGCGCACTGTCTTCTCCCATTGGTTTATTTTACTACGTCGTAAATCAGTCAATTTGTTTCCTCGACATGCATTTGTAAAATGCTCTATTATTCGTTCTGCTACACAATTTATCCCAGTTGACTGTTTCATTGGTTTCAGTTTTCCGATATCAGGTTTCTTATTTAACGGGTATATTCCATAAACAACTGCTGTTTCAGGATACGCTCGTTCATAGTATGGTCTGTCAACTCCGGTTAACAATCCTGGCTTGGAGTCGCGGCTAACAATGACTGTTTTCTTATCGCTGAGAACCGGTTCAAATTTATCACGTATGATCCAATTACCTGATTCCACCCGGACAATGAATTTTACTCTGAAGAAATACCTTTTACCGTCAAGTTGTGATATTATCATTGCTGCGCGGTTGTCGTTCATGGTAGCATCAACAACACCATCAATTCGAAATGTTGACCAACTATGAGATGCACCATCACGTTTGAATTCATTGATACAATCGCGTATTTTACTCAACAGGGTTTTATCGTTTATTAACGCTTTTGGTGCGTCCTTGAGGACTCTATCGAGATTAAACCTAATATTTTTCCAGGGCTTAATTGCTGCTAATCTCTCGAACTCATCCATATAATTAAAACAAGTATTTAAATGAAAGAATATAGTATAATGAATAAATGCAAATGGTTGATGATTGGGTCGATAACCCCGTGCAATAAATCATGTAGAGGTGAATTCTGCGGGTATCATTTACAAAGCGTTCGTAATGGTTCTCTTGGCCCCCTCCCGTGCTTGGTTTGCCACGTTGGTGTAAGAGGAAAATCGCAGTTGTGTATCAATTGTGGCGGAAAGCGATACAGGGAACTAAAACGTTATTACGATAAACGAATAAAAAACGCCGTCATTGACCCCACCGCAGACTTCGTCATCAAAACCCCCCAAGACTATGTTGCAAGGTTTATAATTAAACCAAATAATGAATTAGACAAGTAGTATTATTATACAAATGGACCAAGAATTTCAGCCGCATCCCGTGCTCGTTAATTACGAGGCATCTCGCGACGGTATTGTTAGAAATTGTAGACTGAAGAAGCCGGTTGGATGGAAAAATAATCACGGATACTTGATGTTTGGTGCCGGAAAGAAGAAGTATTATGTTCATAGGGTGGTATTTGAAGCATTCAACGGATTAATCGAGGACGGTCTCGTTATTGATCATATTGATGGATGTCCTCAAAATAACAGACTGTGTAATCTGCAAGCCATCTCTCAGAGTGAAAATAGTAAAAAAGGCCAAACTGGTAAATGCTCAAAAAAAGCAAAAAGCGTAAAATCATTTGATACAACAACTCACGAGGAAAAAATATTTCAGTCGATGAATGAGGCAGGAAAATATTTCGATATTTGTAGAGCCTCAATACAATTTGTTGCAGAACGAGTATATCAAACAGCGATCTCAAAAAAGACGGGTCACAGAATTCGATTTTTATATATAACATCAAAGGGAGATAACTCGTTTTGTGATAGCGTCGCATGACAAGAGTTACGTCCCTTGAAGTCTAATTAATGTTGCGATTAATTAATCATTTTACGATGAAAACTAATGAAATACACGCTGTTATCTAACAGCTGTATTCTTTTTTTTAGTGTTTTATTTGAGTATTTGGTTTCATTTAAATGCCGTGAAACACCATTAATAAGTATTTAATGGTTTAACGATTCAAGGGAATTCAAATTAACACACACCTTGTGACTGACGCCGCTGTATTAGTCACTTTATATATAAGATGACTCGTTATAAGCCTGGGGCTTTCGAAAGCCAATTCAACTAATCAAAACTAACCCACGCTCTTGACCCGGGCGTGTGGTTGTCTTTTGTTCACAATCATGCAACCGGGTTAATTTAATTGGGTTGCTTTTGATTGGTTGAATTGACCGTAGAGTTCCGCCCCGCCGTTTTATGTTTGTGCTGTCTTGTGCCGTCCCATCATCCATCAATCATTTCATTGTAAATATATTCATCCTTAATTAAGTACATGTAGTGATGTCCCCCAAGCATATCTTCTGGGCGGTCTACGATGACGTTTGTCACCCTAGGCCTCCCTCCCGGTGATGTATGCTTTGGGGTTCCAAGATGTGAATGTTCTTAATTAAGTATATATGTATGCCTGTAATCTGCCACAACACTCGAGTGGAGATTTACGGCATTGTAATGTCCATGTATGCCTGTAATCTGCCACAACACTCGAGTGGAGATCTACGGCATTGTACTGTCTATGTATGCCTGCAATCTGCCACAACACTCGAGTGGAGATCTACGGCATTGTACTGTCCATACAAAAAACGGGGTCAAAAATGACCCCCAATAATTTTATTAAAATTTTTGATATTAGAAATAAGATGTTTTATAAGAATAATGAATATCGAAGACATCAATAATATATTAGCCGAGATTTCAAAATTAAAAAATCAAGGAATTGAATTATCTGATGGTCTCGACAGTGAAAAAATATTATCCGATTATGAGATTATTAACGAACAGTCGAAACGGGGGCGTTTTACCCTGGCCCGCGAGTACTTTTTTATAAAACGATTACAACATACGATTAATGAAAACTTGTACCACAATGACGCAAATGCATTCATTGGACTATTTACTGCCGTTGAAATAATACGAAAAAAACTCGGACGTGTTTATGAACGACGCCGGGAGATTTCTAGTAAGATCAAAAACATTAGAAGGATTATAAACGAAAACTCCGTGGAGCCCCCGATGGTACACTCGGCGGAAAATTAGAAAATTGCGGATCAATTTACAATAATGGTAGGTGAATCACTTACTACTCGGCTAGCCAGAGAGCGGCTAGCAGCGCTTAAAAAGTTTATACCGTTACGAGACAGAGTGAGAGAGAAACTTCAAACGCGACAACAAATGCAAACTGATTTTGCTGTTGGAAGTGAACAGTTATTTGCCCCGGTAACTAAAGCGACTAAGGATGTTACGGCGGTAACTGTACCCGTTCTTGGTGCGCTTGAAAAGATAGCGGCAGAGACAAAACAAACAAAAAGGTCTTTAGAAACACTCCCTGCAAAAATAGCGGCTGCTACAACACGGAGGCCACCACCACTCGCTATAACCGAACCACAAGAACCTTATGTTACAATGGCCGACGAGGAAGAATTAGGTGCTACTGCGAAAGAACCAGAAGAAGAAATACCCGAAGAAACACCAGAAGAAGAAATACCGGAAGAAAAAGAGGGGAATATACCCCGTATTGTACTCAAGAAGAGCACAATAGATGAAATTAGAGGCTTCAGCAACAGGGAAGAATTAATTAATTTTGCTGCCAACAATTTTGCTAAGAGCATACGAGATAAGAAGCATATCAATAGCGGTTACGAGAAAAATATAAAGTCGTTAAAGGACTGGGCAAGAATAGTGTATTTAGCGAGTAAACATAAAGATGCATTACCACATCGTAGTAAATCCGATTACGACGCATTCCACAAGGAAGTTAAGAGTATAACACCAAAAAAAGGAAAAGGATACTCTGTTGGTAAAGAATCCTACGGCGTTACCTGCCCTAATAGTGTTCTCAGTGATATATCACGGCTAGAGGTACTAATTGGAGGAAAACGAGCCGGAAATAACTCTACGGAAATAATCAATGAGGCCGCTGATATTTGCAAGCGGTTATTTACAGGCGGTATTATGGACATTAATGCATATCGAACGCTCATAGACGAGCTCGTGGATGATTAATTGGAAAACTGGTGTTTTTAATAAGGATGATCATACACTACAACCATGATAAACCAGTACTCGTCTACGTGGTAAACTCGCGATTGCCTGTTTACCGCGCGTACTATGGAGATGGTCTCGGTAGCACCATTGCGGGGTTATTTACAAGAATGGCTCCAAAAGTAGCGCCGTTAGCCAAACAATTAGGAATGAAGGCTATTGATGTTATTCGTGATAAGGGTATTAGTGCCATTGGAGATGTTGCCGGAAAGGCGCTTTCAGCCGCGCGGAACAAACTAATGTCATTGGTGAAATCCAAGAGATTCTCAAAAAGAAAACAGATGCCATCAACGATAGTGATGCCTGCAAATGCCAGTAAAGTAATAAATAACGCCGTGGAAGAAAAATTAGAGTCGTTGGCGACGACTCCGTCGTTGGCGACTTCGCCATCCGCCGATGCGGCAACCAACGCGCTCATGAACGCGATAGCGGGGAGTGGTTTAAATTCAAAGAATTTACGACGAAAAAATCGCAATTGAAAACATCAACATGATAAATAATAGAATGTTTGCGCGTACCGCTGATCCCGCGTTTGATATGGACGCCCCAGTGCGCAGGGATGATTCTGTCCGCGATTATCAATTTTATTCTTATTATGCAGCGCAACCTGACCTACGATCGCGAATTGAACTTCAAGTCCAAGATACCAGTAAATACTTTCTGCCGTGTGAAGCGTTTATCGAAATCGAGGGAGAACTCGTGACAAATGCCGCCGATAATGCACCATACGCAGATGACCATCGTGTTCGAGTTGGCTTCGTCAACAATGGTATCATGGCGTTATTTGAGAGCGCCAGATATCTTATTGACGGGCGAGAAATTGAATCAATAGAACGCGAGGTTGATGTTGCAACGACGATAATTGGGTTGGCGAGATACTCGGATGATTATACAAGATCGGCGGGCCCATCTATAATGTTCGCAAAGGACACCACTAATAACGCTGATCATCTTCAGTACGTTAACTTGCTGGTGGAAAAAGATACCGCAATTGATCAGGCTGAAGCAAATAACCCAGACCGCAGAGTAAAACCAGGCGCTAATTTCAATATTATAAAAAGTCTTAACGATAATTACAATATGGGATTCGCAGCACGAGTAGGAATGTTGCAAGGACCACGCCGAAAGTTTTCATGCGCGATTCCACTCCATCACATATTTGGATTCTGCAGAAATGTCAGGAAGGTTATCTATGGGGCTAAGCATACAATCGCGCTGACGCGAAGGGGCGATGATAACAATGCAATATGGCATGCTGCTGGCGTCGCTGCCGGTAAAGTCATTTTAACTAAAATGGCATTGTGGATGCCGGTGCTGACTCCATCAGTTACCACGGAAGCACGATTGTTAGCATTTATGGAACAGGGAGGGAAATCGTTGTTGAGTTGGCTAGCGGTAACAACTGATGCTAAAGAGGATAACGTCGCCGATACGTTTACATGGCACTTGGCGTCAAAACAGGGTGTTTCAGCCCCGCGTCATATATTCATAGCGCTACAGAATAGGGAACGATTGGGTAGTCAAGAACGCAGCCATATGATATTTGATCAATTAGGAGTCAGGGATGTTTCGCTGAGAATAAACGGACAACAGGAACCATCCGAGGACATACAGCTTAATTACGGCGACAACCATATCGCACGTGTGTATCATCGATTGCTGTCGTATATGGGTCGTGATCAAAACGTCGACACTGGTTTGCAAATATCACAACTTGATTTTAAAAACCTGTATCCGATTTATTATTTTTCGCTGGAACATCTTGATTTAACGAGACAATCCGTCGTTGATATACACTTCCGAGCTCATATAGCCCCGGCTGGTGCCAATTATAGAGCGGTTGCTGTCATTCTCAGCGATAAATCAATGCTGCTAGAAGGCGTTGGTGGACGAATGAGAATCGTTGATGCGCCAGTGGAAAACATGTAATTGAAAACACAAACGCGTTTACAATAAAATGTCGTATAGTGTCGTCAGTGTAGAGTTGACTGATGGTCAAGTCAAGAAATTACGATCAAAGTCGGCTAAACAATGCGGAACCACAATAACGCTGAAGCCGTCACAGATGGCAGGTGGTAATCATAAGATATCGTTGACGGCGCGTCAAATAAAACATTTCAATGATGCGATGAAGAATAAAAAGGGTGTTCAAATAGATTTTTCAGCCGCAGCAATTAAAAACATGGAAAAGACCGGTGGAATATTTCCGCTGTTAGCTGCGATTCCAGCGTTGATTGCCGCGGCCGCACCAGCAGTGGCTAAGGCGGCGGCGTTAGGAGCCGTTGGTACCGCGGCGGGGATGGCATTGAAGAAGGCAACCGGGAAAGGCTACAAAAAAAAACGACCCGTGGCCGGAAAGGGTCTAAGACTACCGGGAACCCCGTATTCATGGTACTCGGGAAAGGGTCTAAGACTACCGGGAACCGTTTATTAACGCAAGAGTCTATGACTCCTGAGTCAATGACTCCTGAGTCTATGACTCCCATGTCTAATTTTGATTTAATAGACGCCGCAAACGCGCTAGCGATAAAAAACTTCAGAGGTGTTTTTATGAGGGATCAATTACCGGCGGCCCCAAGGAATACTGAAACAGGCATAATTAACCTCGATGGGTCCTCCGGAGCGGGAACTCATTGGGTTGCGTACGCGATTGATCCGCGTGCAATCGTCTATTTTGATTCATACGGGTTAGCCCCGCCGAAAGAGTTCATGCGGTATGTCCGGGCGTGTTCAGCCCGGGCGTGTTCAGCCCCGGTTTTTTATTCCACGCTGCCAACACAGCAGTTAAGTGACCCACCGATATGTGGCCGTGAGGTATTGAACGTACTTGCGGCGATTTCATCATCGCGAAAACCACCTCATATGGTTGTAAACGAATACACTAGTGGGGTCGTAGAAGCTCAACGGATTTTAGAGAATAACATTTACAATAATAATGATTGATATCTGGGGGCGACCGGTTTCGGCGCTGAAAGAATCCACGGAAACGGCCGCCGCCGACATAAAAAAACTAATTGAGGATGAAATCGCTGATATGTTGAATCTAACAAGTGTTGACCCGGGCGAAATAGTTGTATTTCAAGACCGCCAGGGTAAATTGAAATCCGGTAATGTGTCACTGAATGACGTTTTAATACGACAGCGTGATGCCGCCGAGGACACTATCGCGCTGTATACCAGCGACGGACGACTCAAACCGGGTGAATCCATCTTGACGATAAATGGAAAAATAAGTACACTTGGCGACAATTATATAACCATGTCAAATTCGTTAAAAGGTTTACGTAGTGAATTTAACTTGCATGAAAAACAGTTCATGTCGACGCTAACGCATTTCGACGATGTGCGACACATTGTCGATAGTTTTTTTCGGGGGCCCCCGACGGCAACCGAACCGAATTTTATAATAATAACAAATGCTATTTCGGATCTTATGACGCTGCCGGGCCAATTTACCTCGTTACGAAAAAATGTTAACAGGATCGATGACAACTTTGATAAATTCTTTGGTAAAAAAAATACCAAGCCGGATGAGATCACAATAACTATAAATGATATCACTGCGTATAGACAGGAAATAGAAACAATCAAAACTAATGTTGCAACGAACAAAAAGAGTGTAGACTCGCATGAACGGGAAATAGAAACAATCGGCGCTAATGTTGCAACGATCATAAATAATGTAGACTCGCATGGACGGAAAATAGAAACAATCAAAACTGATGTTACAACGATCATAAATAATATGGACGCACATACACAGGAAATAGGAACAATCAAAACTGATATTGAAGCGAACAAAAAGAGTGTGGACGCGCATACACAGGAAATAGGAACAATCAAAACTGATGTTGAAGCGAACAAAAAAAATGTAGACGCGTATTGGCGGGGAATAGGAATAATCAAAACTGATGTTGCAGCGAACAAAAAAAGCATAGACGTGCATACATATGAAATAGGAACAATCAAACTTGATGTTGCAGCGAACAAAAAAAGTATGACCGAGAATACACGGGAAATAGAAACAATCAAAACTAATGTTGTAACGATCATAAATAATGTAGACGCGCATGGACAGAGAATAGAAACAATTAACACTAATGCTATAGCGAGCAAAAAAAGTATAGACGTGCATGAAGGGGAAATAGAAGTACTCAAAATTAATGTTATAGCGAACAAAAAAAGTATAGACACGCATATACAGGAAATAAATACACTCATTACTAGGGTTGCAGCGAACAAAAAAGATGTGGACACGCATATACAGGAAATAGGAACGATTAAAACTGATGTTGAAGCGATTAAAGACGGACTACCGAGAGTAGCAGAGCAATTCGAAAAAATAAAAATCCCTCATGAGAACATCATCAACACAGTATACACAATTCGGCATGGATCATTCGATTGGACTCCTACACAGAATACAATAAATATTACCGCAACTGTCAAGGGTATTTATCGATTGACACTGGTTTCAATGATGCAGTTTAATATATTATCGTCGAGTTCATCCGGGTTTAACAATACAATATCAACAATTATAGACAGGAACGCAACTGAACAGTTTACAATTTATGCCGTTGATAGAAATCTAGCCCGGGCAAACATTACATGGTATGTGGAATTTGCAGCGAATCTAAGTAATTAAAAACACTAGCTCTTTTAAAATAAAAATGACCACCAAGGAAATTGAATCAGAGGTATCACCGACGTCACATCAATATCGATTCGATACCGCAAAAGAATTTTCCGCGAACTTGAAAACGCTTTCCGAACAATACCGTGCAAAAATAAAAAAATACCGCCGAAAAATAACCGCCATCGACGCGGTCGTGTACTCGGTATCGGGTATAGTAGCTGGCGCCGGTGTTATTTTATCCACGGTGACCACGATAGCCCCGATCGCTGTTCCAATCGCTGTCTCCGCAATGACAACAGTTGCTGGAGTTGCCAACGCAATCACTAGGAAGATATCATCGTGTTTTCAGAAAAAACTCAACGAGTATACAGTAAAACATCAAATAGTATCCGACGCATACTCGAAATTATCCGGGTTGATCTCGTTATCGATTGATAATTTGTTCGTATCCGATGTTGAATTCTCCACGATGGTCCAGTTATATAGCTCCGCGATGTCAAAAATCGAGGATTTTCAACTGGAAGCCGAAACCACCTGGTTGTTAAAATTAGACACTAAAAACAACGAATAATAATAATGTCGCTGAACCCCGAAGGGTCTCAATTACTTCAGCGGATCGCGGAGAATACCACTCCGGTACAAACAAATATGATATCGATAACATCAACGAAACCCGAATTCAGTGTAAACTTTCCATCACCGGTTCCAGTAAAGGAAATAGCGCTGGCAAAATTGCGAGTATATCACAGTTGGCCTAATATCCGAGCGGACGCATTTAACGGACAACAACCTAATAACTCGCTGGTTTTTGCACGGACAAATAAACCCGATGGGACCCCAGACTGGGAGGAGGTTACAATACCAACTGGGTCATACCAAATAGAGCAAATCAATAAAGAATTTCAACGCAGGATAAAATCGATCACAGGAAAGGAATCAAAAATCGCTATTACGGTTCATGAACCGACGTTATCGTCGACGATTGAAATAAGCACACCGGGGTATATGGTTGATATTTATAACAGTTCAATAAGAACCATACTAGGATGGCCTGAGAATCCACCCGCGGACACCCCCCCATCAACTATCCTCAGACACGATAACGGAGATGGTGGTAGGCATATTGCTCCATACAACGTAAATATTGCATCGGTGATAGCGATTAATCTAGTGTGTGATGCTATCGAAGGAAGTTACCAGGTAGATACCAAGCAATCAAATCAGGCTCAACAGGGATATATCCTTTATTCGTTTTCACCAACAGCCCCTCCGGGATTTTTAATCGTTGAGAGTCCGATTAATCCGGTCTATATGCGATGCCATGATCGGTTTTTAACGAGAATTAATTTTAGAATTACCGATCAGTCAAATAACCTAATTGATCTGCAAGAGGAGGAGTTAGTGATCACTCTGTTTGTAAGATCATAAAGATTTTCATTGTAAATAACCACTTAGCAGCAGAGGGGGCGATGACATCGACGCGGTCGTCGATGTGCTTACCGGACGCTGACGACGCTGGGGATCGACGCGCAGAAGGTGTTAATTAAACCAAATGACGATTGGACGATCCCCCAACGACGACGTCGTTTTTTTTTTACCAGGCGCTGACGACACTAGATCGTTGAGTGCAGAAAGTATTAATTAAGCAAAATAACGATTGGACAAAATGTCCGATTCGCCCCCTCTGCTGCTACAATATCTTGAATCATTGCTAGCACACACATCAAAATTGTTGCAGATGATGTTAAATTGCTTTAGGTTCACGATGTTATTATTTTACACCGTTGCCATTTAAGTTAAATGTTTGCCATATAGTAATGGTATCGGACATTCAATCAGACGATTCCTGATATGAACTCTGTAAATAGTCCTGAGTAATTATGGAGTGGTTCGATTGAAAATGTCATCGGTTAAGGGGAATATTCATACTCGTCATCAGATCCTGGGTGAAGAATCGAAGTTGGCTTATCGTATTCAAACAACGAATTTTATTTAAAAAACCACAAGTTAAATATAATTGCAAAAATTCCCAACCTGGAGTAAAATTTAAAGTTGATACTTGCCTCAGCATGTGAATATGTTAAGTACTAAGATGACTGTTATCATTTTACTATAGCTATTTAAGCCTTAAATGTTCCAAATTTGACAAAAATGCCTTGATGCATCGCAAAGGTATCAAATCTGTCATGTTTATAGTGGCGTAATTAAAATTTATTTGTAACTATGCAAAGCTAGGAATTAATATGTTATTTAATGATAATATGCCTTCAATATATTACAGAATCAAATAATGACTGTAATTTAACCGTACTGGTTCTTATACCCTTCGTATGCAGCGCAGTGGTATAACTTTTGTTACAACAAATGTAAGAAATTGCTAGGCCTGTGAATCTACGTATAAACCTATTGTTGTGGTTGTACATTTTTCTGTAGTTGCACTAAATATATTTACATCGAACCTGTGGAGTCCCTTATAACTATTGCAATTCTTGATATTCTCAATTTATTGGAGTCCCTTATAGTTATTGCAATTCTTGATATTCTCATTTTAATGGAGTCTCTTATAATTATTGCAATTATTGACATTCTCATTTTAATGTGTAACGTGGTGTTTTCAGGTATGTGACCTCACTGCGCACTAACAGTAAATTTCTTGTAATTGTGTTCATACTAAAGACCGTCTTACTGTAAATTCAATTTATTTTACAGTTCATTCTCCCCCATCAGCCGATTTGCATGGTAAGATGAATGATTCCAATTTGCAACACATATATTTTTTAAAGGAAAAATGTGTTCTTTATCAAAGATAAATTTCAGATTGATGTAATGTGAATGTATTAAAACTGAAATGTCACATAAGAATTTCTAATGCTCTGTATCTTCTTTTTGCAAAACAAAAAGTTGCATTTAATTTTTATATTAGTTGAATTAGTGCAGTTTCATTTTCATATCTAATTTATCTTACTCAAACTTGTTATGTTAAATATATAGTTCAGTTAAAATGGCAGCTTTAATTAACTAGCCTGTAGTGTTATATCAATCATTGTTTTCAGTATGCAAGGAAAGGAATAAAAGTAATACAAATTTTCGGCGTTTTTCTCTCTGGCTTTATTCTAATCTTGCAACAAAATGTCATTATAAGTGTGGGTTTTATGAGTTTATCTCAGCGAGTTTCTAAGATTTACTATTCGACGTTGATACTTTTGTAAAGCGTGCATATATGAATACTAAAACTCTGGTTATTTAGCAAGGTTACCTCTTGTAGATTGCTATTGCATTACATTTATTGTCCATATATTTCAGATTG
The DNA here is from genome assembly GCA_028554795.2 of Sinohyriopsis cumingii. Taxonomy (NCBI): domain Eukaryota; kingdom Metazoa; phylum Mollusca; class Bivalvia; order Unionida; family Unionidae; genus Sinohyriopsis; species Sinohyriopsis cumingii. The sequence continues at coordinate 96,857,015 of CM068831.1, forward strand.
CTTTTTCAAAAGTTCATTGTACGTTGGCCATGTGTCACAAACAATTGACAATGTTACATGTGATCGTTGGGACGTCCACCTTTTACCCAGTAACCTGCTGGCTTCCAAGCTTCCGGATCCAAAGCTGTCAGATGCAGCTAACTTCTGTAGAGATCCTGATGGAAAGGGACATCCCTGGTGTTACATCAGCGGGAATCCCCTGAAAGCATGGGAGTTCTGCGATGTTTTATTCTGTGAAGGTTTGTAGTCATAGCAAGAATAGCAGCTGCAAGACAGCATTATTATTATTATTATTATCATTATTATTATTATTATTATTATTTGCTGTTGCTGTTGTGGTTGTTATTGCTTTTGTTGTTTAAGTAGTAATAGCTGTGGTGGTAGGTAGTAGTAACAGTACTAGAGATAGTTATAACAAGATCTGTCAGTGGCTTTTATTTTTGTTATTGTTTCTATTTCAGCAGTAGCATAAGTAATAGATATGCTGAGAACATTGATAACAGCATCAGCAATGCACAATCGTTGGCATTATCATTGGTATTAGCGGTTACATTCTCGCAGTGTTGTTGATCAGATTTTTCCCGAAAATCTAAACTTTTTACTGCGCTCTGCAATCTGGGGAACACTCTTTCGCTAACAATGCTATCAATGCATGCGATGTTCTACAGATTTGTTGATTTATTTTTTAGCTAAGTAATTGCAAACATTGCAGTGTGTCATCCAGGTCTGTACGATTTATAGTTGGGATTTCTTCCAATTTTAATACCTTTCCGACTCTCATTATGCCAATTTGCATTGCGTGCTTTTCATTTTCCCCACACAAGTTAAACTAACGTCCTTTTTATTATGCAATGATATACATTGGTATTACCTTTTACCTTAGTTGTCCACCAGCTACCTTCACCAAACGTTGCGAATAACTTACACACGGGGCAAGAAAGAACCATATTGATTTTGTGGTCAAAAATATGTTGGTCAAGGATACTGTGACCTAATTTCAGCATTGGTTTCAGCTAAAATAGCACTAGGACTACAATTTAGAGACTGACCAAACTATGTGGATAGTTTGCATTTGAAGTGAGGCAATAACCTATCGAATTTAGGGTGAAAAGGTCAAAGGTCAAGATCATTTTGTCTAAAGGGATAAAACATATACTGCATACTAATGTCAGCTTGCCAACACAGACCTATATTAAAACTTGTGATACCTTGCAAATTAATTATCGATGAAGTGTAATAGGTTTGGGTCAAAAGATCAAACGTTGAGGTCATTGTGGTTGAAAGGAATAGTTTCTTTATATAAACTTGTTTTCGACTATGTGTCTTGGCCAAATTGTGTAAATGTCCTGCTCTTAGCTACAAGAGAAGACCAGTGATTTGGGGGATCACATGTCAAAAGTGTTGAAACTGTGGGGTCAAAACCTCAAGAGTTATTTTCATTGTGATTCTAAGAAAAATGGATTTTACATGATAATGTTTGTTCTATGCTAAATTCCTTGACCAAATTATGTGGATGGACTTCACATACAGTGATAAAGAAACGAATTAATTTTCATATATCTAGATCACATAATGCTGCCTTAGTTAGTCTAGAAAGAAACTAATGGTTTCTAAACAATAATTATAAGTTACTGCATTTTTGTGGGAAAATATGAACGAGATTTTCGGATGTAAATACTGCGCGATCTTGGGAGTGAAGTATATCCATCCAACAAAACGAGTTTATATTTTCACATACAAATGCACTACCCTTTTTATTATATGCTCATTTTCTTATTCTACCTAAGTTTTAATTATATAAACAAAAATACACTACGAGAAACAAAGTAACTGAATGTATGCCATATTCCAAAATAAATACATAAGCGCAGATTCATCATTACACAATAACAAAATTATTACTAGGCACATAACTCCGCCCAGATAAATCTAAACTTAGTTGCGCGCTCGACGTAAGTTTCGAAAAAATATGGCGTATCTAGTTCAAATTGAAATTTGAAGTCATATTGTGAAGGAATGCCCATTGCTACAACTTTTTCATCTCATCTGGAATGAATAGATTTTGGTATTGTTTTCGATTCTACGAAATTTCGTGATTATAGACTTGATTAATATGTGACAATTCCACATGAAATACATCGGATTGAAGAAGCGAGGGTGAATCGTGTTGACCTTTGCAAATGTGTTTCTGTTTATGTCATTGAATGTTTGAAATCATAATGTGGGAAAAATATGAAGTCTTTTAATTGCAATTATCAAAAAGACGCTATGGAATGTAATGCTTATTTCATTTTGAATGCAGTAAGGAGGATGTAATTGCACTTATATTCAAAGTTACAGTACACTATTGGAATGTGTAATCAAGATTGAGAACCTATGACATGGCTCATGTAATTCGGATTTGCATAACTAAGAAAGTACATTTTGAGGAAATTCAAGATGTAAAACTGTAAGTATATCTTTTTGCCATTCTTATCACCAGCTAAAAAAGACAGTATATGCCTTGTCACTTGTATATTATTTGTAAGGAACCTTTATTCCGTCAATTGTATAGCTAGCCTAAATCCGAAATAGTGTATCAAAAATGTTAACGCGCAATGTTGCGATGCAGCTGGTATGTCGTAGTCCACGAAACATCTGCTTTACTTCATTTAGAAACAGACCACTCTGGTGGCCTAGTGGTTAGAGCGTTCCCCTTGGACGCGGGAGGTCGTGGGTTCGACCATACCAAAGACTTATAAAAATGGTACTAACAGCTTCCTCGCTTGGCGGTTAGCATTACGAGGTTAGTGTTAGGACTGGTCGGCCTGGTGTCAGGATAATGTGACTGGGTGGGACATCACGCTACATGTATACGACATGATGCCCCAGTGTTAGACATCACTAAAAACTGCCACACTGCAGACATCGTAGCGATATGACTAAAATATTGTTAAAGCTCCGTTAAAAAGAAAATCCAACCAAAATATTTAGAAACAAATTTAAACAACCACAACGTAAAGTGCCTTCTTCGCGAGTGTACATGATTTATTTACAAATCAAAAGTGCTAGCGTCTACGTCTATTGGTTGTTTATAATAGAAAGTAGTTCCTTTATGCACGTGAATTCATTAAGATGGTGTACAATATCGTAAAATAGTGAACGATTCTGAAAATGTAAAATTAACGGAGAAAACAATGAGCATATAATAAGTTTAATTAAAGACCACATACCCTGACCAAAGATTAAGGTCACTCATATCCGTTTGTCAATGATCACTAGAATTAGCTATACAGAGGATTATCATGCACGGGACGTAATGTTAAGTTCTCGTCTGTAAATGCCGTCTGTAACATTAAATTCCCTGAGGGCGCTATAAGTTTTACCAAAATGGCAATTCCCAGGAGGGAATTTGAAATGCATAGTACGCTCCGTGATGTTAAAATTATCATAGTGATCCAAACTGTACCATGTGTAAATTTTGAGGGCCCCAAGAATCCCCGATGTTAGATTCCCGTAACAAACTAGACGGTGCAGTAATGTTTTCTGTAGAGCTATATAGTTCTCCTTTAACTACTGGTGTTAATTCTAACAAAAATATTCCTTATCGCCCGTTCATCGGCAGCTTTCTATAACACTGAAGCCTCTGTTGATTTATGTCCTTTGACTGTTGTTATTAACAGTCTAAAATTGCATTTTTAAACTGGGAGGCAAAAAATGTTTTAATTTTTTAGAAATTTCTGTCTTTTATCTTCTCATGAATGCACCCGAATACAAAATGTTCAATTTTTTCTCCAAGTTCTAAGCATTATTCTTTGTACCTGCATGCACAGACAACATACACATTTTCCTTTAAAAAAACAACACTATGTGTTACAGAGTGCTACTACGCCAATCACAGTCAGGTCTATAACGGGTACGTCAAATCTACTCCTCATGGGGAATGTCTGAACTGGACTGGTGCATCGTTTATTGAAGGCTATTTTCCAGATGGCAGTGTGACAAGGGCAGAAAACTACTGTCGAGACCCAGATGACACTGGACATCCCTACTGTCTTACAAATCATGGCTTTACGTCTTGCAGCATTTCGCAGTGCAATAGTAAGTAAATCAGCCTGAATGGATAATGCAAACGAAAACACAAGTCGCATAATGAAGACAAAATTATTGTCAAACTTGGGGAGTTGTTTGAAGTGTTGCACGACCATCACATCTTATCCTAACCAGTCAGCTGTGCTCTTTTGTCATGAATATTGCAAAGATTCTCATTTAAACAATGCCTTTTCGAATGATATACGATCCATATTTTTCTTTCTTTGTATTATCTAAACGCTTTCCTGATCTCTTTAGATTTGCAGCTTGAATTTCAGGATTTGTAGAACGATGCTTATTAAGGCACATTTATCAGAGTTACACATGAGTACCGCTCCGGTGGCCTAGTGGTTAGAGCGTCCGCCTCGGATGCGTGAGGTCGTGGATTCGATCCCCGGCCGAGTCATACCAAAGACATACAAAAAAGGTACTAACAGCCGCCTCGCTTGGCGCTCAGCATCAAGAGATTAGTGTTAGGACTGGTCAGCCTGGTGTCAGGATAATGTGACTGGGTGGGACATCATGCTACATGTATGTGGCATTACGCTCCAGTGCTAGACATCACTATAAAGTGACACAGTGCAGATATCGTAGCGATATGACTGAAAAAATTGTTAAAGCTACGTTAAAAATTCAAATCACATCACACAACATACATACACATCAGTATATACGGTACCTATCATACAATATATTATGTACCAACAATGAATACAAATTGAGACATAGTTCACTTATATTGACGCATGAATGTTGGGAGCAAGAAAAACATGCAAATCTATCATTGATTTCTATTAACCTTGTGTGTAGACTCGGATAATCACTTACTGAATATATTGTGGTGTGTAGACTTGGATAATCACCTGCTGAATAAACTGTGGTGTGTAGACTTGGATAATCACCTACTGAATAAACTGTTATGTGTACACTTGGATGAGCACCTAACTAATAATCACCTACTGAATAAACTGTTGTGTGTAGACTTGGATAATCACCTACTGAATAAACTGTTGTGTGTAGACTTGGATAATCACCTACTGAATAAACTGTTGTGTGTAGACTTGGATCATCACCTACTGAATAAGCTATCGTGTGTAAACTTGGATGATCACCTAACGAATAATCACCTACTGAATAAACTGTGGGGTGTAGACTTGGATGATCAGCTACTGAATAAAACTGTTGTTTGTAGACTTGAATGATCGCCTACTGAATAAACTGTTGTGTATAAACCTGGGTGATCACCTAACGAATAATCACCTACTGAATAAACTGTTTTGTGTAGACTTGGATGATCAGCTACTGAATAAACTGTTATGTGTAGACTTGGATAATTACCTACTGAATAAACTGTTGTGTGTAGGCTCGGATAATCACCTACCGTATAAACTGTTGTGTGTAGCCTTGGATGATCACCTACTGAATAAACTGTTGTGTGAAGACTTGGATGATCACCTCCCGTATAAACTGTTTTATGTAGACTTGGATAATCGCCTACCGAGTAATCACCTACCGAATAACTGTCATGTGTGGACTTGGATAATCACCTACCGAATAAACTGTTGTTTGTAGAATTTGATAATCACCTACCGAATAATCACCTACCGAATAAACTGTTGTGTTTGGACTTGGATAATCGCCTGCCGATTAAATTACCTACTGAATAAACTGTTGTGTGAGGACTTGGATAATCACCTACCGAATACATTGAGTTGGATGATAAACTGCCGAATAAACTGTTGTGCATAGACTTGGATGATCACCTACCGAATAAACTGTTGTGTGTAGACTTGGATAAGCTCTTGTTGACAATACTTCCTTAGCAAACTACAACATTTCATTGATAGTTCCTTAATTTCGTAACCTTTTCAAATACTCCCTTGCATGAAAATGCGAACATGAGCTAGACCTTCATAGAAGACATTAATCGTTTATTCCATTTAAATGCTAACTAATATAGATGCAATTACTCGCAAAAATATCCTTAATAGTGGTTGGTAAATCTTCTTTTAAAAGTGTTTTGCATTTTAACCTACATATACGAGGCATTTTAGAAATATGTACATTACTGGTAACATATATATAAAACGGCCGCTATCGCTTAACCAGCTTGAAGCAGCTGTTCTGTTATTTGTGCCGTTTTCATCATATTTGTCCCTGTTGCCTGTCTTCGTCTACGTTATTCTATTCATTATGTATTGGCTGTTCAGTTCGTATGTGTTTCTTCATCTCCTTGGTTTGCAACAATTAGACTTTTTCTGAGCTGTCTTGCTCCACTGATACAACTTCCTTTGTTTTCGAACACAGCGCCATCACGTGATACTCGCCAGTCAACCCGTTTATGCTACGATGGACCCTCATTAATTGCTTTAAATGACCATTATTGCCCATTAATATATGTATGTGTGTGATTGTGTGTTTTTTTTCTCTGCAAGTATCCTGGATGAGCCTAAGCTTTTGCTTTAATTATTGAAAATGTTATGCGTAATAAAATATTCTTTTCTAGTAATACCTATCACAATTAAATACTTAATCGTTATGCAAAATACAGTCTTTCCCACAAACAGTTTATTTTATTTCCGTTTATGAGTTTTATTATATTTATATTATATTTATTTTATTATTATTATTATTATTATTATTATCATTATATATATATATATATATATATATATATATATATATATATATATATATCAGTTTGTTTTGTGTAAATCAAGAAGTTCCATTCAGTTTCCCAATACTAAAGATATTAAAAGTGTTTGAAACTTACTTATACAGTGTTGTATTATTCTTGTGAATGTCTAACAATATCACCACATCCAAGCAGTGTCAATGTTTCTTGAAATACAAAGTTATGGTCTTTTTCCGTCCTTGAAAACAACGCTAAGTGCTAATTTCATATTGGTTTCGATTGCGTCATAAAGGAGACATTTCATTTTTGTATATTACTATAATTCTTTCGCAGCTGCTGTATGCGCAGACGACCCTAATACTCTTTGCTTTCATTTGAAATCCGTCATTTGTGGAATCACGCACATTGCACAGCAACTTTGCCCGAAGACATGCGCCATGTGTGGTACGTAAATTCTCCATATTAGTAATCACACTTAGATAATAATGTAATCAATTCACGCATAAGCAAATTAAGAAGAAGAGCACAACAACAAATAAGCGCCGGCCTTGTGATTATATGAGCAAAATGCTTTTTTTTAGTATAGGACCTATACGAAACCGCCTTGTGATGCCTTGAATATCCTCATGAAAAAAAAATCTGAATCAAAACTGGAATCAGAGAGAGAGAGAGAATACATTCTCTATGAAAAGTGAAATTACTCATTGACAAAAATGCATCAACGTGACAGGAACATGACAGGAAAAAGGAACCAACTTGTGTATTTTTCAATATTCCAAGAACAAAAAAATCCAGAAATATACTATAGTTCGACAATGCGGTTTAACATATTTTTGTCACCATTTGGCAAGTATAAATTAAGAAGAAGAAAATATAACTAAGACTGCTCACATAAGAAGGACCAAAACATGTTATCAATTATATGAACAAGTTTTTTTTCAGTCTAGGTCTAGGACCCATGCGAAACAGCTTTGTTACGGATTAAAATTAGTTCAATGTCTCTCATCAGAATGAACGCGAAATAAAATCTTGATTGCAATCACAAAGAGAGAGAGAGAGAGAGAGAGATTTACCATGAAAAATAAAATAAAATATCAAGCTGTTAAATTACAGAAAGGAATCAACATGACAGAAAAAACATAACCTGTTTACCTTCCTGATCAGTGTTCCACGAATAAAACAATCCATGAATATATTATCGTATATAAGACCTTTTATTCAGTTTGGTATGCTTTTGTCACTATTTGGCAGGTATACATTCCGCAGAATTGATTTGCAACACAAAGTGAATATGTACCAGAAAAAAAGCAATTTAATATTTCCAACTAAATTTAGGTCGGACTGTTACTAACTTTAGCATTTTCCAGTTAGTTGTTTTCAACAAATATAATAATATCAGTTTTCCTGCAACGGTTGAAAATTATCAGGAAGCAGTAAACTTTATGTCAGTCATAAACGCGTTGTTCTATTCAAGACGGATCGGGAGAGATCATCGGTTTTTCATAAATTTCTTCGTAACAAAAAATTTTCAGAAAATGAACCTTAAACATATAGCAAATTATTTATGAAGTTCGCGCGAATTTCAGTTTTGCATGTTGATCCCCTTTACATACAGCCTTCACTTCCCGCGCTGCTCTCGCATAGTCCGAAACGTACGACGGTGACGTAGAAGCCTTGTTTAGATAATGTGACAGTATTATCCAACGTACATTGACAAATGTAGTGTTGATCAGAGGTTTGGAACAGACCCGGTTATCGTCAATTGAGCTGTAGAAAATGTTTGACTACGTTTATCTTGATAGATGATGCAAACTTTATAAAAGAAAATAATAAAAATGAGAATGAAAAGATATGATGGGAAAGAAGGGCACAAGGGAGGTATATGTTTCCCTTTGGTGAGAGTCATAAAAATATCGGAAGGAAAGCCTCAATCAAACAATAAATCAGAGGGGGAATTTTGTTTAGTGTGATGTCAGTTAGGTCGTGGAGTGGAGACTCAGACGGTATTACCAGAGTAACTCGGGCGCTAAACGCCTCCGATTTCTCAAACAATATTTATTTCGACACCCCATCATAAGATATATCTGGTATCGCACTCTCGCATATCATCTACGTTAACACCGCTCTCTACAGGTTCAAAACGAGACTAAAGGCTAGAAGTTCATGCACAGAAGTCTGTAGATATGATTTTGAAACTGAGAATTTGGCATCAGAAACTAGGTTGGAAGTAGGGACTCTCACTAACAAAAAAAACCCCTCAATGAATCATTATTTGGCATGTAATACAAAATGCGTTTGGAGGACACCCAGCTTCCAGATGTCCGTCTGATTCATTATTATTTTGACGTACTCAGTAGAAATATGGAAATTAACCAGAACAAAACGGCTAATTTAAGAACATACTGTTAAGCATTCGAAAGATTGTTTTATACAACAGCTGAATGCAACTGATAATTTAGTTTAATTTTTTATATCTCTTTCATCTGTACTACAATAGTGTTTCTATATGTACATGACACACAAACTTAGCTGAATGGATAAACTTCAAATGCATTTCCAATTGTAGGTTTTGGCTTGTTGCCACCAGTACATGTTCAACCACCTGTGCACAGAGGTAAGTAAAATAAGTGTGCTGTCATAAAGTTGAAGAAAAGTGAGTGTTGACATATTCATGTATCTGACATGATGACATCTGTTATAAAACTGCCAAGCCTATAGACATAACATGTCATGTTTGACACATGCCACCCTTAAAATATTAGTTTGCAACATCGTCGTCATCATGATTATAATGAATTAACGACTTCTTTAAGACATTGAACACTTTATCTGATGTTAGAAATGCTCCCAATTTGGAAACGCTAATGTAAAATCTAGTATGAGGCTGTTGAAATGGCTATTCAAGACAAAATCAAGTGAAACATTTAAAATATAAACTAATTTTGTACTTGCTTCTCATTCCTCATGGACCAGCGTGGGATTCTGTACGAGCTTTCAGAAGTGGGTTCTATACGCTGTTTGCATTTTCTGCCTAATTAAAACAAGAAGACTAAAAGACTCTTGATAAATACATTCTTTTCTTCCTTTCAAATTTACTCAAGCACCGTGTCAAGACCATCCCATGGCTAGATGTGATGCGTTACGCGAATTTATCTGTGCCGATCCAAAAACAGCCCAGTACTGTCCCAAAAGTTGCTATTTGTGTTCAGGTTTGTGTTACCTGTAATGTTATCAACAACACACTATGTAACTATCTCCTACACGTCAATGAAAGTGCCCGTTTTATAGATGGATAAGTTTACAGTGATTGGATCCTAAGCGACAGGATATTTTATACATATTTTATTCAAATACAATGAGCAGTTTTAAAGATGTGACTATTAATTTCAATCATTCACGTAGCGAGTCTGGGCTACAAAAGTCACTGTGATGAATATAGTTATGAAGTCGAATAAATCACATTTAGTCTCCCAATTTTCTGGTGCCATGATGTTCATTTTGGGACTGAAGTGTAAACTACACAGGAAAACGATGCTAAGCTATATAATACATAACGAAGATGATTTCAGATTATGCACATACACTGGAAACCAGATTATAAGGCCGTCATATTTGTCGAAACTACTCCGAGAATCCACCTAGTTCCAATAGTAGGTCTGTCCAACTTGCTGCACAGAATCAGTTACTCTTGGTGGTATTTTCGTTAGTTACAGAGACGAAAGTTGCTTTAAATCAAATGTTAATGATTGTTCATTTGGCTGACGGAATGCTTCGCTCGCTCAAGAATACGTAAGTACATTAAGAAAGCATTCGATTGCGGTAAAGATATCGCAACAATGTTATTTACAAAAGTGGTAAAACATAGGAAATCGATTGGCACTTTGTTTTCTACATATTTTACGGTGAATAAAATCGTCCTGGTTGTCATTGAACCCTTTATTAGAATATACACGAGGGTAGGCATACCGCCATGCTTCATTCTCCGTGGACTATGTCCCAGCCTCTATTTTAATCAAAAGTCTAAGGAACAGCACATTTTTGTCGTGCTATACAATCTGTTTTCATGTTTGCGATTTTATATTGTATAAAATAATATTTATGTTTTCATTTGCTATTAATTTCTATGATATAACCTTCACATCCCCATCTATCCCCATCTATCTCCCCTTTACAACAGGGAAGCAAAACGTGATGGCTTGAAATATCTACTTCCAGATTACAATTTCTAAAACAATTGTTTTATTTATTCAAATAATTATGTACATTTCGTCTTGGTCTTTAATAATGGATTCTGATCCTCTTCATAAACGTTATACCGCTAAGTTCTAAATATTGATTATTTTATTTTTAAAATGCATGTCAATGTACATATATATTTTATTTGATCCTCAACATTACAAATTTGCTTCAAGGACAGGTAGCATTTTTACTGCAGTCTTTCATAAAGCTACTTTGTTATTTTAGAAAACATTTGGAACGGGTATTAGTAACCAGTGAGTTCAATGGGAAATAATTTCAATTCAGCTAATCAAACTCATTTTCAATACCGCATAGTTCTATTTTAACATGGACACATTTATCATTTCAGATGCTGTGACAGGTGAAATCATTGGAAAATAAAACAGTATATTGGAATATGTTGGTTATCAGTTATATACATTTTTTTTTAAATTGAAAACAAGAGGTTGTACATGTACTTTAAATTATTTTGGGTTTATCATCCTCAAATGATCTATTAATTTGGAGAGACACATATCTCAAAACTTCCTCTCACATAAATGGTCGATTCATTTGGAGATAATGCATATCCTAAGTCCTTCTGTCACACAAATACTCTATTTATTTGGAAATATGCATATCCCGAAACTTCCTCTCACACAGATAGTCGATTCATTTGGAGATATGCATATCCCTGGGTTATAGCATAGAATGCAAACCTTTTATCACACAAATTGTCTATCCATTTGGAGATATGCATATCACAAAACTTTCTCTCAAAGAAATGGTCGAATAATTTGGAGATATGCATATCCCAAAAATGTGACAATGAATACTTAGAGTACATTTTATAACTGAAAGTAATAAGTAATTTACTAATGTAAAAAATATGGTGACTTTAATTTCAATCGCCGTCCTCTTCTTTTGAAAGAATACTGACACGTAACAGCGTCAAACTGGTGTGAAACTTTCCCAAGCTATTTTTTAATCTACCAGTTCTGTTTTCAAGGACACAAAACAATTAAAGACGATTACACAAAATTAAACCAGAGCTAACAAACAAAGCGCATAACGTTAATACTATAGAGAATCATCATGTTTGCTGTACATATGGATATGGACAATTAAATAATAAATAAACTAGCGAGGTTGGACGTTGTTAGTTTTAAGTTATTCTAAAATGTTACATAATACCCTCAATGGCATTTTGTCCCATAATACATTGTAATCATATACCCTGTATGCATAATACCTTGTATTCATATACCCTGTATGTTGCTAAGCGCCCTCTATACTTAGGATGATGTTGCCTAATACACTATTTGGCATTATGTTGCGAAATACACTTTATGGCATGGTGTTGCGTAATACCATGTATGGCATGATATTGCGTAGTACACTGTATGGCATGATGTTGCGTAATACTATGTATGGCACGATATTGCTTAATACACTGTATGGCATTATATTGCTTAGTACACTGCATGGTATGATGTTGTGTAATACACTGAATTGCATGATATTGCGTAATACACTTTATCACACAGTTGCTACACTTTGCCTATAGTGTGTGCAGTTTAATATTTTTGATATTATACATGTGAACATATGACTTTATGAGATTCTGATTTGTCCAAATAGGCCCACGAAATTAGTGTGCAGTGTTCTCATTACTGATGGCTGCGATCGTGGGGAAAAATATTTAAACCCTCCTTGTGAATTTTTTTGATTTGATTGGACATTTTTGGCCGCCATTTTTTAATCGACTCGCAAAATGGAATTGGGAAATAAAATGGTCTCGTCTGTTTCAATATTGCCAGTTTACTCTCACAGGGGTTTGTTATGTCATTTATAACATATCATAACTTGAAAAATCGCAAAAACACCAAGACAAGAAGAATAACGACAAGTAAAACAACCGGTATTGGTTAGATGATAACGCGGGTGTGGGTGGGGATGGATGGGTGATATATATGTAGTATGGAATTCACCCTATATACAAGCTTGATTTCAAAGTGAACTTACTGAAGTAAATAAACTCGCCTTTGTTCACAGAAGAATGTAGACATAAACCGGCCTCCCCAACTGACAGAACTTTCTCCAACCATAGTATATTTACGCGATAAATATGTGATGCAAGTCCGACTCAAACAGAGATTTGTTTACGTCTTCTGTACAATCTAATGTTCCAAATCAAATACTGCAAATATTCGGTCACAAATACGTTACAGAAAATATGTGTATTTTTGCACCCAGTAATCTTTTTTCCCCACAAAAATATCGCAACAATGTAATATTTCGTTGTGGAATTTCAACGTAAACATTGTCACTGTGTTATGTTGGCCGACTCAAACCGGTACTGCGCACCATGTCAAACAATGTCACATCACACGCATTGGACATATTGTGTTGACAAACGTTTTGTCTTTTGTAAAATGTTCTGTTTATTTGGATGACGCTTATTACTTGATTTATATTTATCAAGAATTAAAAATATACTTTTACTATTTCAAGTTTATTTGGGACTAGTTTTTACGCACAAGAAATGAAAGGAACGGCGTCTGTCAGAATGAACGAAATTATTCGTTCCTCTTTCTGTCTAAATAATTTATACTGAAATAAATGTATGTGATAAAAAGGATATCAAATGGGTAATGATTTAATATTAAATTTATGAAACTCTTTAAATGATGTCCAGCTTTTGCAAGCCAAAGCTAGCAACAGCTGGACATTATTCAACTCGTTTCATAAATTCAGTATTAAATCGTTACCCATTTGAGATCCTCTATGTATGGCATTATGTTGCGTAAAACACTGTATGACATGATGTTTCATAATACCTTGCCTGGCACGATGCTGCGTAATACACTGTATGGCATTATGTTGCGTAATACACTGTATGGCATGATGTTGCGTAATACACTGTATGGCAAGATATTGCGTAATACACTGTATAGCATTATGCTAAGCAATACACTGTATGGCATGATATTGCGTAATACACTTTATGGCATTATATTGCATCATTACCTCCGTGGTATTGTTCTGACCAAAAATGGGGGCTTCTCTATTAGGTGTTGATTTGAAAACTTATTCTGATTAACTTTGTGTAAATATCCTCGTGTGACAACTCTGTTTGTACTTTAGTCTTTGATGTGGTCACTTTACATCTAACGAGAAAATGAAAATTTCCATCATATATGACAGGAGATATCAGTGAGTGATGGTCAGTAGCTAACCATACACGATTTACTTCCATGACTGCTGATTTCAGTAATGTGTGTAATGAAATGCAATATCCATGTTTCCACAATCACTGACATATTGTTTCTTTACAATGACTTCTAATAAGACGACCTTCAAGTTTCAATTAAAACCGATCCCAATAAACATGCATTTTCTCTTGTTTACTTATCAATTATCTAATGGAATCGTCAGTAACTCTATTTTTGTGTGAGTTATTTCAGCTTATAAGTTGACACATTTCTTTACTTTCATGATCCTTATAATTCATAGAATTACAGACGCTCTGCACTATTGTGCCTTTAAAAGTATACATCATTCACCACTTTTTTAATTAAAACACACCCACTCAATAAAAACCAATATAAAACCAAGCCGAGCGTTGCAGTCTTAAAAATATCTGGCACCGTTTCCTATTAGTCTATGCATTATTTCAAAGACAAACTTCGTAACGACTTGCATCTTCATGATAACTACCCAGTTCAAAGGTCATTGTTTGCTGTATATAAAGTTAGAATTTCTTACCACAAAACAATCTTTTGACAGGGCAAACTTCTTAACTTTATCGAGGAAACATTTAAGGTCAGTTAAATAAGTTTATGTAACCGAGACATTTACAAAATGAAAGACGTTGGGGTGATATTGTTTATATGTTGTACGCAAGAGTTATCTCTTCTACTAACAAGATGTTATATATAAAGTTGAAACGGTTCTGAAGATCAACGAGGAATGGAAGAAATGCAATGAATAGTTTGACAGTTGAGCGTTGATATACCATAAAATAAAAGACAAGACTGTCAGAGATAACTAAAGAATCCTGTATAAAATTCAGTATTAGTACTATACAAACTGTGAGTTGTTTTTAAAGGTTCCGCGTTTCTCGACTCTGTCAGTTGTGGACAAAACAGCGGATATGAGTATGACGGAGAATTTGTGTCAGTTACAAACCAGAAGACAAAATGAATGAAAACATTATACCATGATAATAAAATGGCACACATGACAAACGTTACAAGTTTACTGAACTGTAGACAATGATCGTAATAAATGACGTTATTGACGATTTGAAAAGAGATGATGTTCAGAAATAAGAAGAGGTCTCAAACTACATCGAAAAAAAGAGATGATAAAAGAGATACAATGCTATATGCCGGCTTGTGGGAATTTGAACACCATTAACACTGTGATCATGAGAACATTTAAACTATTTTCAAATGTCATCCAACGAATTCAATTACACAATCCACTGTGCGTTGTTTCTGGAGAAACCTTTCACCGTGTACAATCTTAACACATTCGTAAAATATTCTGTTACAAAGAATTACCTAACATTAACTGATACGTAATGTATATAACAACAATAAGTACCATTAATGGATACAACAACAATAACTACCATCGCTGGATATATCAACAATACGCAATATAGTCGGATGTAACAACAATGAGTACCGTCGATGGATATAACAGCAATAAGTAACATCGTGGGATATAACAACAATAAGTACCATTGTCGGATATAACAACAGTAAGTGCCTTCGTTAGATATAACAATTCACATAACGGATTATGAAAGGACATTACTTTGGCACGCGTTATTTCTGACACGATGACACCTGGTAATCCAGAAACGTAGACAAAAACCAATTTAGAAATGAGTGCAAACAAAAATTCAAAATTTTTGCGACTTTATGTCTTAACACTATAAAGAAGGGAAGTGAAAGCAACACTTTAAGTCAAATCAACAAACAATCTAGTTTTCAATTGCAATGTAAAAGTTTCAGAGACACGGTTTTGTGAAATAAATCCCTAATAATCCTAAATGTCCTGTCACAAGTCCAATAATATAGAATGTTCTGAATGAATTCTAGTAGACTTGAATATTCTGATTTACCACAATCTTGCAGTTCAGAATCTCTTTGAATGAGTTCACAATGATTCCAAAATAATGTATTAATAAAAAAGTATTCAGTTTATCGTAATTCCATTTGAATGATCAAATAATTCCTATCATTCCAATCAATATTTAAAGAAACAATTCCTCTTGAATTATATTAGAATACCACTGTCGATTCTGATCAAAAAGGATTCACACAGACTGGCCTAAAGGAGAATGAATTATTTGTTTGTCAAGTTCATATTTATATAGATTTTCATTTGATCAATAGCGTAAGAGAATATGAAGACTTTCCAACTGACAAACCTAGTCTAACTGTAAACAAAACTGACCTTGAACTTCTGTTATGTAAACATGATAACAACTTACAATCATGGACAAAAGTTATTTATGTAAACATGTTTGCAAACCACCTTCATCTTACATTTCAATTGTTAGTCAAAAATTAAGCACACAATATTGATACACAAAACACAGTCGATATGGATAAACAATCAATTACATTAATTTTAAAGGTTGCAGGAGCTACTAGTGATTACTTGTTAAAATAGTTTACGAACCCTTAATTCTTCTAGATGTCAAACATTATAGAAGAGTTGGTACTTAAAAATAACCGTCTGTGTTACCTCCCTTGACTAAAATCGCGCTTCTGCATTAGAAAGCACAGCATTTGTTGGTAATTCCTTCCAAAAATGTCATTCCTTTTTCTTCTTTCCATGACCATACTTACTCTAGTTGCAGATTGTGTAATTTCAGTTTCCTACATTTCAACCGGATCGCTGTTAATTATCTTCTCAATCACAAATTCCGCATGCTATAATATATGTGTTAATGGGTTATGTATTGTAGTGTGTCGCTTCCAAATACGTAGCAGGGGCAGGTAATATATGTGCCAACGTTTGGGAAGATTACAATTTTGAATGTAACTTTTTCGTGAACGATACCACACAAATTTACAATACATACGAAAACGGAAAATTCGATTATGGAGGGTTAAAACAAGTTTAACACAAACCACTTTAATTGATCTTTATATACACGTATAGAAATGAAAGAAAAGACATGACAGAAAATAAATTATGTTTGGTTTCTGTATGCTTAACACCATTTTTTTCACCACGTGATAGGGTAATATCTGGCGGCCAGTATATTCGGTGGAGCAAGACCGCTGGAAGAACCACCGTCCCAGAGGAAGCTACTGGCAAGCTACCTACCATAACCACGTTGGTGCACAACAGATCGAAATATGGGGTGGTGATAGCAAGAGAAAAGAAAGTTGTGTATTTGTTTCCAGGTTATTTGCATCAGTTTTAATCAATGTAATTTGTGCTCAAACACGTATGTATATCAAGGGTGCGAACAAATCTATCATTTTCATATTTGTCACGTCCATATATGTCTTATAGTTACATTAATAACAAGAATGAAGATATATATATATATATATATATATATATATATATATATATATATATATATATATATATATATATATATATATAATACTTATAAATAAATTGTTACATAAGAATTGTTACTCATGATAGATCAAATATATACTTATTATATTATATATGTAATACTTATTCATACATTTGTACATGAGGAAATGATACACGTTATAGATCAAATATATACATATTTGTAATACTTATTCATTCATTTTAGTAATTCTAATCAGCCTATCCCTTTCTTGCAGCCGAAATGTTCTTAGCTTCGTCATTAAAGTACAAACGTGGGCAGGGTCACGAAAGCCGTGTTTATAATCTCACTACCTGAATATCCTCATATGCATATATAAATCTTATGTCTGACCATGATGTTTGCTTCCTTGCGCTTCCCGGGGACAGTGCGTTTGGTCCTTTATAATTGTTTAATAAACACTTGTTGGATAATGACTGTGACTTTAGCATGCCTCGAAAAGATAAAGTTTATAATCAAGAACTTGTTTCCTAATGTATTGAAGCAAATATCCAGTGGGTTGACTGGAATGTCCGCTTTGGTCACCTGAAGAACGTCTCCATCTGGAGAGATCTGATGAAGGTTGTGAGACCATCGATCAACAACATAAATGGTGTCATTATTCGCCACAGATACTCCACTTGGACATTGTAGTTCCTTATGTGTGTAATCAAACAGAATCTGGCCATCCAAGCTATCACAATAAAGAGATTTCTGGTCATCCACGGTGACGTACACCCGCGTTTTGAATCGATTCAAGACAACAGATGTGTTAGAGCTTTCAGAAATGTCTCCTGGTATCGGATTGAAGGATTTCTCAATGTTGTCATTGGAAACCATGGACCAATAGGTCTTTCCAGAAATGACAAATTCGTTTCGGTTGATAGATGCTACATCCAGACAGACCCTTTTAGTTTTAGTTGCTCTAGTCGGTTTGATTGGGGAGGATGTAGTCAGTAGCTGGATGATATGGTCTTCAGGTAGAGTCACCGCCACTTCTTTTTCACTCACAACACGAATACTCTCTGGACGATTTGACAGTCTGTATTCAGTAATGTATTTGAATTCTGAATCAAACAAGCAGCACGTGTGATCATTACAGTAGAGCAGCATGAAGCTGCCATCCGAAAGGAAGCAGGCAGCGTTAAAACATGGCCGCGAAGAAGAGAATATCCTTGTAGATGGATAGGTTGGCTGGATGATATATATTCTCTTTATCTAGTGACTTCTGTCAGGCTCAGCCGAATAGTTGACATCAAAACTAATGGCAACCTTTTCCATGTTCTGCTTATTTACCTGTTCCTCTTTCTCAGTTACCAGGGTGTCCTTTCGGCTGCTAGTACCGTATATACGTTTCCTACCCGACTCTGGTTCACCATTGCAGTGAACCAATACTTAGAGTTCACTGTATTTGTACTCTGTATCACTATTTGAAAAGTTGTTTAGGGCATGTGGAGAGTTGTTTTGGGCATCAGACGGAAGACATACAATAAGAAAACATTCGTGTGTGTAATACATAATAAATATATATCGATCCCTGATGGCTCTTGACCTGATGGCTCTTGACCATTGTGACCGCTTGATAGTACTATTCGTTTGACGTAGACCCATAATACTTATCAGGCGCCGAATTAGCCACCAACCAAGCTGCACTACCATCAGGTTCTGGATCATTTCAAGAACTGTTTGGGATTTGATGCGCGACACACGTCTATCCAAAGACATGCTTTTTATATTGCATTTTGGTGAAAATGGCCCAATACAACAAGATAAATGGAAAGTTGGTCACATTGACAAAATTTAGTTAGTTTAAACCAGAAATCCACGTTTTGCTTTAATAAAGAATTTAAATAAGAGCTTCAAACTATAGGAAGTTAGGTAATTATCGATATCATTATGTAGTCATTATTATTTACTTCATAATACATAAATTCATAATTGTTTCTATAGCAATCATATGCACATGATGTTTTCATAAAGGAAACACTGTAACGCTGACAATCAACTAGTTCGCAAGTTTGTACATTTTGTTTTACGTACTTTGTATTGTACTTTTGTTCTGAGTGCAGGGGATAGAAAACATTAAATTTCAGTAATCATTCCTTCACCTCATTCAATGTCGCAGCCAATGGAAGCAATCTTGCATAAGTCACCAATTTGTGTGCCGCTTTCTCATCACTCCCGAGATCTTCTCTGGCCGATGGCGTAGAATTCAGGCTTTCTTCCAAAGCCCTACTGCTGTTGCGAAGAATCTTAGACTGTGCCCCATTTTGACTAGGACCATTCATTTCGTCTGTACTTTAATGGGAAGGTGTGAATAGGAGTTTGGAGAGAAGACGCTTCGTGTATAAACCGGTTTCTTTAAGGAGACGGTCGGTCTTTTATAAATCACTTTCGACGATGGACTAGAAGCAGTGAAGGATTAAGTCGATCAAGAATCGTAGGATTTTCATGACCACTAAACCTGGCTTTTGTTATTATATCAATTAAATTTTAAGGTCAATGATTAGGTGGCTTAGCATTTTCGTTTATCAAAGACTGAAAGCCAGTGGCCTTGGGTCTTCGATACAAATCTGGAAAATAGGAAGACGGTGGTTTTTGGTTTCAAGAAGTCAAAATAGTAGATGAAACCATGTTAGTTTAAAAACTTTTACTACTAGTTGAAAGTGCATGAAAGCTAGTTTACATAATTAAAGCGGATCAAAATGATTAGCGGCCCAGAATTCACAAATTTCTAACTACTTAATAGCTTAATGCGCGTATCACATTTTTACGACCGTTTTTTTCAAAATAAAACCAATGCAACAGTTATCTCGTAGAAATCTACCTGCAGATATTGTAAATTATCATCTTCAATCGGGCTGATGGATTGATTTCTCTTAACAAGGAACATATCTCCCTATATCACGGTGGCCTTTTCAAAAGCAATATAAAATGTATACGCCCTACATCAAAAACAAAAACGTGGCAGTAAGAGTACACACTTTACGAAATTCAAGTTACAAATCATTGTTTCTGAGGCCTATCGATTTTCATGCATCAGAAAGCAATACTCAACCAATTTTATAAGTAATTATAGAGTATTCAAAGACATACACCTCTGAATAAACTATAGGTCAGAAAAAAGTTTAAAAGATAGTGTTATCATCTCGCTCCAGGGAGACTTCGGGATTGACTGGTGACCTGGAAAAGTAATATCAAATGGTTTACATACTGAACATGTGATAACTTTTTCCTGACAAATTGCCTTAAAGGAACATTCATACCAAATGTTGTATCAATCTACTGGAAGTCAATTTTCAACAAGATTCTATATCAAGCCATAGCAGCTTGATCATAGCAAAATAAGCCCTTTAACTGTCTTCACGTGACACGTGTAACTCTGTATTGTTTGCTGCTTTTTTTAATGTAGAAGTTATCTCTGGAGATTGTGGAAGTAAAATAACAGGAGACTATTGGACATGGAGTTTGTGGAATAATTGTACTGCAACATGTGTTGGGGGACTCAAATAAGGTGTAGCAGTCTGTGTTGTCCAGCGCAGCATGGATTGTGGAGTGACTGTGGCGCTCAACATAATAGAACGCAGCTATATTTGTATGACTATCGGGAATTGTTCTGAGAGTTGCATTAATGGCGGGATCTACATCAACGGATCGGGATGTGCCTGTCCCCAAGGATATACAGACCGTCGTTGTTCAACCGGTGAATATTTCATTCCCTGATAAGTAGTTTATATTAGCTCCTCAGTTCCAAGCAAAGTATACATTTGAATTAAGTAAAGAGTTCAAAATTTCCCCAGTCTAAAGAGTGCACAGTTTTACCTGTAAAAGACTTAATAATGGCAATGTCAAGTAACTTTTCATATTTTTTGTATTATCGCTCGATGGTCTGATATTACTGTTTAGATGACACAAAAGTTGAGACGGAAAATTAAAATTGTAACACTGCATAATATGGCAAATAAATATCAAAAATGATATAAAATTTGGCTCCCAAATTTGTCTGTTATGCACTTTGCTTTCTTTTATGAAATATTTCTTTTATTTTCTTTTCCACGATTTGTCCATATCAAATCCAAATCTCCGGCCTGGATAGCGCAGGAGTAACGTGCTTTCATGCACTTCTGAGCGTCCTATGATGATCCTCACATCATGTACATCACAGAATTAGAAGTCACCAATCCACAATCGGTGATTTAAAAGTTTTCTTTTTGTAGTAATCTCCACATGATAGACGACCTTACAGCAAGAGCATAATAGTCGGAAGTACATTTAATACTTTAACGTGCTTTATGTTACTTGTTTTAATTGCAACATATACATAAGAAATAAAGTTTAAACTTTAAAGCAACTCTAAATTTGTCTACGGCTAACATTTGTTGCGACTTCGAATGAAACTAATTGTGCCTGTTGGTCATTATTCAATCCACAGGGCAATAAATGTGTTTGCACAAAGTTTAATGACAAACAAGTTGGAAAGATGCATTTCCATAATTATCTTCGATAGCCAAGGTTCCAATAACTCTATCTACACCTTGACATATCAAGCAAATATTTCTAAGCTTTGGGTCTGTGAATTTGTTATACCAACTGCTACTATATCTACCGTTGTTCTTACACCTATTGCTACACCTGTACTACTATTACACATGCTGCTGCTAGTATATCCACTTCTACTGCTACGCTAGTTACTACTGCATATACTGATGCTACTACTACTACTACGCATACTGCTAATGCACACTTACTGCTACTACTACACCTGATGCTACTAGTGCATTTACTGCTCGTACTACATCAGCTGCTACTAGCACGCCTGTTGCTACTGCTAAAGCAGCTGCTACTGTTACACATTCTGCTACTGGCTCACATGCTGCTACATTTACACATGCTGCTACTGCTACACCTACTGCTACTATTACACCAGCTTCTACCACAAAGCCTGCTGGTACTTATAGGCTTACTGCTACTACTACATTCCACATACCGATTGCTTGGAAAAATGGTACTAACAGCCGCCTCGCCGTGCGCTCAGCCTTAACAGGTTAGTGTTAGGACTTGTAGGCCAGGTGTCAGTATAATGTGACTGCGTGGGACATCATGCTACATGTCTGCGGCATGATGATTCGGTACTAGACAGCTATAAACTGCCATACTGAAGACATCGTAGCGATATAGCTTAAAAATTGTTTAAAATATTTAACAAATCTAAATCACACACACACACATAAAGACAACGTCTCCTTCCACTACTACTAAATCTACTAATACACTAGCTGCTACTACTCTTTCGGATAAATGCACCAATTCACAAGAGTTCATTTTCAAATAGTTTCAAATACTTCGTTGTTGCTTTTTTCAGTTACTACTATATTCTCGTACATTTGAGAATGTTTCAAGTAGAAAGTAATATAATAATATATTCATACAATTAGCAACATATTTTTGTTGATGTTTTAGTTCTACGAAAGTGCGTTTATTTTTAATGAATATATACTATCATCATGTGGATTGTTGTGAACCTGATTGTAATAGGCTGGTAATAATATGTATCTATTTTTGGTGTAAGTTACATAGTTACTTATGAAATCACAGTTGCAGCAAGTGGAAAATGTGTGGCCGGCAAGAACTGTGATATTCATTAAAACTGATATATAGCTGATCCCACTCCACCCCTTCTCCACCAACTTGCGGACCCAAAAACGAAAACAATTTGAGGAATTGTTATCTAGTCACGTAGGGCACCTCTTAGTGACCTATTTTTATCCGATGATGAAATAAATATTGTTTATTGTGTTTCAGATGGCAATGGGATTTTTCTAACGTTATACCCAATAAGCGTTGGGCATAGACACGTTCTGTCATTAGCTGAAAGTGTCAATATAATTCTACCAGCAAGAAAGAAATTGTCAATATCCACTCGCCTTTATTTTGCTTATGTGTTTCTTAATGGTAAGCAAATGCTCATAAACATTATCATGTGTGTCATCGTGAGCTTGTAATAAAACAGCATAGGGAGAAGAAGCGTTCGCTTTCTGATGATCCATAATCTCACAAACAATATCTTCAGTTATATGTAGTGTAGATGTGACAATAACACTGTCAGAGAAATTAATATCCTCGCTACCAGATTCAAGTAGGCATGACGCATTAGCAACAGGGACATCATTATCATCATTGTTATTGCTCGTAACGTTGGTAATGACATATGTTTGCTCGCTAAGCCCTTCCTTAACATGATAGTTTGCAACACACCTTGGAAACATCACACAATGCACGATTAAAAAGCGCAATGATTTCTGACATGACGTTTATTTCACAAACAATGTTTTTTTTTAAGTCTAGCACAGTATTGGTTTCAAAAGAATATGACGATTTGAACATGATTTATTTCAAGCTGCACTCAATTGCTCAGGTATACAAAGATACCTAACTGACATTTCCAAATTATTTGGTTACAAAAGTACAAACATGGCATTTCTTGTCGTGCTTCATTTCATTGGACAAGTAACTCGTGAGTTCAAATTACCGATTATGAATTCAGTGCGATTATCACGCTGCTTTTACCTTGAGCCTTTGATATTTATGCGATTTGTTACCTTCCGCATTTGGGGCAACGAGTGGCCGAGTGGTCTAAACCGCTCACCATTCCGGATCACTGCCATCTCACCTCTGTCTGCGTGGGTTTGAGTCCAAGGCTCGTAGGTACGTGAGAAAGCCTGCCGGTAGCTTATCGTGGGTCGGTGGTTCTTCTCTGGGTTTTCCAGGGTTCTTCCTCCACCAGTTATACTGGCCGCCATGTATAGCCTATCTTGTGCTAAAAAAATGGCTCTAAACCCTAGAACAACAACAACAACAACCTTCCGCATTTGGTAAGCTTTTATTTAAACGCTGCCATTGTTTACTTAACTTCGGCGCGTCCGGTGATGAAAACATCCTAATTGAGCTAATGTTAGCTTGCTAACCACAAAATTCAACCGCTATAAACACCTACACGTTGTAAGAAAGGAACGTCAAAATAAAGACTTTGGATTACATAATAATTAGGAATTTGGGCGTGTAAATTAAATTAGAAAGTTTTAACAGAGGAAACGTTTGATCCAAGAACATAATAAACAGTCTTTACTGTATACTCACCTACTTAGAAAGTTTATTGACCATAACTAATGTTCAGCTGAAAGTACAGGGCTAACGGCAACTTACTTTGGCAACAACGTGCCCTAATGTATAATGGTCAAGTTCCTAAGAGAACAAATAAAGATCTGACGTGGGTACGCACAGCAATGCAAAGGAAAAGATAAAAAGTGTGCAAGACAAGGTACAAGATACAAAGTATCAATAATGAGACATCCTAATATTCCTTTTGTCCTCAGTTTTGCAAAGCAGTTTCTGCAGAACGTTGGACGTAAAGAGACCCGTTGTTGAGCACATGAAACCGATATCAAGGTAGCATTCGTCCGTGATACGTAGGACCAATACAATCATATTTTTATGACAGTGCCATTTACAATTTATTGGTATTTGTTAAGGGAAATTTTTATTGGTTCTGAGCACAGGATATAAATTTAAAGTACTATATACGGTAGTACCTTGTTATGTAATGCACTATTGTTGGAAACATACAGACCTTCCTACATGGCAGCAAGCAAGACTGTTGCTCCATACCATATTTGACTTGCATGGGATTAACACAGATAGATGCCGATACAATTTCATTCGCTAAGACCATGCGCTCACTAAAGCGCAACAATATTAATGCAAACTATAATAGTCCATGTCCTTGGATATGTATACACCATAATTAAATTAAATGAAGTGGATCAATCATATTAACATTTTAGTGATTACTACACTCATCTATGTCTTATCAGAATTTTTATTTATTTATTTATTTTGTTTGTTTTTTTTTGCTTCGAGGGAGATGGATCGACTTCTTCAAAAAGCTTTGTTAAGTGTCTTCCTCTTTTATCAATAGGGCCGCCATTGTAATGCTAAATTAAAGAAATCCAAAACTGGGTAAGCAGAGTACATCAGTAGAAGAATAAGACAATGATGACGATGTTAATGTTCATAATCATTGTGGTGATAATAAGAAAAATAGAGATGATAATGTTTGCGGTACTGATTTCTAAGCTTATGATGAATAATGATTGTCATCATCATCATCTTGTCGTCGTCATCACCCATATCTTTGTTTACCTTTAGAAAAACTTTTCTAGATAAACAAGTTGTGAACATATCTTTCCTTGCAGATATAGATGAGTGTACCGGCAGACCGTGCAAGAATGGCGGTTCTTGCTGTAACCTGATCAATGGATACAACTGTACCTGTCCTTTATGATTCGCCGGACATGACGGTAAAATAGGTGCAGTGAACTACAGTAGTTTGTTACTAAAACCGGACAGAGAGTTGCAAAAAAAGAGTGAGATAGATTTATCTGTCGTTCATATTGAACACGATTGAAGTATATGTCACAGGCAATGCAACACTGAGCTCCTTTCTAATTCTGACCATGAGGTCCAAATATATGATAGTGTATTGCTAATACTGTTTCTTTCTAATGTTGACCATGTCGTCAACTCTAATGCTGTTTCTTTCTAACATTAACCATGACGTACAAAAATATGAAAAAATGAATTTCCAAAACAACAAACTTGATTGTTTTCAAATGATTACAGGGGCTCGGAGTGGTCTAAAGCGCTCTCTGTTACGGATCACTGCCATCTCACCTCTGTCTGCGTGGGTTCGAGTCTAGGATTCGGCCAATGTGGGCATGTGAGAAAGCTTGCCAGTAGTTTCTCGTGGGTCGGTGGTTCTTCCCGGGGTTTTCCCGGGTTCTTCTTCCACCATTAATACTGGCCGCCATGCATAGCCTATCGTGTGCTGAAAAATGGCGTTAAAACCCACAACAACAACAACAACAAATGATTGCAAATGACGATAAAAAAAAACTATCAGCCATTACATATAACAAGAGACATAACTATAAACAAGATAGCTGCCATTACATACGACATTAAACATAACTATATATACCTAACTATATATAAGTTAGATTCCATTTTATGTGACAGGAGACATGACTATAAACAAGTTAGCTACCATTACATATGACAGCAGACATAACTATAAAAGGTATCTGTCATTAAATAAAACATGTGACATGACTTTAAATACGTTTGATGCCATCACCGAGATAGACGTAAACCTGCATTTACATCTTATGAAGTTAATGTTTCTTCTTATTCGAGCACTGATGTTAATACTGGAAAATTATTAATAACCAATAATTGCTTTAAACAAGGATTATGCTATCATATCTGATGTTTAACTATTTTCGAATTCTGTAGCTCCGATAAATACTTTTAAGAAACAAAACGATGAACCCTAAACCTGAAGTGCCTGCAGTTTTTGTTTTTGTATATTTTACTGAATTTAAATCATTTATTTTTGCACGGATACAAGACATATAGAACAAAGATAAAAACAAACTTCAAAAGTTCGTGCTTTTGATTACTACCATTTTTGTTAAGGCATTATGTGATTGCGGACTACATCCAAGAACTATAAACCTCCTAAACTAAAGATCTTCACAACATGAAAAAATACGACGAATTTAAAGAGTCTGCCATTGGAAATGAGTTGAAAATTCACCTTTTAAAACGGCAGATGTTAATACATTTTACGAAGAATTTAAATTGATTGAAAGTTCAATGAAGGCATATGTTACACTGATATGCAAGTCATCCAAACAAACAAAAGTTAATGGGATCAAATATGTTCTACTATTTTCTTAGACTCCTGATAAACATGTGTCCGCCAAATTGGAAGTCGTAGGGTCCGCAGTACTGCTTATCGTAGGGATAACATACTTAATTGTATAGTAAATCGCCAGATAGCAGAGGACAAAATGAGGATACCCTATAAAAAATATTAATCTGTTATTACGATGTTCTCGTCCGCATGACTCATCCAATTGTTTTTTGTTTTGATAAATTGTTATTAATTTTCCTCTTTTAAATGTTGTAAATCTGCTAAAATAATTGTTATTATAACTTGTTCATTTTGTTTAATTTATTTAAAACAATGTTTTCTGTAAGTTTCCTTTAAACATGATCTTTAACAATTCTATCACATTTATAAACCTGTTATAATTGCTTTTTTTGCAATCTTCGAAATGTTTTAATTTGTGCAGTATTTCTTTTCCAGTTATCTAATTTATTTTTACCTTTTTACCATTTCATTTAAAATTTCACGTTTTGTTTTAAAAATATATATATAAACCATTTCTTGAAATATAACCTTTTCTTTTGATCTTTTTTCCAATTTTGTTGCGATGTAACCAAATGTTATTCTTGACTCAGGATTTGAAATAACAATATACTTAATCATTTGGGTTACTTAATCATTTGAGTTACTTAATCATTTGGGTTACTTAATCGTTTTGGGTTACTTAATCATTTGGGTTACTTAATCGTTTGGGCTATTTAAACGGTTTGGGTTACCTACTCATTTGGCCTACTTAATCGTTTTGGGCTACTTAGTACTTATAAAAGTGGCTATTTAACAACTGGACATTTCTGTGTCTGCATATTCTGATGTCATTTACAAATAAATTTATAGCTGTGTTTGAGCAATTTCCCCTAATTTTACTAAAACACTTTCATATCAAACTTCTCAATTCTCTTTAAAGAATTACCTCGTTCTAACGATTATTCTTTAATATCCACAATTTAATGTGTAAGATTACTGTTCTGCAGGTATATAATTTCACTTCGCACTATCAGTAAATTCGTTGTATTTGTGTTGATACAAAATGTCTTACTGTAATTCTATTTCTATTATAGCTGTTTCTATCCCAGAAATTGATTTTCACAGTAAGATTTGGGAGTGAGTTACGGTATATAATGAATTCATTTCTTAAAGCCACAATTGGCGCTATTTTGAAGGTCGGTTGTATTCAAAAGGAAGGCTTGGAAAGGATTTCTTAGGCGTTTTTGGGAAGCTTTGCATCTTTTATTGGCATAAACACAAGTTTTATGTCTTGTTTAATATTAGTAGAATTGATACATGATTTTTATATTAATGTTTTATATTTAAATTTAAATATATAATACTGTTACGATGCCAACTGTTTATTTGAATTGTATTAAAACATTTTTTCATGGTACATATAAAATGAAATTTTTATTATGCAGGGAAAGAAGTAAAAGTAATAAAAAGTCTTTGGATTGTTTCTTTCTGACTATACTCAAAACTTGCAAGTAGAATATCTGTCTGATTGGTTTTAGCTGAACGCTTTTTATTAAAGAGATTGTAAGAGTTCCTTATTAGCTTTGATATATCCTTCAAACAAGTATATTTGTTGTTGTTCTAGGGTTTAACGCCATTTTTCAGCACAAGATAGGCTATACATGGCGGCCAGTATAAATGGTGGAGGAACAACCCTGGAAAACCCAGAGAAGAACCACCGACCCACGAGAAGCTACTGGCAGGCTTTCCCACGTACCCACGCTAGCCGAGCCTTGGACTTGAACCCACGCAGTCAGTGGTAAGATGGCAGTGATCCGGAACGGTGAGCGCTTTAGACCACTCGGCCACTCGGGGCCCTTCAAGTATATTTGTGAATACTGGTTAAATAGTCATGTTCCTTAGCGAAGACGCCAATTCTATTAGCTATGCGTTCGTTTCAAATTACTTTTTCAAAAGGTCATTGTAACTTGGCCATGTGTCGAAAACAATTGACAATATTACCTGTGCCCGTTGGGACGCACACCTTTCATCATATGACCTCCTGGCTTCCTAGCTTCCGGATCCAAATCTTTCAGGCGCTGCCAGCGTCTGTAGAGATCCTGATGAGAAAGGACATCCGTGGTGGTAGAGACGATCCCCTAAAAACATGGGAATTCTGGAATGCTCTTTTCTGTGAAGGTTAGTACTAGTAATACTAGAAGTAGTAGTAGCAATAGTAGTTGTAGTCGTCGTTGCTGTTGTGTTAGTAGAAGAGGTGGTAGAGAGGGTCAGTAATGGTTGTAGAGGTAGTAGAATCATTAGTAGGTAATAGTTCTTGTTTTATTAGTGTTACTGTTCCTGTCATAGTATAAGCGATAAATCTGGTGAGAACATCGTTAACAGCATCAGCAATGTTTAACTTCTTGTATCAGCATCAGATATACTAATCACTTTTTCACATCTTTCTAGGCAGTTAAAAAGTATGGGAAGTCAGCATCATTACGAACTGTTTACTGTGGCCTCCAGTCTCGAGGACCTTCTTCAACTATCATTGCTGTCATTGCATGTGATAACCTTTATGTGATTGCATATGATATACTGCTGACACTGCAAAGTGATATCCTTGCACGCCTTTGCATGTGATATCCTTGCTGTCACTGCATGTGCTATCCTGAAGAATAAGTTAAGTGACGCCTTACATCCTAAAACTGTGCCCAAGATTGCAGTATGTCATCCAGGAATGAACGATTTCTGTTTTCTTCCGATTTCAAGACATTTCGATATTTACCAGGCTAATATGTCTGGTATGCTTTTATTTATTTCCGAAATTCCCATTTGATTAGTCTTATAATAAGCCAAACGGGGTTTCCTTACCAAGCGAGCTCTGCTAGAAGTTAATTGTTTTCCCCTTGTTTATAAGGACTTCTCGACGATAATCGTGGTCTACTGAAACCTCAAACACGTCTAGAGTATTAATTATTTTTCTCTCATTAAAACCTGACCACAAATATAAAAACTACACATTTACATAAGAACTTCACAACTGCATGCCGACCTCACAGCTGCATGATTTCCGTAACGTAGCGCCAGTATTCACGTGCAAAAATATACAACTCAAACACCAAATACAAGGAACTATTTTCCTACTCTACGCTAGGTCCATCAAATCAAGATTTTACGCCTCATTTCGACTGTAACTCTATACCATATTTACCAACATAGCAACAGTAAAAGATGTCTCCGATAATGGAACAGTCACTTCTCAATTATTCCATTGTACAATGTATCAGTCTCTATTCCAAATACTTCACATAAAGACATACAATAAATCCACACAATTAATTTTGAATAAGACTTCTTGCTAAAGGCCATCCTATGCGGCTCTGGCATATACTCATTACGAATTTAAACCACGCCATCATGACATCTATTTAACAATGCACTCTGTGCCATTTGCCCGTAGCAATTGGCTAATTATTCGGGATGAGGACTATATGCCAAACACTGATTGCCATATATAATCAAACAAATGATCACAAAAATCTAAGAAATCCATAAAATGTTGAGCTATATATAAATGGCGCATACTCGAAATTTTATTACAGTCTGTCAAATGTCGGATTATATAATATTATCACTTTTTTTTCCATACCTGCGCATGTACGTCCACAAGTAACAATTTTAGATTCATAAAATAACTTTAGTTTTCCAACATCTTCCTTTATCAAAATTTGCGGACAACATACTCTTGGGATAAATAGAAGCCTGCTGATTGTGTGGCCAAGCGGTCAACGTCACGGTCAATATGACTGAATTTGAACAATGGATTTGTCCAAAATAATATTAGTTATACATCATAGACCATCTGGACTAAATTTTGTGTTTTGTTTGCAATAGAAGTATGGAATAATTGTATGAATTTAGGGGTCATTATTGACGTATGTAAGATGTATATTAACTTGGGGATCAAAAGATCAGAGGTCAATATCACCGTGGGAGAAAAAAAAAAGGTTTCTTCACATGATGGGTTTCTTTACTTGAGCGAAGAAAGAAGCCGATCTTGGGGGCCTCAAATGTTAAAAGTCAAGATCACTGTGACTGAAAGACAAACATATGGTTAACGCATAATAGTGTTAGTTCTAGAGGTCGTACCTTAACCAAGGTTTGTTGAAGGCAATTCATTGTGTCTGTCATTCTGGCTCAAACGAAAATTGTGTTTTCACAGCACATATCTTACTTTAAATTGCTTGACCAAGCTATGTCAATGACCTGCATTTCTTTTGAGAACAAACAAACCGACTTCAGTGTGCAATGTGAGGTGTCATTTTCATGGCGAGTCTAAGAAGAAAATTTTGGTTTCCGCACGATTGATTTGGTTAAAGATCGCATTACGTACCCAAAGCACATGGTCTTTGAAAACTGTTTTTCAATGATCTTTACGGTCAGCAACTAGTACCTACATAGAGTATTATTACAAAATGGGCGGACATGCACTGTATCTTTGACGGTACCCATGTTATACGGCGCTAGCGGACTTTGCAAGATATTTTAATCCACCGGTGAATGTTCGGACGGTTAAGTGGGAGTTCGATTGGGCGTCCATTTTGTTGTTCGGATGATAACTTGATTTCATAAGATTTCATCGAAACTTCATAAACGTATTTAAGTACCTCAGGGTAGAACAATCTTGATTTGTTGACCAGTAGCTTCATGAGTAAAGATGCTGTATCTAACAATTTGTTTAGTTTTGTACTTCATTCCTGACTGGCAACTTAAGTTCTAAATGACAGATTAAAGAAAAAGAATATGTGCATCTCTTATCACTAGGACGACATTAGATGATTTGGTCGTCAAAACTCAGATCTCAGTGTGGTCAGTTGTTCCAAGGTCATGGTCGTTCTCAATTAAAAGACGTTTGGTCATTTCATTACATTTCGGACCAAAACTACCACACACTTTTTGCATGCAACAATTTCACGTTTTCCTCTCTATCTTGGAAAGACCTTTGCTGGTTTGCGGGTGTTTAACTTTAAGTTAAGTTCTCCTCAGTCGATTTCCAGCAAATTGTTGTAAACATATTACAATCATGTCACCAAAGAACGAGCCCTATTGATTTTGGGAGTGGGAAGATTAAAGTTTAAATTCCACTTGCGTGAAGAAATATATAGGAGTGCTGTTGCAACCACTTATGTCTGGTAATTTCGTGTGTAATCAAATTAGACTGCAGAAAATACATTAAAACAATTAATCGTATGTTGACGAAGTGTTAGGTGTTCTTAAAAATACTCGTGTTACTCAAGATGCGACATACTTCTATTCCTTTGCCATCTCAACAACTAGTAAGTTCTCCCTCTCTCCCGTTTCTAAAAACTGCAAATAAACTGTTAATTCGATATTTCTGCTCTTTGAAAATGCTCAGCATGTTCTTTGTGTGGATCGTTAAATTCAATTGACTCAAATCAACGTTAGTTATTTCACAAAATATGGTCTATACTGATTAATAAGGAGAATTCATTTTTGTCGTGATTTTGTGCTTCTTGTGTCTGTCCTCAGCAGAGATCATGTGAAAACGAATGCACTGGTATTGCTGTCTACATAGAAAACCGTGAAAGCATTTTACTTTTCCCCTGTTCCAATAATGTTTCATCATACCACTACTGGTTTATAATTAAACTGAATAATGATAGGATCGTAAAAGGGCGCTATTTGCAATTGACATGTATATCACGCCATTCAGATATACTTCAGATACACTTGTTTGATGTTGGTTCGCTGGATGTATAATGGTGGTTTTTGATTTTTCGTTTGTTTGTTTGCGATTTTTGTACTTTTTGTATTATTTTTTTTTTTGTTGTTCTTGCTTTCTTTAGTTTTGTTTACAGGCCTTTTTGTTGCATCAATCTTTTACAAATATTAACTTCCTGTCCCATTTTTAATGAACCTTTAACGTTACATTTAGGAGCTATGGAATTCTACTGGAATTCCATATCACGTTTAGAACAATATGGTTCATTATAGGAAGTTACATTATGGTTCGGCCACAACGACCCCTATGGGAATTTAACAGTACGTTTGGGGTACTATGAACCACAATGAGAGTTTAATATTACGTGTTGGATCACTATGGACTTCAATTTGAATATAATATTAGCGTTTGGGATGATAAGACCCCTATGAAATTAACATTATGGCAAATTTGGGAGTGTATGACCCCTACGGAATAGTAACATTTGCAGTTCATCGTCCCATATGGAAAATAAAACTAACAGCGTATAACCTAAATTAGCGGTCTATATGATCCAACGGGAATATGGCGTTAGCGGCGTATAGCGGAATTTAACATTACATATGGCACTAATGGGTTTATATGAATTAAACATGATGTGATACAATAGATTTTATAAACCTTGAACAGAGTGAGTAAGATACACCTAAACAGACAATAACTCACAATGACTGATCAATACGTATTCTGACTAATCAATACCTCTAATGAGCAACTAAAGCTTATTCAGAATGATCACCACCTAATGTAGCTTACTAAAATGACTGACAAATAGGTATTATGACCGACCAACACCTTTTCTGACTGACAAATATCTACTACCACTGATCAGTAACTATTGCGACTGACCAATACATATTACGACTGACTATCATCTATTCTAATGCGCGAACACATATTCTAACTATATCCAGGAAAATAAGGACACAGTTAGCCAAATGTCAGTTTTATTTACTCTGTAGATAGAGATTCTAATTTCATATTCAGAACCGACGTCATATCACTCTCTTTAGGAACTGGAACATACAATGGAAATTTCGGATATATATATTTAGACATGACCTTATGCTAATATCTTATAAACTTAGAATCACATTGGAAATAACGAGTTATGAGTTTATGTTACGGGTGTATTTTTAGAAATATTAAAGTAAAATTTAAATGTCGATGCTACTTTATGGAACAATACGAAACCTGATATGATTCCATTAAGCAATCGCAACATTATATAAACATTTTCAAAGCAAAATATAAGTTGCCAATTCGGCATAAGGTGAGTATGTTTATATTGAGTGATGATTTGTAGTTACGTTTTTTTTGCTTTTCTAAAACAGCAGGCCATAGTAAATTGTTGATGTACATCAAGACAGCTCAGCGAATTGGAAGTAATTTATAATACAAATCTCCAACACAGCCTCAATCGTATTATCAGGAACAAAACTGCACGCGACTGTATTGTCAAATACTTTTAATTTAACAGCCATCTGTACTAGTAATGAATATACCCGACATTTACTGACTTAGTTTAGTAAAATCGATATTTCGTCTCGAACTTTTGTGGCGACCACAAAAGTGAAGATCAATGAAAAACATTGGTCGACAGCCAAAATGCTTCCGAAATAAATGTAGTCAAACGTTACTAATTCTGAGTCACAAAGACCTTAAATGATGCTCAACATTGTTGATTGACTCTAGTTCTAAAGATACGATACTGAGTCAGTATATACTTAACTTGACTTAGGAATGGCGAGGGATAAGTGAGTTATAAATCGAATGGAATTTAAACCAGAATTGACTAAAATACATCGTTGACTGGATCTATGAATAAATTTATGACTGGGTTTGGACAGGCAAAACATTGAATGATGCAATATGAAGCTGTATTTCGTCATGCATGATATGAATTGCATTATGCTATTCCTAGAAATCATGGATGAAGCAATCATAACTAAGCTTACATCACTCTGCTGAACACATTGCCCTATACCAGCTCTAGAAATCATACAGCGTTGTGTTCTCTTATTTGTCAGTGTTTGATTTTGCAAAGGGACACGCTGCTGTTAGCCAACGCGAGCAGAGATGCCTCAAACTCATGTGAACAATGCAAAAACCAGAATCACTCTCACTTGAGTCAGACGAGTAAAAGTAAAAGAATGAAACTTCTAGTCCTGAACCATCAATGTCGCATGACCCATATTGTTCCACGTTCTCCCTCTCTGAACCACACCTCATAACACAAGGTGTACTGAATGACCTTGTCAATGATTTGGAACTATCCAAGAGTAAGGCAGAGCGGTTGGGCTCCCGTCTACAACAATCGAATCTCCTGGCAGATGACGTTTGGGTTTCCATGTTCCATGATCGTCAAAAGGACCTGGACCCATTCTTCTTCAAGGGAGGTGATCTTGTAACCTGCAACAACATCGATGGTGTGATGGCAGCCCTTAACATCGTACATGAACCAGATGAGTGGATGCTGTTCATTGATTCATCGAAGACGAGTCTTAAATCTATTTTGCAGCATAATGGCAATGTTTTACCATCATGCAGTCCATATGAAGGAAGCCTATGAAAACTCGAAACAACGTTACAGGTGCATAAACTATGACCAACGTCAGTGGCAGCTATGTGGCGATTTGAAGGTTCTTGCCCTCTTACTTGGTCTGCTGACTGGATACACAAAGTATTGCTGTTTTCTATGCGAATTGGATAGTCGTGCGAGAGATTCCTACTACATCAAGAGAGATTTGCCACTTCGACAGTCACTGGAGCCTGGGAGGAAAAGTGTTCAGCATCTACCACTTGTTGAATCAATAAAGATTTTGTTACCACCCTTACACATTAAACTGGTTCGATGAAGAACTTTGTTAAGGTCTTGGAGAAAACACCAACAGCTTTAAAGTAACTCCGTAGCCGTAGAAATTTGCCAGGATTAAGTGAATTTAAGATAAAGGAAGGTCTCTTTGTCGGTCATCATTTGTGAACTTCGAGATGATGCATTTGACTGTGCACTGCGTGGCAAGGAAAAGACGGCATGAAAAGCCTTCCAGTTAGTGGAAACAAATGTTCTCGGAAACAAAACATCGAATAACTACAAGGAATTGGTGGAAAGAGATGCTCCATTTAATGAATACAAGAGACAAGTCAAGAAGTGCTGAGTAGACACTGAATAAGGTCTAAACTATGTACATTCATACACGTAATAGTTTGTTGCTTTTGTTTGAAACTACATTTTATTCATATAAGCGTTTAGCTGTTTTTTTAAGTGTAACATAATCACAACAGGCGAAATATTTTCATGTAAAGCATCCATAAGCACATGGAAAGACAGGCTTACAAATTATGATTAAAACTCTGCTATCTACACAATATACATATATGTAAAATCTAAAAACTTGAATATCTTGGAAACAGTATCCAATCAATTGTTTTAATTGTCCTATTTGAATTTAGCACATCAAAATCCAAAATAAATTGCACCTTTTATCTCTAAAGCAGACGACTTCTAAAACATTGTTGACCAGTGATATCTCCACACAATAGATCACCTTAAAATATTATTAGATCAGTCGGAAGTACATGCTACAAAAGTTGTAATTTGTGAGTTAAACGACATTTATATGCACATGATACAATATACACGGATGCCACTATATTTGGTGGAGGAAGAAACTCGGAAGAACCACCGACCCATTGTAAGCTACTAGCAAGCTACTCACTATGGCCTAGCTGAGACTCTAAACCAAGGAGACAGGTGAGATGTGCTTAACAATGTTTCATGTTACAATTGATGCTACTAAATCACCTCATTTAGCTACATCTGCTAGTACTGATGCGGCTCTTTTGGATATATCTACCAATTCAACCAGTTCATAATCAATATATATTTTTAATGTTGCCAGTCCAATGGCCGTAAACAGGCTGGCAACTCAAAACTGCGCCTTCTTGTGTTGCCTGCATCACGTGTGACACAATAACAATTCCAAAGCTGTCGTGATGCAATCACCTCTATGGAGCAACTGGAATCATACGAAATGGCTTTATTAATTAGAAAAAGGGGACGATTACGGAAAGAACAGTTTTTAGTCACATAAAAATGATTGAACTCCAAAATTTGTTTCTAAAGAATCATGACTTTAAAAGATGTTTCAAACGGGATTATATTCGATCACATTAAAACCTTATTATGTTGAGAAATAGGTCTAATGCGCAATAATATGTAGATAAGTAACAGTAACCTAATAAAGACATATTTGCAGATTTGGCTGTTGATGCTTGTCGACTTATTTTTTCATAACACTAAATATAATTCCATATTGTACAGTTGGATGTGATAATGCATACAATTGTAATCCCTACCACATCATAATCCATGCTGAATATTATGTTTGTTGATAGCGCACAAAAATAATTATCCCGAATAAATGATAACCCCTTTTGTACAGTAGGTTGTAATTATTGCACGAAATTAATTACCCCTATTCATGATAAGTAAATTCGCAGTATATCTCGAGAACAGTCAACGCATGCATACTTGTTACTAAGGCCTATCAAAGTTCAGGCATAAAAAAGGCATTGCACAACCATTATTGCAAGTGATAACTGAGTACTCATTGACTGTGAGAATTGTTCAATATATGTAAGATAAGGGGAAGGTCGAACTTTAAAAGATAGTGTTATCATGTCGCTCCAGAGAGACTTCGTCATTGGCTGATGACCTGTAAAATTTCTGCTCATATTGTCTTCATATTGAAAATCTGAGTTTAGGCTTAACATGATACTTTTGACTCTGTCTTGTTTGCTACTCCTGTTGAATATACGAGATATTACTGGTAATTGTGGAGCAACTCCTGTAGGAGAATTTGGCACATGGATGCCTTGGCAAAGCTGCAATGCATCATGTGGTGGGGGAATACAAATGAGATGGCGCAGTCTGTGTTGTCCATCAATTGACGGAGTATGGAGTGATTGCAGGGATAAGTATAATCGAACGGATATTTTTATATATAACTTTCGGAATTGCTCTGAGATTTGCTTTAATGGCGGAACTTATATCACTGGATCCGGGTGTGCATGTGCTCGGGGATATCATGGCATATGTTGTTCAACATGTAAGCTTTTCATTCTTTACAAATTAGTTTATGTTAATTCCTTACAGCACCAAGGAAACATACATTTGAATGAAGTCAAAGAGGTAAAGCTATTCCGAAAGGAAAAATATTGGTAGTTCTAACCCGTATTCAAAATTGACTGATTCGTGTGCTTTTTAGATGACTACAGAAAATTGTTTGGCTGCATAACTGTTATGCATTTTTAATTCGTATTAATTGTTAGCTTTTCTTAATGGTTATATGTTATATACATCTGTCTCATTTACTTGCAAACAACATAACACATAGCTAATATTTCTATAAAATATTAAAATATTAGAGTAAATCGTCAGATCATTATTAGTTTCAAACGTGTTTAATTCAGTTTGAGTTAAAGACACAGTCTTGATTCTTACCTTAAAACCTTTTAGAATAGTAAGTTCATATTAGTTGACAATGTATTTCTCCGAAAATAGAAATTGCGACCCAGGTAAAGTTGATTGGTATATAATCTTGTATATTTTGAAATTATTCATTCTTGCCTTAACATCTGAAGCAGAAACAGTCTCATTGTTTTGTTCGTTTTGTCTAGTTCTTAATTTTGTTGGATTTATTTATTCAAGTTAGTATTTCAATGGAATTGCAACGTCTTCAAAACTATTCTTGGACTAAAAGATAATTTTGGAATTATAATGAACTCAGACAATAACATTTTGGATTATATTATTGTGATTCATCCAAGGATTGTTAGTACATCGCCACATTCCAGATCATATGCACATTAGCACATTCGAGACTACGGGCAAATCAACACATTCAGTATCGGAATTTATTTGGAATACCAATGGTATCAATTGGAATTTCATATATCTAAAACCATATGTGATTTAATTCACAAAACCATGAGTTCTTTTTAAATTTTCTCTTTGCATTCTAGGAAAAAGTATTTGTTGAATTTTGCAAGACTTTTTGGTTTTCGCTCTTTTCTGTTACTTTCATGTGTTGTGCATCGTCTTTTGATCCCAAAATCAGGAAATTCAAACAATTAGAAGTCACCAATCCAAGATCAGTAATTTCCACAAGTCTAACCATTTATCACCACATGAAATGCTACCTTACAAAAAGATCATAATAGTCCACATAGTTCCTTTAAAATGCTTATGATTCTTACCTTAAAAACTTCTAGAATTTAAAGTTCATATTAGTTGACAAAGTATTTGCGTAACTTTTTGTACAATATGCAAGCACAAGAAAGCTTAAATTTTGCACAAGCTATAACGTCAAACAAAAACAATATATTAAGTTGTACATGGGACTTTGCTACTCTTCACATTCTCCTACTACCACTCTTACTGTTGCTGATCGGCTTTCAGCAACTATCATGCCTGCTACTACTCTACTGCTACATATTCTGCTATTTATACACCTGCTATAGCACTGCATCTTATCATGCTGCTACCATTACTGAATCTTCTCACACTGCTGCATCTACTCTAGCTATGTCGAATGTCAACCAATACAAACAGTTCATTATTTAAAAACAATTATCATTCTAAGTTACCACCAAGTAATTTAAATTTTAATCGACTTCACAAACTTCAGAATATTAACTTACAAAGTAGTATAATAATATATTAAACTACAAATAAAAATAGTTTTTTTGTGAAATTGTAGTTCTACAAATCCCCGCTTAATTGGAATGACTATAGAACAACTGAGGGAGAAATCATAATCAGTACAAACCGTATGTGAGCTTGCGTGAAACCAGTTGTAACAAACTGGTAATAGAACATAATTTTCTTGGAAGATCACGGTCACTAATAGATTCTTTCGTGGCTGTTACGAAGTTTTGGATGTGGATTACTGATCTTCTGATTCTGTGTAGCCAAACGCCATTACGTGTATTGGTTTTGCTGCAGAGCACATGTCAAATCTCGCTTAAAGCAGGTCGGGAAGACGAGACAAGGAAGTAAACTGGTTGTACGCTGATGTTTCTGTGCGCAGTAGGAGCGCACCAAAACTCTCAGCTTCCAAAATTTCATAGGCCTCCGTTTGACACGAGGCCTCAATGATATCGATTCTTCAAAGCGTTTTTCAAATGAGTCTTCGTCTGCGCAGTAACATAGGGCTATCAAAGAGGTCTGCCAGCGGAAATAGAGGGCAATGGCATTATGATTTTGATTTTATGACACACACGCGGATGCCGGCATGACGGCCGATATTGGCGAGATCAGTAAGCTTGATTGTTCTGATGCAGAACGCCAGAAAGAACGGCACCGTCGTCTTGAAGAAAGATAATGTGGTTGTTTTCTCGAACCTTTTACCAAGCGTACAAGGCAGAGCATCGGAATTGACTAAAACTATTCCCGCGTTTGGCTGGCTCCCTGAGGCGTATAATCAAGTGTATGATCGTGCAAATGTGATGTAATTAAAGTGACCCACAAATGCTAATTCAGGAAGTTCAAACACCAACACACACTTTCCACAGCGGTGGCAGATAACGGTAATCTTCAAATGTGTATGCAAGTTATGAAAGAATTGCCAGAAGGGCAAAAGCGGATAAGGGGTTAGAAAAATGTTCATTAATAATACTAATAATAATAATAATAAATAATAATAATAATAATAATAATAATAGCATAAAGGAACTACATTCTATTGTAAATAAACAATGGACGCAGACACCAGCACTTTTGAATTGTAAACAAATCATGTACACTCGCGTAAGAAGCGCTTTATGTTGTGGTTGTTTAATTTTGTTTCTGAATGAACTAAAACAGATGTTTCGTGGACTGCCACATACCAGCTGCTTTGGCACATTCCGCATTGATACAATGTTTCGGATTTAGGCTAGCTACAGTATACAACATATTCAAGAACAGGTCCTTAAAAATAACATACAAGTGACAAGTCATATACTTTCTTCTTTAGATGGTAATAAGAATGGCAAAACAAATATACCTACAGTTTTACATCCTGAATTTCCTCAGACTGTACTTTCATAGTTCTGCAAATCCGAATTACATGAGCCATGTCATAGGTTCTCAATCTTGATTGCACATTTCGAAATTGTACTATAATTTCAATGATACGTGCATTTACGTCCTCCTTACCGCACTCAAAATGAAATAAGCATTAAATTCCATAGCGTCTTTTTGATAATTACAATTGAAAAGCTTCATATTTTCCCACATTTTAATTTCAAACATTCAGTGACAGAAACATAAAAACATTTGCTGATGTCACCACTCTTCTCCCTAGCTTCTTCAATCCCATGTATTTCATGTGGAATTGTCACATACAAACCCAGTCCACATTCACGAAATTTCGTAGAATCGAAAAGAAAAAAATACCAAAATCTATTCATTCCAGTTCAAATGGAAAAGTTGTTGCAATGCACATTCATTTACAATATGACTCCAAATTTAAATTTTAACTAGATCCGCTATTTTCTTTCGAAAGTTATGTCGAGTTCGCGACT
This sequence comes from Sinohyriopsis cumingii, assembly GCA_028554795.2. Taxonomy (NCBI): domain Eukaryota; kingdom Metazoa; phylum Mollusca; class Bivalvia; order Unionida; family Unionidae; genus Sinohyriopsis; species Sinohyriopsis cumingii. The sequence goes on from CM068831.1 coordinate 96,898,629, forward strand.
AAGTTAAAATTTATCTTCGCTGAGTTATGTGCGCAGTAATAATGGTGTTGTTGTGTAATGACGAAGATGCGTTTGTGTATTTAGTTTGGATTACGGCATTCATTCATTTACGTTGTTTCTTGTAGTGTACTTTGTTTATTTAATTAAGCCTAAGTAGAATAAAAAGAAATGAACATATAATAAAAAGGTTACTGCATTTGTATTGGAAAATATGAACTCGTTTTGTCGGATGGATCTGCTGCACTCCGAAGGTCGTGCAGTATTCCATCCAACAAACTCGTTCATATTTCCCATACAAATGCAGTAACCTACAATAATAATAATGAGGACTTTGTATAGCGCCTAATCTTTAGACGCTCTAGGCGCTTTACAACATTAGAAAACACATATAATATAAAAAAACATATAATGATATGATTACAAAAAAAACACCATGTAATTAGAAAACATAAAAAACATGCTGAAATATTTAAGGTAGGAAACATTATTTGGTCTTTATGTTTGTTCTTGCAGTCGAAATGTGTGAGTTTTAAGAGCACTCTTGAATGGAATCACTGTGTCGTTGTGTCTAACTTCTGTGGGCAATTAATTCCACGTTGCTGAGCCCTGGTATGCAAAAGAACGTTGTCAATATGACTTCGTTTTCATAGTAGGAATAATGAGTATACGATTGTCAGAAGAGGAGCGTAAGTCTCTTGCTGGTGTGTACACATGGATGAGGTCGGATAGGTATTTTCGACTATAGAACAATTTTTTTTTATTCTGGATCGAATCGATAGCCATTTTAGAGTACAGACCAGCGGGTATGTGTGCTCTGATTCTGGTACTCTGTTTTGAACTGTTTGAAGTTTCTGGATTAGATATTGAGATGAACCAGAAAGAATTGAGTTACAATAGTCCAGTCTTGAAAGTACTAATGAACACACAAGTGTTTTAGTGGCATCAACTGAAAGATAATTGCAAATTGAGCTGATGCGTCTCATCTCAAGATATGCAACCTTGCATATGTTCATGACATGTTGGTGCAATGTGAGATTACTGTCCAGAGTAACACCTAGGTTCCCTGCTGACTGTGAATTTAATGTTGGTGTATCGCAATTGAAATCATTGAGTAACGTCACTGACAAGAATTCTGATATCACTCTTCACTTTTGTTTAGTACCATCCTGGCCTACAGTATAACTACTTTCCTATGTCCTGGATCCGGATCTAGTGTGCGACATATGTGTGGTTCATTACATCGAATATTAATTAGGTACCGCTGATTGAGTTTCTGTACTGCCGTTCAAAGTTATAGTGAATGCCATCCACGCTGTGCCGGACAGAACAACACCATTGCTGCAAACATTTGGAAATCCAACACTAATCATCTGATCTTGGTGGATGGTTCTTCGGTTACTGATCACAGAAATGGTGTTGCGAAACCCATTCGCAGCCATCGCGCGGTAGAGGAAGTGGAATGGGTCCAGAGACATGTTTCTGCTCAGCGACGATTCTATTCGAATCCACATGTCCTCTCTTCAATAAGAGTGCACGGTTGATGAAGTCAAAACAGCAAATTATGACTGGAGGCTGCTTTGAAATCTATGAGTTCGGTCCTCGTGAGGCAAATCGGCTTGACTGAGATGAAACATCATTTACCACCTATGTAAATGTGCCAGACGAACTACCATCGGTATTATGCTGGCGTCAGCCCCTCGCTAGACGGATGGAAGTAAGATGTATCCACAATGGGACTAGATTCATGCCGCTAATATGTATTTTTATTCATATAAAAGCACTCGAAACAATTATAGCAGCGCTTTTGTTTCGCCCAGAATCCGGCACGGCAACCATAATTCTCACCGGGTAGTAAACGTGAAACTGGTAAAAGCTGCGCAACATCTCTCAGACGTATAACGTAGCATATAGTCGGGAACACTAAAGTGAGATATGGCACATGGTCAATGTGGACAAAGGGGCAACGCACGCTCACTTGATTACACCAAAACTTTATTTCAACGTTTGCATTTCCAGAGTATTTACTATAATTTTTGATGTAACTAAGGGTTGCGTGTATTTATTGTTAATGTCCCTAAACGCATACACGTCGACACTGAACAACATTTTGTGAATCTGTAATCTCTCTCTCTCTCTCTCTCTCTCTCTCTCTCTGCGTCGCTGCAGTTAAAGGCGTCACCGGTGTTTTATTTCCCATTGATATTAAAGCTAATTACCAGTTCTAATATCATAGATTTCATCAGACTGGTATGTATTCGTGAGTTCTTCCAGAAATGCTGATAACACTGGACAACAAATTTTTACAAAAGTCATGTTACTGAAATAAAATTAGTCAATTCTTATCAATTTTTATGTGCTGAACACGAATATGACAGTCAAATTGCAAAATTGGCTCTAGTTTTTTTGTAATCTGCAAGAAATTAATGTTTACATAACGAAATGCATTCCAATAGTAAAAGGTCAACTGTAATAGCCTACCTATAAAAAATCAAGTCATTGACTACATCTTAGATTTCTTCGCCTGTCTCTTGTACAGCTGTTCAGGAGCATCTCTGAGGAGTGTCCAGCAGTAGTCAGCCAGCATTGTAGTGGACCATTTTCCCTGGTATCTTTGTTCCATTGTTGCGATATCTTGATGAAAACGTTCGCCGTGTTCATCACTAACAATACCACAGTTGCTAGGAAAGAAATCCAAATGGGAATGAAGGAAGTGAATCTTTAGAGACATATTGCAGCCAAGTTTCTTATACTTCATCAACATGTCTTCTACTAGTTCCTTATAGTTTTCTGCCCTAACATTTCCGAGGAAGTTTGTAGAAACTAGGCGAAAAGCATTCCATGCTTGTTTCGCGTCACCTTCCAGCAAGTTGTTGAACCGGTCATCTTTGAAAAGCTCTCGAATCTGAGGACCCACAAAAACTCCCTCTTTAATCTTTGCTTCGCTGAGTCGAGGGAATTTTTCATGCAGGTATCGGAATGCTGGCAAAGTCCGGTCAATGGCTTTCACGAAGTTCTTCATCAAACCTAGTTTGATGTGAAGGGGTGGTAGCAAGATTTTCTGAGCCTCAACCAGAGCTGGGTGTTGGATATTCTTCTCTCCAATGGCTACATTCTGCCTGTGAGTCCATTCCTTCCTCATGTAGTGCATTTCCCTTGCTCGGCTATCCCACTCGCATAAGAAACACATGTATTTTGTATATCCTTGCTGCAGTCCCATTAAAAGGGCAACTACCTTCAAATCACCACAGAGGTGCCAGCTGTACTTGTTATACTCAATGGAATTCAGTAGCTGCCTTAAGTTATCGTATGTCTCTTTCATGTGGACAGCATACGTTACTGGAATAGATGGAAGAATGTTTCCATTGTGCAAAAGCACAGCCTTGAGACTCAGTTTCGAAGAGTCCACAAATAGTCTCCATTCTTGTGGGTCATGAGTGATTTTTAAAGCATTCATGAGGCCCTCAATATCGGAACAGAATATCAGATTACTTTCCTTTCTGAAGAAAGGCTCCAATTGCTGGTGGCGCTTTCGATATGCAGTAATTGTGACATCTTCTTCTAGAAGATTCCATTGTTGGAGTCTTGATCCTAGCAATTCTGCCTTGTTCTTTGATAAGTCCAAATCACGAATCAGGTCATTTAGTTCTTCCTGTGTTATTCTGTGTGGGGTTGATGATGCACCACAGTGAAAATCTGGATCACTGCATGCTGATGGACCAGGAGAAGAACAGGTCGACTCACTTTTGTCTTCGTCAGATGAATCAAGAGAATATTCTGCTGGAGGTTCTGGAATAGGAAGTCCCTCACCATGTGGAACTGGTCTCAATGCAGACGGAATGTTTGGGTAGACTATTCTCGACTTCTTTCGCTTCGTTATTCCGCCGGAAAGAGGAGGAACCAAGCAGAAGTAACAGTCATTTAGGTGGTTGCTTGGCTCTCTCCACACCATTGGGACTGCAAACGGCATTGATGACCTTTTGTAATTCAACCACTGTGAAAGCTGTGTTGTACATGTAGCACAGCATATATGCGGAGCCCAAGGCTTGTCTTGGTCACCAACCTTGCATCCGAAGTAAAGATGATATGCCTTCTTCACTTGAGAATTGATACTTTTCTTCTGGTTGGCAAATGTCACTTCCCCACAAATATAGCAAAAATTGTCCGCGGTATTAACACACTTTCGAGGCATTACTGTTCTTTATTGTACGTAAATGGATAAAATAATAAGTTTTATGTAACAGTAGCTTGAACTGTCTCGCACAACGTCTAAAATATTTTAAATGCTGAACCTATCTGATTGGGCTTTATATAGTACACTGCTTACGTCAGCTTCAGCAGCCGCCTGGCATTAGTATAATAGGCCTACACATGTATAGTACACTGCTGATGTCAACTTACTTCAGCAGCCGCATGGCATTAGTATTGCATTGCATCAGAAAATGATGCAATCAACTGTGGATGATGTGAGCATGATGGTATTATGCAATGTTACATCATTATTCCGGATGTTGCTGCAGTCCTACTGGAGAAATTTACACAGTGAAACATAGAAAATGAGGTATATGAATATCTTCAAAACGAGAGCCAATACAAATTTTTCACGGTTATATTCGTGTTCGGCACACCAAAATACTACAGATTAGGGCCTTTTCTAGTCAGTAATGATTTCACTGTTGACCAGTGATATGGGACAACCTTCAAGTAGGGAACAGATAAGTAACGTACTAGGTCAAAGATTATACGATAATTCTATCACCAGTTTCCATGGAGACCACATGAAGTGCCGCTGATCCTTGAAAGTATAGTCTAGATAAGTCCGTTATGTGAAATCTTGATACAAATATCTAGCAGTCTGTCAGAACATGTACTTCTTTTGTCACCCTTGTTCACCAACAAAATTATGAAACATAATAATGTTTGCACAACTACTAAGTATGTACCTTTTTTTAAAAATAAATCGATAGTTTTAGACAAAGATTGAACCGTCCACACCGTCATAGTGACCAATGACAGTGATTGTATGATTCGGATCTTGTTTCCAGTCGGAAAATAATTGTTAGACTTATATGGTTTCTTTTCAGCATAAAATTAGGTCACATATATGAAATTGTAAGTAAGTACAATTTCAAGCAATGTGGATAAAACCTTGAACGGCACGCAACAGCGTCCTACGCTGATATGCATAGTACACATGGATCCTAAGAAATAGCCAAGCTGATGGTGCTCAAAAATGTTTCAAAAGGTATTGGTCACAGATCGCACAAATAAATGTGACAGACAAGACACACGACCCACATGAATGTATGCGCACGGTAGGAAAAAGACAGACCATATACCCCCTGCTTCGTTATACACACCGATACAAAAATATTGGATGAGGCAATTTTATCGCAGTACTTTGAACAGGTCATATCTGGCGTTGATCTGTCATTTCAATAGTCATTTTCATCGGTAACTAGTTCCATAAGAATAGGTGTTGTCCTCACCTTGACCAAAGTCATACTACTTTTCCAGAAATTATTGTTTTACATAGTGTCTGCTAAAATGTTATTCTAGATTGATTTTTATGCGGGCCAGTAGGCTAATGAGTAAATATAAATGGATTTTAGAAGGATCAGTATAAAGCATTAAAGGAATACGGAGATGAATTCACCCATGAAAATGTCATCCTCACCTTGAATCGCTAGCTATGACATTATTTGCACAACTCCATTGCAGATAATTGAAACGTGTTAGGTTTTTAAAATAATTTAAATACTCTTATGTTTTTAGAGGGATGGGGAATGACCACAGTTAGAAGGATTTATTTCTTGGATGAAGATCCACGCAATGCAGAATTAGTCTTTATTCCTCTCATATACTAGTAACATATGATTTAATTAACCCTCTGACATTAAGGTCACAAACGGTTATTTAGTATCTGAAACTTTAGGAAAGGATAAACATACCAATGATGCATAAACCAACAAAAGTATTGTTTCGTGGGGTTTAACGCCACTTCGCAGCAAATCATACGCTATGCATTGAGGCCAGTATCTTTGGCAGGGAAAGAACCACGGAATGAACCGCCGACCAACTGAAAACTACTTTCTCACATATTCAAGTTGAACTAAGACTAGAACTCAGGCGGACCAAGGTGACATGTGTGAGCGATCATTAAAGACGAGCGCCTTAGCCTATCGTGCGAATAGAAATGGCGTAAAATCCCATAGCGACAGCAACATCATACAAGCATACAATTTAATTATCGCCTTCACCAAATTATTTACTATATTGTAATAAATCAAGGTGGGCTAATGATATTCGTCTTGCATGCATCTATTTAGTATGCCTTGATCAATGATGTTAACATACTTCTAAGATTAGGACGTCAGGGCTACTTCATTTTCGTTAAAAAAAAGTGTGAAGGTCTAAATTCTCGGATATACAGATTGATCAGTGAGACACGTGCTTTCTGTAATATATAATCCTCGTGATTATTAAAACATTTTGGAATGCAGAGAATATGTATAAGATATAGGCATAAGATAATATGTAACCATTCATAGTTTCAAGATAACTATATTGCGGTCTTACAGAAAGTTTTCACAAATATTATTTAGTTGTTCAAACAAATTAAACGAACACAAAGACAGATGAAGCACCTTTTTCAAGTCATATGCTAAACATTTTAAGTTACAATCAGGCTGATACAAAAGTCTACATGCTGCGCAAACAAGGCAGAAATAAAGCTGCACAATGAAAGTGTGGATGCTAAATACCATGCCAAGTTGATTTACAAGCATAACAAAGATTTATCAATGCTTATAATCCGTATTTTACGGTGATAAATGTGCTTTGCAAATACACAGGGGCTAAAAATAAAAATAAAAAACAAAGCAAGGAAACATCATTGCTTTAGATAAAAATATTAAAGAGAGAAAACCACCAAATATACAGTTATATGAAGGACAGGAATTTTATAACAGCGCGTGTTGAAAAAAAATTCGTATTACCCTGCCTGTTGGTTAATGTGATATATCGTCGTTTTTCTGGAAGCTGCTCAGCACCTGAAATTGCAGAAAATAAAAGTAATATATCATTTTGGCCTTGACGTTTTTCGATGACATTTAATGTGCAGAGATTTAAACAACCGGAATTGAATAGTAAATTATATTAGTATCAACGTTTAGGACCACACTTGGTATCTAATTCAATCTGAATTCCACTTAAATTTTAGTTAGATTTAACTTTATTTGTGGGTACCGTAGGCTTGTCTACATAATCCAAATTAACATTATTATCTTTGGTTTCTAGCTTTCGACAATTTATTACTGTCTGTTTATCATCTGCTGGTATTATAGTCGTTACCACGTCGGTATTTATGTCAAAATTTTTAAATTAATATGAAGAAGGTTTTAAATAGGTATTATAATCTGCTATACTACCCATTTTCATCACCATATCACTTGGTAAATAAAACATGCCATCACCACCAACTAAATAGTTCAATCAAACTTTATAATAAAATAAAACGTTGAACTCATTTTGTGCCATACTCATACAGGACACCTGAATTGTTTGTTTCGTAAATGCGTTTAGTAGCAATACAACCGTAGCGTAATATTTGCTGCATTTTTACTTGACCAGCTATAATGGATATTAGTTCTTGTCTAATACCGTAATCTAGACGTGGTACTAATCATTGATAGACATTCGCTATCACTAGGAAAGAAATAAGTTCACCTATTTTGTCATAACATGGTATCATTTGATTTCTTTAGGTAACATTTTTCTTCTGTATTAATTCTCCTGCTTCTTAATTATTAATTATAACCTCATTTGTAAGGACTGGGCAAAGCAAAAACAGCTTGTATGTTCGAAAGACACATTATCAACAATACAGTTTTTTTCTCCATGTGTATATCTCCTATCAATATTAGTGTAAATATTACAGTTATTAAAATTTCTGCCATATACTTCTAGATGTATGTAGTTGTTTGCTGCAATGAATGTTTTATCATATGCTAAAAGTACTATGCGTTCACTGCATTGAATGCTTTATCCTGTGCTAATAGTACCGTGTATTCACTGCATTATATGATTTATCTTATGCTAAAAGTGCTATGTATTCACTGCATTAAATGCTTTATCCTATGCTAATGGTACCGTGCATTCACTGCACTGAATGTTTATCCTATGCCAATAGTACAATGCATTAATTGCATTAAATGCTTTACCCTATGTTTATAGTACCGCGCATTCTGATTTACTGTGTTATGTATATTTGATTTAATGTAGATTTTATTTTATTTAATTGTTTGTTTGATAGTTTAAAATGTTTATTCCATTACATGTTATTGCAATGTAATTTTATTTACTGGATTTGACATTGTCCAGAAATTTAATTAAGTTATAAACAGCTAACAATAGAAACTTTGTATCTAATGCTGACCTAGTTGCTGGCCTTGATTCAGAACCAGTAAGAGTTGTAGTAAACAAAGTTTTATTTATTTATTCTTTTACGAGTCATAAAATGAAATCAAGACCATATCTGGCCTACGTGTTAAATAACATAATCACTTAATTTTTTCTTGAGGAGTGACCCACATCCGGGTATCTGTTTTGCGTTGTAGCCAGATTTAATATTGATGTTTTAAAAAGGAATAGTCATTTGTGCCTTAACACTTGAGACGTTAAAGTGTGTTATGTTGTGACCAGTTTTGGAGCTAATTATTTTGTTTTCTTCAAAAGTATTTGAATTCCAAGAGATTATGTTTCTATGAAAATACTTGTGCTCTAAATTAATTCTTGGACAAAGACAGTTATCGAAATTTACACAGAATTCAAACACTATAATATTATTTTCTGTTATTCAACAAAGAACCTTTGACACATCAGTACAACGCTTTTAAAGTGTATAAAGTTTGCTGTCTTCATCTTTTCCTTCTTACCTTTTTGAAAGAGCCTAAACACGTAACAAAGAAAACTGGGTGCTCGTCCTTGGGATATACGAATTTCGGTTAAAATATTTCAGAAAAATTTGTTTTTGAATTTAAATTCCCCATGTTTTTGAAGAAAAAAAAATCCCAAGAATTATTTTTTATTTCAGAAATCGTTCATGAAATCAACAGGCTTTAAGACACTATCTTCAAATTAGTGAATTGTTTAATCCTACCCAACAGTGGTTACATATTTTGAACATGGACGTACAGCTAAAAAAAGTTGGAATTAGAGATAAAACAGGTTCAGTTTCACATAGAAATGATACAAATGGAAAGAAAAAAGGAGGAAAGACAAATGCAATTTGAGAAAAAGAATGAACAAATGTAGTTACAGAAAGAGGAGAGAGAGAAACAAATGCAGTTACAATCATAGAAAGAGGAGAGAAAGATGGATGCAAATGCAAAAGAAGAAAGGTAATTTCATATTGGAAAACACATTCCCCTACTTTTCATGTTTTGGGAAATATCAAGTTAGTACTCCCTTTTCTGGAAAAAGAAGTAGGCAAATATTTTCATTATTATGAGAAAATCGTTGAAAATGCAATGTGGCCAGGAGAGTTCTTGATTCTATTATTGGAATGTGTACTCACTGGTAAAGCTCGTGATATTTATATTTCACTGTCGCTAGAGCAGAGCGCTGACTATGATATAGTTAAGTACTATAATTTGAAGGGTTACGAGTTAGTCCACGAGGCTTATCGACATGATTTGCGGAATTCTAGAAAATCAACTGACCAGACCTATCTCGAATTTGCATTGGGAAAAGCACGACAGTTTGATAAGTGGTGCTCTCCTAGAAAGGTCAACAAAGATAACAAAAATCTCGGACAACTTGTATAACTTGAATAGTTCAAGAACTGTGCCCATACTGACATTAACACTCATCTGGATGAGCATAAAATCGAAACCTTAGACAATGCTCCTCGTACTGCTCGTGGGTGTTTTTTAGCTCATAAAGTTTCTTTTGTAGGCAAGTCTTCCACTCAACAGTCTTCTGGCAGAAAAGTATTTCAGCCTAATACAAGCCTTTCTAAATTTCAATCGGTGACAACTTTTAAAAATAGAGCTTCTGATAAGCTTGATCAAAAATCCTTGTCTCTTCCTACGTGTTTCTATTGGAAGGAGAAAGAAATGTTATTTCTGATTGATACGATTGAAAAATAAGCATCATAATCAAGACAGACCTACTCCAAATGCTCTTATTTCTGAAAGGTCAAGGTCACGGTCATGTTTTTACAGCAATACATTTATTGGGTCTAATATACTCCAGTCTGATTTTATTATGGAGAATTATGAACCATTCATGTCGAAGGGTTCTATATTACTCTTAGGTGATTTGGCCAATCCCATCCCTATTAAAGTTTTAAAGGGCACAGGAGCTTCCCAGAGTATTTTATTGTCAGGTACTTTGCCTTTTTCTGAGAATTCTTCTTTTAATGAGAGTGTTCTTATTCAGAGAGATGAGTGTAGCTTTGTTAATGTTCCTCTCCATTGTGTGCATTTGTCATCCGACTTAGTCTCAGGACCCGTGAGAGTCGGAACAGTGTTTGCTTTTCCCGTTGAGGCCATTCATTTATTATTAGGAGACGACCGAGTTGGAGACAAGGCTGTAGTAAATCCACTTGTAACTGACATGTCTTGTTTGCGTCAGAAAGCCGATCCTCTTGAAAACGAATTCCCTGCTTTTTTACCCAACTTGTACATTTACTAGAGCTATGGCAAAGAAAGCTCTCTCTTGAGAATGAAGTTGATCAGGAAAGTATTCCTTTGAGGTTACTTTCACTCCTTCTTTGGATCAGTCAAAAGGTATTAATCACTGTGATCCTCTTTTAACTACTCATTCTCTTTATTCTAATCTGGGTGACAACAGACAATCGCTTGTCGTCGAACAGGAAAACGATCCTGAGTTCTCCTGTTTGTTTTAAAGTGTCATTAGTGAAACAGGGGTCATTGAAGTAAGGATATGTTATTTCAGTAAACAAATTCGATTCTTATAAGAATATCGAGACCTCCCGAGGTACCTGCTGGTGACGAGTGGTCTATGAACTATCACATTATTTAGGCTGACAACGAGCACTACCTGTTACAACAACCACTGTTTGTTTAGGCTGACAACGACCATGACTGTAACAACAACCAATGTTTAGTTAGGCTGACAACGAGCACTAACTGTAACAACCACTGTTTATTTATTCTGACAACGAGCATAACTGTAACAACAACCAGTGTTTAGTTAGGCTGACAACGAGCACTAACTGTAACAACAACCACTGTTTATTTAGGCTGACAACGATCATGACTGTAACAACAACCAGTGTTTAGTTAGGCTGACAACGAGCACTAACTATTACAACAACCACTGTTTATTTAGGCTGACAACGAGCACTAACTGTAACAACAACCAGTGTTTAGTTAGGCTGACAACTAGCACTAACTGTAACAACAGCCACTGTTTATTTAGGCTGACAACGAGCATGACTGTACTAATCACCACTGTTTATCTATGCAAAGTATAATATTTCGTTGAATTCGGATATGACTATATCATAGTTGAATGAACGGAAGTAGATGTACGATATTACCTCAGCAATGACAGCACATTTGCATGTCTTATTCACGAAGTGTGTGTGTGTGTGTGTGTGTGTCTGTGTGTGTGTGTGTGTGTGTGTGTGTGTGTGTGCGTGTGTGTGTGTGTATATGTGTGTGTGTGCGCGCGTGTGTGTGTGTGTGTGTGTGTGTGTCAAATCGACATCTTTCTTGTGATTAAAAGAACCTGGGCATCACAGTCATGCTAAACCAGAAAAGACAAAACTTGGCAAGTAAGGTACTAGAACAAAAATTCGAAGAAACAGATGATGATGATGATGATGATGATATGGTGGAGGAAAAGAAAAATATAATGATGGTGAGGAGGAGGACGAACATCGTAATGATTATTGTATTGATAATGATGCAGATAACGAAAAAATACGATAATTTTCATCATGATCATCTTCATTGTTGTTATTATCGTTAGAATTTTCATCTGTATCATAGTTTAACTTTTGAATATATTTTTCAAGATTAATTTGTTTAGAACATATTTTTCTTGTATATATAGATGTAGATGAGTGTGCTAACAATCCGTGTGAAAATGGAGGCTTCTGCGTAAACCATATCAATGGATACACCTGTACCTGTCCTGCCGGATTCGCCGGACATAACTGTACTATAGGTAGAGTGAAAAGCTAAGTGTATAATAGAACGAGAAACAATATTTAATTAACTTTACATGTATTCATTTTTTTTATTTACCTCTTATGTAAAAACTAGTGAAAAAAATGCAAGGTTTTGTCAGAAAGACACAAGTTGTTCCTAAGACCTTGTTGTCTTGAAATAAAGAAGAAAAAACAGACAAGTTTACAAATGTATTCCGGTTCAAAACTATTGTTTATTTTGCCGCTTAAATGTTTACAAAGATTTTGTATCGCACACTTACAGAATGAATATCTTCTTAAGGAAATCATACCTGGAAGAAATACAAAGACATATTAAAATACAGGATAAGAGATTTTATGGCCGGGTTCTGTGTTGATGCTAACAATTGGATTGAAGGGATGTGACTGACTTCGATCTGCTGTTTTTCAGTTTGCATGATTTTCTTGCGGAAGCAAACATCTGCTCTGTCTTCACTGTCATATTTACTAAAGCGACTATAAACAAACAAAAAATGAAATCATTATGCATTTATATACTCGATCAGATCTTTTATTAGTGCATTCATCACGCCATAGACTACTCGAAGCGATTTGCAGTTAGCCAGCGAGAACTAAAGAATTTATAATGTGAAGTAATCAATTGTAAAGCCAGAACAGAAATTATTAGAGCACCACATTTCAGACATAATTGTAATTTGCAATTTGGTGAAATAATATAACATAATGTGACATAACTAATGATACCTGAAGATGTGAATCAAATGAAACACCATCACTCTTTCCTGACATTCACTTCAGCTAACGGGTTGCTAAGGAAAATACACGAACTTCTGCACAACAATTAACGGTATCTCTAGTAAGAGCCAATTGTTGTAGGTCGAAAATATATTCAACATAAAGGACTAATGGATTACACACAATGTTAAGAGAAACACCAAGAAAAAGATAAATATCCACCCAAGAAAACTTGAAATGGCCAAATACATGTTTCCTCTCACAACATGTAAAGGTACCTGCAGATGAAGTATTTGAAACTGCAATACAATCTTTGCCAGAAGAGAGTTGACCGTACAATGAGCTCTGCATTAATCCTTGGCAGATGCAGCCAACCAAAATTGAAGAAACTGACATGAGTCGTTTTCTGTAGAGGCCGCGATAATTATACCCAACTGTCTGCCTAGGTAAATAGAACTATCAATCTGGTTTGATCAGTTTCTAGCAGCTGCATCGAATCATACAGCAATGCGGTAAATACTGTTTCGGCAAATTAGTTAAGCTATAGGCCGATGTCGATGAAGAATGAAGTGAATCGTCAGTCTTGCTAGCAAGGAATCTTCCACCAATTCTTTACATCTATTTCCACAATTGGCTCAATAATAATAATAATAATAATAATAATAATAATAATAATAATAATAATAATAATAATAAATATGAATAGTATTATTGTTAGTATTGTTGCTATTGTTGATGCTGTTGATGCTGTTACTTGCAACAAATACAAAAATTAAAGTTTAATTACTTGGTTGTTTCAGTTAAATTTAAGATTATAGTTTTTAAACCTTCAAGAACGAAATACTATTTTTTCACTTCTAATTCATAAGAAAATATTAAAAGACGATGTAAAGGAGAGCTTAGGGTGAAACATTTTAACATTGGTATAAGTAACCTCACTACAGGGGCCAAATTTGTTATTTTAAAAAATAACCTCTTCAGCATGTAATTTCTCTCACACTCTTAAACATAAAGCACAAATGGTAATTTTACACACCGCTCGAGATGCCAGTAATTAAGGTAATAGATGTTACTGTTCAGATAGAATATTTTATTTCTGGCATACTGATATCAGAGTTTTTATTTACCTTTTGAAGACATTTTCTTGATACATTATTTACGAATATATTTTTTCCTTGTAGAAATAGATGAGTGTGCCAGCAGCCCGTGTAAGAATGGTGGTTCCTGCAAGGATCTTGTAAATGGATACGTCTGTACCTGTCCTTCCGGATTCGCAAGTCATGACTGTAGCACCGGTAGAGTCAAATACCGTAGTTTCTCGCTAAAACTAAAACCAGTGTTATTAAATGTACATTGAGGTACATTCATCGATTTCTCATAGAGAACATCGCTGAGGCATATGTCGCATGAAATACATTACTTAACTAGTATCGAACGTCGACCAATACTTAATAGTTTATTGCTAATATCAAGTACAAATGTAGTAGATATATGCACGATGAGAGAAGCTGTAAAGGCAACCATCATGGAACTAATATGAGGTGCCTATTACCTGCGGTATAGCAAAATGCATGTTATGTATGCTTACTCTCGGTCTTTAACATATGATATATGAGTTGTCATCCCCACGAAAGATGTGGATTGTTTATACTTCTTTCCATGACAACAGGATACACAGCGTAAAACACAAACTGATATGTTCCCAAAGGCCAAAAATAGATTTAACGCAGCAATACTTTTGTCAGAGTTAATTTTGATTTACATCACGACTCCTATCTCAGTTAACGAGTACTAAAAGAAATGTCACCAGACGTAAAGAGAAGGAAAAAATCTAAACAAAGCTTTGCTGATTATGTTTCCAATAAGCAAACTGTTGGTTGTTACAGATTCATAGGTGGATATGATAAATATAAACTGTAAAACTAAACACTCACTATAGAAGGAAACATGATAGATTAAATTGTATTTCGTGTAAGCCCTTAAAATAATGTCTTTATTTTCAGTGTTTTGCCTGTAATAGTAATGTTAGCGATCTTGTTATATTTAGCATTACACGTACATTTCCGAACCTGATGCAAGTAGTTACTGGGAACCGTAGGTCTCTAAATCGGCCACTATGGCATATATGAGAAATTAACATTAGCATTGGAGACATTGTGGTAAAAAGAAAAGGAATTTACAATTACGGATGATAATAAGGTGAGAAAAAGGAAAATAGTATCGGCTGATATGACAATTATGGAACTTTAACATTGTCGACCATTATGCTTAGAATGGGAATTTAATTGTTGCAGTAATAAGAATGATTTATGCAACTCTTGCACTGCCAATAGCAAACCTGGTAAACAAAATAAATGTAATTAATCCAACTCCTTTCTGCTATAACTCCACCTTGTCCACCTAATTTCACGTACAAAATTGAACAAGATTTGCAAAATATTGCAGTGTATATGAAGACGCTTCCGGATGAAGCAATGGCAGCCATACCTTGTGTTACTGGTAGCATCTTAATCTATTTTCTGTTGCATCTAAGATAGTGTTATACATAAGTGATCATGTCATGTTACTCGTTCTAGCATTAGTTGGGATACTATTTGAATAGCTATAATGGGTGTTGAGAAGGTTTCAAAACGACCTGGACAGAATAGCAGTCCATTCATCCATTCGTCTTTTTTTCCACTAATCCAGTCATCAGGACGTTCATTTATTTAGTGTTTCAGTCGTCCGGACATGAAGAAGAAAGTAGTTTTAGTTAACTTACTTGGAAAGTACTTCCATACTCCCATACTAATTTACCAGGCAATAAACAGTTGTTCATATTGGTTGTGAATCATATTGCAATCAAAAGACACATGAACAACTGTTTATGGATTCTCATTATCTATATTATCTAAACGACTTGTAATACCTTTAGTCTCTTTATTCACGTTGTTTTCTACATAATTTTTGTTCACATTGATTTATTGTAATCCTTCTAACGAAATGATGCGAAATTCTTATCAAAATTGGTATCTGAATGTTTTGCTACCTCGTCAGTTACTTTATTTATTCACGAAATGGATTCATTAGTGGCTTTCGCAACAAGAACCGCGCCTGCCGTTGTCCACCAGGACGGACGCGACAAGTTTGCTACTGGTACTCTGCATAAAATCAGAGCGAGAGACACCATTGCCATCGCCACCTGGAACATTAGAACTCTGGCGCAAATTGGAAGGCTCCAAGAATTGACACATGAGCTGGAAAACTACACATGGCACATTCTGGGACTCTGTGGGGTTAGATGGAAAGCCCTAGGAGAACACCAAACTGAAGATGGGCATATATTATACTATAGTGGAGAGTGTGACAAGTCCATCAATGGAGTAGGCTTCCTTGTAAACAAAGCCATCAAGGGATCTGTGCTTGAATGCTGCCCCATATCTAGCAGAATCATCTCCATTCGTCTGGAAGCATCTCCCTTGAACATCACAATTATCTAAGTCTATGATCCAACTACCGATCATGATGATGAAGAAATAGAGGAGTTTTACAGCAAACTACATGGTATTCTAAACATTGTCAGTAAAAAAGAACATCAGGCTCAAATTCAACATTGAACAACTGAAGGACCCTAACATCTGCAAGTCATTCCAAGCCACAATTGGAGGAAAATTTAATCCAGTCCTTGTGATGGATGGTGATGTCAAAGGGATAACAGACACCTTCAACACAGTCATGACAGCAGCTGCCAAGGACATCATTGGCCTCCATCGTTCAAAGAACGTCAAGCTCAAATTCAACCTTGAACAACTGAAGGACCCTAACATCTGCAAGTCATTCCAAGCCACAATTCGAGGAAAATCTGCTCCACTCCTTGTGATGGATGGTGACTTCAAAGGGATGACGGGCACCTTCAACACAGTCTTGACAGCAGCTGCCAAGGACATCATTGGCCTCCATCGTCCGAAGAGAAAACCCTGGGTTGCAAATGAGAATCTGAAGTTGTGTGATGCTCGAAGGAACTCAAAAACACCAGACGTACAACAGGGGCAATGGAGTACCGAGAAATAAACAAGAATATCAGAAAAACTTGAAGAAAGCAAACGAAGATTGGATTGGACAAAAGTGCACAGAAATAGAGAGCAGACAGATAAAGAATAACAGCGAAAAGGCATTCCAAATTGTGAAAGACCTCACCAGACAAAAACAACCAAGAGTCATCACCATTCAAGACAAAAATGGGAAATGCCTCACAGAAGCGAGTGACATTGCAGAAAGATGGACTGCGTATTGCAAAGAACTCTACAACCATCAGTCCACAGGAGACCCAGAGGTGCTTGAAGTTCCAAACTCCTCAAATGATGATGATTTCCCCATTTTCAAGCAAGAGGTGGAGTCAGAAATAAGAGCACTGAAGAATGGGAAGGCAGCTGGAGTAGACAACATCCCAGCTGAACTTATCAAGAATGGGGGGGGATTAGTGAAAGAGCTACTAACAAGAATCTGCAACAGGATCTGGCAGACAGGTGAATGGCCAACACAATGGACCCTGTCACTGATTATAACACTCCCCAAAAAAGGCAATCTCCAGCCGTGCCAAAATTACAAAACTAACGGCTAGATCAACCATGCAAGTAAGGTAATGCTGAAGATCATCTTGAAAAGACTGAAACCACAAGCAGAAGAAATAATCGCTGAAGAACCGGCTGGGTTCCGGAATGGAAGAAGCACAACAGAACAAATATTCAATATCAGAGTTCTGTGTGAAATGTACTCGCAACACCCACAAGACATCCATCATGTGTTCATAGATTTCAAAAGGGCCTTTGACAGAGTGTGGCATGAGGCATTGTGGGCCACAATGAAGAAGTATAACATGGGTCAAAAGTAAATCAATACCACCAAGCAGCTGTACGCCAAGGCTATAAGTGCAGTAATCGCCCAAGGTTCTGTAGGGGACTGGTTCCAGACAACAGTGGAAGTGCGTCAAGTCTGTCTCCTGTCACCCACGCTTTTCAACATCTACTTAGAGCGCATAATGAGCGAAGCCCTGGAAAACCACTATGGGACAGTCAACATTGGAGGGCGTAACATCACCAAATTCCGCTTTGCAGACGACATTGATGGGCTGGCAGGCAGTGAAGACGAGCTTGCCACCTTAGTGAAGAACCTGGATGAAACATCTTCCAGATTTGACATGGATATAAGCGCTGAGAAGACAAAGCTGATGACAAATAGTGGCAAACAAATCTGAGCCAAGATTAAAGTCAGAGGACATGAGCTGGAAACGGTGAGCCAGTTCAAATATCTTGGTTCCATAATCACCGAAGAGGGATCAAGAGCAGAAATCATGTCAAGAGCAGCACAAACAGAGGCAGTTATATCAAAGCTAATACCCATCTGGGTAGACAAGAATATCAGTCTGAAAACTAAAATCAGACTATTGCGAGTTCTAGTCACCTCAATCTTTTTGTACTCATAAGAGGCCTGGACCCTGACAGCAGAATTACAACGAAGAATCAAGTCCTTGAAATGAGATGCTACAGAACCATCCTTGGCATCTCTTGCATGGACCACATCACAAATGAAGAAGTAACACCATCAGGCGCAAAGTATGCCAATATGAGGACCTCCTCACCACCGTCAAAAAGAGAAAGCTGAAATGGTATGGCCGTGTCACTAGATCCAACTTTCTATCCACAACAGTCCTACAGGGCAGCGTCCAGGGTGGCAGAATGACAGGTAGACAGAGAAAAAAGTGGACTGACAACATCACAGAATGGATCAGAAAACGTTTTGCGGAGACACGGGCATTGACACATGATCAAGACAAGTGGAGGGAACTGGTCAGATGTTCAGCAGCACAGTGCCTCGAGTACCACACTAGGTCAGGAGACTGATGATGATGATGATTGTAACCCACCGTGTTACCTATCTTCATGACGATATCCTAGATAAGAGAAAGATACTGTTACAAGCCAGGGGTATTTGCTTGACGGAGCGGTGTCAAACCCTGGCGCGATTCCGCTAGAAGTCACAAGTTTACCCCAAATTTCCAAAGATCTCCATACAACTTCAGTTCTAAATTAGAAACCCGAACGTGTCCGTTCTACACATAAATTTTACTCTGACCAATGCAAGACCACAGATCTCAAACTTTCCGATTGTGTATCAAGGGCACATCTGCATGGTTTCTCTGTTTCAACATTACTTACTGTCGGCAGTTCACGCCATAGTTATATTACTATTCCATAACACAAAAAAACTATTTTACTACGCCACCTTAGGCCAATCAAATCATGGTTTCGAGATACGTTTCGCCAGTAAATCTGCATCACATTTGCCACCATAGCGAGATAAACTGTATATGCCGAGTTCTTTTTTATTCCAGTGTGTAATTTACCAGTCTCCTACCGTAAATCCTGCATCTGCAGTCACATAACCAATGTACACCCATAGATTTTAAAAGGGGCTATGTAACGACAGGGACACTCGTGCAGCTCTGAGCTTAATTCACTACAAGTAAACAATGCTATCATGAAAACTCACTAACACTTCAATCCGTGACGTTTGCCCCTTGTACTTTGCTAAATATTTCGGGATAAGGAATATTTCCACTGCACCGAGTTTCAAAAATCAAACAAGTAATGATAAAAATTTAAGAATTCCTTGAAACGGGACGCTACAACAAAATGCGCATCTTCCTGTTGTGTATATTTGATTTAGTAATATTGATTTGATATATACTTATTTTAATTTAATTGTTTGTTTGTCAGGTTAATAAAAAAAAATATTTTTCATTGGATGATATTGTAATGTAAATTTATTCACTGGAGATGATACTTTTTCCAGAAAATAGTTTGACCTTGACTGTTCGTTTTAGTAAAATACCAGGTGTTGACCTGGATTTTAACCGTGATTCAAAATTACTGCAGCCACGTAAATAAGTTCTGTTTTTATAAAATGATTGGTTGTTGTCAAGGTCAGGATGGGATTACGTAATTAAGAAGAAAACAATATGATTCATTCTATTTCTTAGAATAAAATGATTTCATTTCGTCAGGGTCATGTTAACCGTACATGAGATAATACAATCACATGATCCTTTCTTTTCGATTTTCCAACTTGTGGATTTTCGAAACTGCTTTTTAGAATACGATTTAACCTTTGTTTTTAGAGAAATAATCTCAGTTTGGATTTTTTCAATTACACTGGAAAATGTGTGTCTTCATGGCCAGTTTTGAGAATTACATTTTAATTTTTCTTCGGATCAGTTGGATTTTAGAAGATTAATTCGTTTCTCTGGATATATTGCATGTGTTCATACAGAGTTCTGGGACAAAGTTTTTCCAACACCAGAGTGTCATTATTTGTGTTTCTATGAGGAACTGTAGATATTATTAGGACTTCTAAAATTGTATTCATGGATTATTCTTAGATTATTTTTGGATTTGATTCTTAAAACCTTAAGTTCATATTTTTTTTATTTTTACAGTATTTTTTCAGGGAAATAAATTATGATATTTTTTAAAAGTTTGTTGTTTTCAATCTTTTTTGTGCAATTGTTTATTCAAGCCTTAACACGTAACTGAAGACTCCAAATTTATTACAATGCCATCGCCAGCAGCTGCATAATTTGACTTCATTTTTGAGATCAGTGATATCATTCTAGATTCTCATTAAGATAAGTTTGTCCATGTCATACCATGTCATTCCATGTCATACCAGTCTTAGCCCATAATCATCAATACGAACAGTTTCCTTACTGTGTCAATGGACTGTGCAATGGTTGTTCTATTCTGCACGTGGTCATCTTAAATACATATCACATGTAATCTAAAACTCTGGTTTAGCAGCATGATTCATTCGTCTGTTAGTCCTTTGCTGTCTTGAAGAAACAGGTATTTCCATCTCTTATCAAGTATAAATATCGAGTTCATTTCATCAGCAGGCATTTGTCTCAAATATTCAACCATGCCAGACACGTAATAGGTCTTACGTCTGTATGCTGCTAATACGTTGGGAACTGTTGATTCTTTGAATCCATCAGTTGCTGTTTTGTGTTCTTCAAAAAGGCTATTGAGTATACATTCTTTCCACTACAATATCTTGAATCATTACTGACACATATTGTAAAATTGTTGACGATGATGTTAAATTGCTTAAGTTGACGATGTTATTATTTTACACCGTTGCCATTTAAGTTAAATATTTGCCATATAGTAATGGTATCAGACATTCAATCAGAAGATTCCTGATCTGAGCTCTGTAAATAGTCCTGAATAATTATGGAGTGGTTCGATTGAAAAGGTCATCGGTTAAGGGGAATTATATATATAATCGTCAACAGATCCTGACTGAAAAATCGAAGTTGGCTTATCGTATTCAAACAACGAATTTTATTTTAAAAACCAAGTTAGAGTTAAATATACATGAAAACAATTCCCATCCTGAAGTCCTATTCAAAGTTGAGACTTGCCTCAGGATGTGAGTATGTGAAGTACCAAGATGACTGTTATCATTTTATTCTAGCTTTTTAAGCCTTGAATGTTACAAATTTAACAAAATTGCATTAATGCATCGCAAAGGTATCAAATTAGTCATGTTTATAGTGGCGTAATTAAAAGGTATTTGGAACTATGTAAAGCTAGGAATTAATATGTTATTTAATGATAATATGCCTCCAGTGTATTACAGAATCAAATAATGACTGTAACCGTACTGGTTCTTATACCCTTTGTATGCAACGTAGTGGTATAACATTTGTTACAATAAATTTAAGAAATTACTAGGCCTGTGAATCTACATAAAAACCTTTTGTTGTGGTGGTAGATCTTTCTGTAGTTGCATTAGTACATTTAAATCGAACCTGTGGAGTCCCTTATAATTGTTGCAATTCTTGACATTCTCATTTTAATGTGTGACGGGGTGTTTTCAGGTATGTGACTTCACGTCTCACTAACAGTAAATTTGTTGTAATTGTGTTCATACTAAAAACCGTTTTACTGTAAATTAAATTTATTTTACAGATCATTCTCCCCCATCAGCGGATTTGCATGGTAAGATTAATGATGATAATATGCAATACAGATATTATTTAAAGGAAAAACGTGTTCTTTATCAAAGATGAATTTCAGATTGCTCTAATATGAATACATTAAAACTGAAATGTCATATAAGGATTTATAATGCTCCGTACGGAAGCGTTGGATCTTCTTTTGTCAAAACAAAAAGTTGCATTTTATTTTGATATTAGTTGAATTAGTACAGTTTCATTTTCATATCTAATTTATATTACTCAAACTTGTTATGTTAAATATATAGTACAGTTAAAATGGCAGCTTTAATTTACTAGCCTATAGGGCATATCAATCATTGTTTTCAGTATGCAAGGAAAGGAATAAAAGTAATACAAATTTTCGGTGTTTTTCTCTTTGGCTTTATTCTAATCTTGCAACAAAAATGTCATTATAAGTGGGGGGGGGTATGAGCTTTTCTCAACAAGTTTCTAAGATTTACTATTCGACGTTGATACGTTTTAAAGCATGCCTATATGAATATTAAAAAAAATGGTTATTTAGACAGGTTACCTCTTTTAGATTGCTATTGCATTACATGTATTGTCCGTATATTTCAGACTGCTTTTTCAAAAGTTCATTGTACGTTGGCCATGTGTCACAAACAATTGACAATGTTACATGTGATCGTTGGGACGTCCACCTTTTACCCAGTAACCTGCTGGCTTCCAAGCTTCCGGATCCAAAGCTGTCAGATGCAGCTAACTTCTGTAGAGATCCTGATGGAAAGGGACATCCCTGGTGTTACGTCAGCGGGAATCCCCTGAAAGCATGGGAGTTCTGCAATGTTCTTTTCTGTGAAGGTTTGTAATTCAGTAACAATAGCAGCTGCAAGACAGCATTATTATTATTATTATTATTATTATTATTATTTGCTTTTGTTGTGGTGGTTGTTTTTATTACTTTTGTTGTTTAAATAGTAATAGTTGTAGTGGTAGGGAGTAGTAGCAGTGCTAGAGATAGGTGTAGCAAGATCTGTCAGTGGCTTTTATTTTTGTTATTGTTGCTGTTTTAGCGGTAGCATAAGTGATAGATATGATGAGAACATTGATAACAGCATCAGCAATGTACAACCGTTTGAATTATTATCGGTATTAGCAGTTACATGCTCGCAGCCTCCTCTACACTTATGCAGTGTTGTTGATCAGATTTTTCCCGAAAATCTAAACTTTTTACTGCGCTCTGCAATCTGGGGAACATTCTTTCGCTACCAATGTTATCAATGCATGCGATGTCCTATAGATTCATTGATTTTTATGATTTTGTTTGCTAATTAATTCTAAACACTGCAGTGTGTCATCCAGGTCTGCACGATTTATAGTTGGGATTTCATCCGATTTCAATACCTTTCTGACTTTCATTATGCCAATTTGTATTGCGTGCTTTTCATTCTCCCCACACAAATTAAACTACAGTCCTTTTTAATATACAATGATATACATTGGTATTACCTGTTACAGTGGATGTACACTAGCTACCTTCACCAAACAATTTGGGAATAACTTACATATGGGGCAAGAAAGAACCATATTGATTTTGTGGTAAAAATTATGTTGGTCAAGGTTATTGTGACCTAATTTCAGCATTGGTTTCAGCTAAAATAACATTAGGACTACAATTTAGAGACCGACCAAACTATGTGGCTAACTTGCATTTGTAGTGATGCAATAACCTATCGAATTCTGGGTGAAAAAGTCAAAGGTCAAGATCATTTTGTCTAAAGAAATAAAACATTTACTGCACAATAATGTCAGCTTGCCATCACAGACCTATATTAAAATGTGTGTTACCTTGCAAATTAATTATCGATGAAGAATAATAATTTTGAGTCAAAAGATCAAACGTTGAGGTCATTGTGATTGAAAGGAATAGTTTCTTTATACAAACTTCAGTTTTCGACTATGTGTATTAACCAAATATTGTAAATGTCCTGCTGTTAGCTACAAGAGAAGACCCGTGATTTGGGTGATCACAGGTCAAAAGTATTGACACTGTGTGGTCAAAACCTCAAAAGTTAATTTCATTGTGATTCTAAGAAAAATTGATTGTGCATGATAATGTGTGTTCTATGCTAAATTCCTTGACCAAATTATATGATGGACTTCACATACAGTGATAAAGAAACGAATTAATGTTTGTATATCCAAATTAAATAATGCTGCCTTAGTTAGTCTAGAAAGAAACTAATGGTTTCTAAACAATAATTTTAGGTTCCGCCATTTGTATGGGAAAATATGAACGAGTTTGACGGATGTAAATACTGCACGACCTTGAGAGTGCAGTATATCCATCCGACAAAACGAGTTCATATTTTCCCATACAAATGTAATAATCTTTTCATCATATGCTCATTTTCTTATTCTAACTAAGGTTTAATTATATAAACAAAAATGGACTACAAGAAACAAAGTAACTGAATGTATGCCATATTCCAAACTAAATATACAAGCGCAGATTCATCATTACACAGCAAAATTATTACTGCGCACATAACTCCACCCAGTTAAATTTGAACTTAGTCGCGCGCTCGACATAACTTTCGAAAGAAAATGGCGTGTCTAGTTAACATTGAAATTTGGAATCGTATTATGAATGAATGCACATTGCAACAACTTTTTAATTTGATCTTCAATGAATATATTTTGGTATATCTTTTTCTTCTTTCGATTCTACGAAATTTCGTGATTTTTGGCTTGTCTGTTTGAAATCATAATGTGGAAAAAATATGAAGTCTTTCAATTTCAATTATCAAAAAGACGCTATGGAATTTATTGCTTATTTCATTTTGAGTGCAGTAAGGATGATGTAATCGCACTTATATTCGAAGTTACAGTACAATATCGAAATGTGTAATCAAGATTGAGAACCTATGACATGGCTCATGTAATTCGGATTTGCAGAACTAAGAAAGTACATTTTGACAAAATTCAGGATGCAAAACTGTAAGTATATTTTTTGCCATTCTTATCACCAGCTAAAGAAGACAGTATATGCCTTGTGACTTGTATGTTATTTGTAAGGACCGTTTCTTGTGTCTATTGTATAGCTAGCCTAAATCCTAAATATTGTATTAAAAACTTTAACGCGCAATGTTGCAAAGCAGCTGATATGTGGCAGTCCGCGAAATATCTGCTTTACTTCATTCAGAAACAAATTTTAACGACCACAACATAAATCGCCTACTATGCGAGTGTACATTATTTGTTTACAAATCAAAAGTGTTGGCATCTGCGCCCATTTTTGTTTGTTTACAATAGAAAATAGTTCTTTATGCACGTGGATGCAATATGAAGGCGTGCAATATCGTAAAATACTTAACGATTCTGGCAATGTAAAGTTAACGGAGAAAACAATGAACATATAATAAGTTTAATTAGAGACCACATACCCTGACCAAAGATTAAGGCGACTCATATGCGTTTGTCAATAATCACTAGAATCAGCTACACAGAGGATTATTATGTACGGGACGTTCATATAATGTACTCCTCAAGGTACTCTTGTTAAAAACCCGCCAACAACGTCTGTCTGGTATTATAATTGGAATAAAGGGTGGGAAGGCTGCGTCTAGTTTGATTTACAGATGATAACTTTGTTTCCTGATATTGATTTCATGTAAACGTTGCATGTCTGTTACACTAGGCCATATAATTGTGTTAATGGTTGGGCCAGGGGCTTTCATGCATCACATAAAGCATTTGTACAAAAAAAAAATTCGCTTTGCCCTAGAAAGACCTCTATTGTCCAGCGAATGTGTATCTTCAAGATATATGTCGCTGTAGCTCATAGTTTGGAATTTCAATGTGATTCCACATTATAAAGATACTAATTCGACATCACGCCTAAATGAACAATTGGAATGTCCATTGTATTTCCAAATTATAGAGATAGTTACACGAAGTCTATTCTAAATATAGATTCTGAATGTATATGCCTAGAGAGTATGAGGGTTAGATTTGGCAAATTACATTGTTATCTGCCTGACATTGCTACATTTGTTACACATTGTAAAATTCGGTGTTCATCAGTCATAATTGGTAGTGGTCATTCAGAAAAGGTCTTTGTCAGTTCTGATAGATAATCGTCTGTCAAAATATTGATCGTCAATCAGAACAGGTATTTGGATTGTCACAATCTTTGTCTGTTTTATTTGTTGTCTACTCACAGCAGGTATTGGTCAGTCATAACATGAGTTGGTCAGTCAAAATACGTATTGCTTGGTCGGAATAAAAGGTGATGGTTAATCCAAATATTTGTTGTTTCTCAGTCGCAGTACTTCTCAATCAGTTTTAATAGTCATTAATGAATCAAAGACATTTTGGTTATTCAGAATATGTGTTGGTTAGTCGCAGTAGGTATTAGTAAGTCAGTATAGTTGTTGGTCGATTAAAATAGATATTTAGAATTAATATAGTTGTTGGTCAGTCAAAATTGATGCTTGTCAGTTACGTTTGGTGTTTTGCAAGCACAAGATGCATTTGATCAGTCGCAGCAGGTTTTGATCAGTGTGTAATGGTGAGTCTTAATAATTGTTGGTCAATTTAAATAAGCGATGGTTAGTCACTATATTTGTTTCTCAACTGTAATATGTGGTTGTTAGCTTAATAAGTGTTTGGTGAGTCCAAATATGTATTTGTCAGTCAGAATAGATATTGATCACTCCAAATAAGTGTTGGGTAGTCAAAGTAGACATTGGTTAGTCAAAAAAGTATTAGTCAATATGACAAGATATTGGTTTGTCACGATATGGCTTGTCAGGTTGGAATATGTGCTTGATCTGTCAAAATAAGTATTTATCATTCAGAATATGTGTCTGTTGTTCAAACTAGGTGTTGTTCGTTAACAATAAGTAATGGTAGATCATGGCAAGCCCATTTCTGTCCTTAGGCGTGTATGACCAACTCTGCTAAAGTTTCAACAGTAACCGTCGTGTTTGATTCCACCAAGCCTCTCAAAGTCATTAGTAATGTTTAATTCCCATATGGGATGATATAGTTTCATCCGTAATGTTCCATTCCCATAGGGAGATATAAATCGATAATGTTAAATTCCTCTAGGACATAAACAGTAATTGTATATTCCCACTGCAGGCGATAAACCCGTAATGTTAAAGTCGCATAGTTACCTCATTTGTTTTAAATATTTGATGCAGAATTCATTCTCATAGGTGACCATACCGTTTCAAAGACTAATGCAGAACTCCCATAGTGAACCATAGTGACCTAAATGTAATGTTAAATTCTCACAAGGAGTTATAGCTGCCCAAATATATTGCTAACTCCCACTAGGGTCGTATCTTCTCCAAAAGTAATATTTAGTTCCCTAAGGGGGCCTAGACGTCAGATTCAGTGCCACAGAGGACCATATCATCCAAAACGTAATGTTAAGTTCCCGTCTGTAATTATTAGATGCTATCTGTAATATTAAATTCCCTTAGGGCGATATAAGTTTTACCAAAATATCGATTCCCAGGAGGGAATTTGAAATGCATAGTACGCTCCGTGATGTTAAAATTATCATAGTGATCCAAACCGTGCCATGATTAAATTTTTGAGGGCCCCAAGAATCGCTGATGTTAGATTCCCGTAACAGAAAAGACGGTGCGGTAATGTTTTCTGTAGAGCTATATAGTTCTCCTTTAACTACTGGTGTCAATTCTAACAAAAATATTCCTTATCGCCTGTTCATCAGCAGCTGTCTATAACACTGAAGCCACTGCTGATTTATGTCGTTTGACTGGTGGTATTAACAGTCTAACATTTTCAAATTGCATTTTTAAAATGGGAGGCAAAACAATGTTTTAATTTGTAAGTAATTGATGTCTTTTATCTTCTCATGAATGCATCCGAATATAAAATGTTCAATTTTTTTTCTCCATGTTCTAAGCATTATTCTTTATACCTACATGCAAATACAACATACACATTTTCTTAAAAAAAACATGTTGTGATATAATTTACAGAGTGCTACTACGCCAATCACAGTCAGGTCTATAACGGGTACGTCAAATCTACTCCTTATGGCGAATGTCTGAACTGGACTGGTGCATCGTTTATTGAAGGCTATTTTCCAGATGGCAGTGTGACAAGGGCTGAAAACTACTGTCGAGACCCAGATGGCATTGGACAGCCCTACTGTCTTACAAGCCATGGCTTCACATCTTGCAGCATCTCGCAATGCAAAAGTAAGTAAATCAGCTTGAATGGAGAATGCAAACGAAAACACAAGTTGGATAATGAAGACAAAATTATTGTCAAAACTGGGGAGTTGTTTGAAGTGTTGCACGACCATCACATTTTATTCTAACCAGTCATAAAGTGAATTCTTTCTTGATATTCGAAATCGCAGCTGTGCTCTTTTTTCATGAATATTGCAAAGACTCTCATTTAAACAATGCCTTTTCGAATGATATACGATCCGTATTTTTCTTTTTTTGTATTATCTAAACGCTTTCCTGGTCTCTTTATATTGCAACTTGAATTTTAGGATTTGTAGAACGATACTTTTTAAGGCACATTTATCAGAGTTACACATGAGTACCGCTCCGGTGGCCTAGTGGTTAGAGCGTCCGCCTCGGATGCGAGAGGTCGTGGGTTCGATCTCTGGCCGAGTCATACCAAAGACCTACAAAAACGGTACTAACAGCTGCCTCGCTTGGCGCTCAGCATGAAGATATCAGTGTTAGGACTGGTCGGCCTGGTGTCAGAATAATGTGACTGGGTGGGACATCATGCTACATGTCTTCGGCACGATCACTATAAACTGCCACATTGCAGATATCGTAGCGATATGACTGAACCAGTTGTTAAAGCTACGTTAAAAATCCAAATCACATCACACAACAGAAGCGTGAATGCAGTGAGCAAGAAAAACATACAAATATATCACTGATTTCTATTAACCTTGTGTGTAGACTCGGATAATCACCTACTGAATAAATTGTGGTGTGTAGACTTGGATAAGCACCTGCTGAATAAAATGTGGTGTGCATACCTGGATAATCACCTACTGAATAAACTGTTATGTGTATACTTGAATGATCACCTACTGAATAATCTGTTGTGTGTATACTTGAATAATCACCTACTGAATAATCTGTTGTGTGTGGACATGGATAACCACCTACTGAATGAACTGTGGGGTGTATACTTGGATAATCACCTACTGAATAAACTGTGGGGTGTAAACTTAGATGATCAACTATTGAATAAACTGTTATATGTAGACTTGGATAATTACATACTGAATAAACTGTTGTGTGTAGACTTGGATGATCACCTACTGAATAAACTGTCGTGTGTAAACTTGGATGATCACCTAACGAATACTCACATACTGAATAAACTGTGGTGTGTAGACTTGGATGACCAACTACTGAATAAAATGTTGTGTATAAACTTAGATGATAACCTAACGAATAATCATCTACCGAATAAACTGTGGGGTGTAGACTTGGATAATCACCTACTGAATAAACTGTGGGGTGTAGACTTGGATGATCAACTATTGAATAAACTGTTATATGTAGACTTGGATAATTACATACTGAATAAACTGTTGTGTGTAGACTTGGATGATCACCTACTGAATAAACTGTCGTGTGTAAACTTGGATGATCACCTAACGAATACTCACATACTGAATAAACTGTGGTGTGTAGACTTGGATGACCAACTACTGAATAAAATGTTGTGTATAAACTTAGATGATAACCTAAAGAATAATCATCTACGGAATAAACTGTGGGGTGTAGACTTGGATAATCACCTACAGAATAAACTGTTGTGTGTAGACTTGGATAATCACCTACTGAATAAACTGTTGTATGTAGACTTGGATAATTACCTACTGAATAAACTGTGGTGTGTAGACTTGGACGATAGCCTACATAATAAACTTTTGTGTGTAGACATGGATGAACAGCTACTGAATAAAATGTTTAGTGTAGTCTTGGATAATTACCTACTGAATAAACTGTTGTGTCTAGACTTGGATGATCACCTACTGAACAAACTGTTGTTTGTAGACTTGGATGATCGCCTACTGAATAAGCTGCTGTGTTTAGACTTGGATGATTACCTAAAGAATAATCACCTATTAAATAAACTGTGGGGTGTAGACTTGCATGATCAGCTACTGAATAAACTGTTATGTGTAGACTTGGATAATTGCCTACTGAATAAACTGTTGTGTGTATTCTTGGATGATCATCTACTGAATAAACTGGTATGTATACACTTGGATGATCGCCTACTGAAAAAATTGTTGTGTGTAGACTTGGATGATCACCTAACGAATAATCACCTACCGAATAAACTATTGTGTGTAGACTTGGATGATCACCTACTGAGTAAACGGTTGTGTGTAGACTTGGATGGTCACCTACTGAATAAACTGTTGTGTGTAGACT